>JAUMIR010000002.1:41744387-42155583 GCA_030847615.1 Gambelia wislizenii
CCGCTTTAACTGCAATGGCTGAATGCTATGAAATTCTGTGATCTGTAGTTTTGTGAGATATTTAGCTTTCTCTGTCAGAGAGCTCTGGTACCACAACAAACTACAAATCCCAGGATTCCACAGCACTGAGCCCTGTCAATCAAAGTGGTATCAAACTTGATTATTTCTGCAGTGCAGACGCACCCTCAATGTTGATTGAGGAGGATCTGCTAGCTGTTCTTTTCATTGTCCACCCATCATGCACTAAATGAGAAATGTGGGCAGACTTCATGCATGTGAAATCCACCTTGCCTTTTTTTCTTTTACACCAAACCCCAAAGTCTGCTTTGACTGGTAGATCTGTAAAAACCTATTGAATGTGATTATTCAGATACTTCTGGGGTCTCTATCATCCTTTTCTGTTGAACTGTGGACCACAAAAACCCAAACCAGAAAGGAGAGTGCAGCTGCAGGTAGCTAGCTAGCTTTCCTTAGTGTTCAGCATTGACCAGAGGCTCATTTACACAAAAGTTGTTATCCCGGGGAATATCACAGGGGAAACTGGGGCTGCAGAGGTATCCACCAGCTTCTGGCCCTTGTCGCCTGAAGCTGTCTTCTTTCCAGTCCCCTTTGCCATGCGAACAGAAGGAAAGAAAGGCAGAGGGGAAGGAAAGAAAGATATTTTTTGAGAGAGAGAGGTAGATGGGGAGGGAGAGTAATTCAGGATACCAGATAGAAGGAGAGGGAGAATCGAGGAGAGAAGTGAAGAGCTCGAGTCACTGCATCTGGTCTGGGCAAAAGCCGGAAGTAGAAACCTTGGATGACCATGTGACCATGGTCGTACTTCCTGCTTTCGTCTGGGCAGTAGTAGGCGTTCCCATTAGGCTGAATTCCTGTTCGCTCCCCTCCTCAGAGAAATTGTGGTCTCAAATCTGTCCCTCACTGTTCCCATAATTTGTTACGGGTAGCAGAAGTCTCATTTTTTGGATTTGTTGTTTACACGTATCCATCCGGAAAAAGAGGCATACAGAAGAGCTGAATTTTGACTGGTCTGACTTTGGAGGGGGCGGGCTTGCAAGGGAAGCCTGGTAATTCTGGAACTGCCATTTTTGTATGTCCCTGCGTAGGCTTTCTCCCATCTCCGCCGCTGCTGCTGTGGTGGAGATGCTTTCTCTGTGACTGACCCTCATGGAGAACATACCCCTCCCCCTGCGGCAGCTCCTTCCGCCCAGCACCGCTGCTGACAGTCACGGAACCATCTTCGACCTCCTGAATGAAAGTGGCACCGGGCTGAAAGAGCTCCCCAGGGCTATTGCGTTTCTGACCCCCACGGCTGTCTCTCCCTCCTTCCTCCCCCCTCTCTTCCCCATTTCCTGGCTGCTGGGGCAAACGGAGAGGGGGGGAGAAACCGAGGAAGAGGCTGCAGTGGAGGACAGGTGGACTATGGGACCGACAGTCCCATTACCCACCCTTTCCCCCACTGCTGCCTCACCCTCCTTCCTTCCCCTTCCCTTCCCTCTTCTCAGCCAGCGAACGGGAAAGAGTGGGGGAAACAGAGGAAGAGGCTGCAGTGGAGGACAGGCGGGTGATGGAACTGTCCTCCACTGCAGTCTTTTCCTCAGCTTCCCGCTGGCTGAGAACAGGGAAGAAAAGGGGAAGGAAGGAGGGAGAGGCAGCAGCAGGGGAAAGGGACTGTCAATCCCATCACCCTCCTGTCCTCCGCTGCAGCCTCTTCCTCTGTTTCCCCACCCTTCCCCATTCTCTGGCTGCAAAGGGGGAAGAGAAGGGGAAGGAAGGAGGGAGAGGCAGCAGTGGAGGAAAGGGCAGGCAATGGGATCAAGAATTGCAAGGCTTCCCTTGCAAGCCCGCCCCTTCCAAAGTCTGACCAATCATAAATCATCCCAAGTCCTGATTGTTCAGACAAGCAATAGTCCTTGGAAAATAGAGGGATGGAAAGTCATGGGTTAACTGGGTTTTTTGCTACCCCTTCTTCCGAATAGTGTGTGATGCGTGTGAAACAATAGGGTTCAACACAAATTCTGCCCAGCTGTTGCTGGTCCCCAGCACTGCTTCTCTTCACAGTCATTAAAAACACTCTCTTTTTTGTTTCTCATCCAGTCAAAAGCAAACAGACAGGCCCACATTAACAACAGGGAGATGGGAATAAGGGTAAGTAATGGTTGAAAAGAATTAAAATAGTAAATTAAAGGAGTATAAGAAAATGGGATGAATAAGATGGAACCTGCCCAGACTACTCATAGAAAGGAAAGAGACTAGAGTAATGAAGTATAAGATTATAACTGTTTACCACTATCAATACAGCCATATATAGGTGTAATGGGATCAGGTTAATGAAGTAATTTATTACACAATATCAAGGAAAGCATGAAGACATGTAATGCATAAAATAAGGGAGATAAAAGGATACAATGGTATAATAAAAATGGAATATTAGAGAGATGTAGAATAACGATGAAGGATTTGAACATAATAGAATAAAATATTAATTAAATCACATGGAAAAACTAAACATGATGGAAATTAGGAGTGGAGGAAGGGGTGGATTAAGAAAAGGAACATTTGTTTTGCCTTGTGTAAGTAATGGATGATGATGTAAGTTTGATGTCTAATTAAAAAAAAAAAAGCAAACAAACAAAACGCACCCACCCAGGAGTTCCAAGTTTCAGAATAACTCTTTTTTAATGCCAGGTACTACATAAAAATGGTACTCTTGTAAAAACAGGCAGAACCTCCAAGAAACAAAGACTGCACAGCAAATGCCCACATGCTCTAGGAACATCAGTAAAGACTAATTAAACCACTGAGGTCTGTTGCAGCCCTGCCATACAAAAACTTGACCTCATTCGCTGAAAGCTTAAAAAATAGGTCACCTCCAGTGTGATGCCGGTGATAACATCCAATGGATCAATCACATTTCCCAGTGATTTGCTCATCTTCCTGCCATGGGCATCCCGAACAACAGCATGAAGATAAACCTTGAAAGGACCACAGAAAGTAAGATAAGTGCTGGGAATAGGCAACTGTCAAATTCACATATCACAATAAACCAAGGTTTTTAGGAGCCATGGTTTGTTGCTTAAACCACAAGCAGATAATCAAAGAAATCATGGCTTGTCATTCCCATTTCTGGTTTGCTTTTCTCCTGCTTTTTTTGCTCATCTCCTATTTCAGGTTAGGCACCTGGGGAGACAACCTAGGGACAAGCCACGGTTACAAGTTTGAAAGTCACAACAAGCCATGCTTTAAATATGCCAAAATGTGTAAGCAAACAGCAAATCATAACTTGCTAGCAGAGATAGGTTCACATGCCACAACAAGCCATAGTTTCAGGAAACCATAGCATAGTTTCTTGTGATGTGGAAAAACAGTCCCAGCTTCTGCACTTTGTCAGCAAGAAGAGAGATATTTGCCATTTTGAAGTTGACTGGGGCATTTGAAATACAGTGCACTTCCCCTGACAGATAGAGTAAAGCTTGAAAATATGATGTACAATAACTTCATGCATTTCTGCTGCATTGCACATACATATGGTTGAGTGCAATTCATCCTGACTTCTGAACATGTACATATACTGCAAAGGAGACAAATGTGAGGTGTTACATGGTATCCATGCATTTCTCCTACAGGGAAGCTTAAAAAAAAAAGAAGAAACGCAGAGAGGCACAGTGTAGCTCTCAGTTCTCCAAGTGCAGAATCAGCTTATCTTTGCAGGGCTTCTACTAACAGACAAACAAGCCCAATGATGAGCTTTTAAGACAGTCTTCCCCAACCTCGGGGGAGGGCAGTCTAGGACATTTCAGTGTAGCCAGTTCAGCATAGCCATTTCAGTGTGGGTTAGGGTTAAGGTAAGGCTTAGGGTTATTATAATGAGGTAGAACCATGCTGTGCTGAACTGGCCATGCTGAAACGTCCCATTCCACAACCTGGTGCTCTCCTTCCTTGGGAAGGATGGGCATTTTAATTCAGCACTGGCACCAAGTTGGGGAAGGCTGTTTTAAGGCAGATGTGTTCATGCTTGCATAATGTCAGACACATGGCTTCTAGAACAAGAAAGAGTAACTATCATAGAACTGCCACTTAACCCCCATGGTGACTTTCATGGGACATTCAGAAAACAAACAAGCATCAAGGTGATAATTTCAGCAAGTCTTTGGACAGGAACTTGACCAAATGAGCATGGTGGATTTCTTCAATTATGACTTGAGGAGCAAGAGGACCAACCCTGTTTAGATGGAAAGCCAAGCACTGAGGATCAGTAACTCTTAAGACAGTGCTTGCTCAGAGTGGTGGTCCCTGGACTGCTGCTGGTCCCTGAGCCATTGACTGCCAGTCCCTGGTAATTTACATGAAAGAAAAAAACCAATTACAGCTGCCCCTCCACATTTGCGAACTCGGCATTTGCGGTTTTGATTATTCGCGGTTTTGGGAGGGCCCCCCTTGGGAGGGAGGGGGGAGAGCTGGGGAGGCCTCCGCGGGGCCTTCAGAGACCCTCTGGAGGCCCTGTGAAGGCCCTGGGAGGGAGCGGGGAGGGCCGGGGTGGCCTCCACGGGGCCTTAGGAGACCCTCCGGAGGCCCCGTGAAGGCCCTGGGAGGGAGGGGGGATGGCCAGGGAGGCCTCCGCGGGGCCTCACGAGGCCCCGTGAAGGCCTTGGGGGGCAGGGGGGAGAGCCACGGAGGCCTCCACGAGGCCTTGCGAGGCCCCGTGAAGACCCTGGGAGAGAGAAGGGGAGGGCCACAGAGGCCTCCACAGGGCCTTGTGAGGCCCCGCGAAGGCCTTGGGAGGGAGGGGGAGGACCAGGAGGCCTCCGCGGGGCCCCACAAAAGCCTTCGGGGGGAGGGGGAGGACCGGGGAGGCGACCACAGGACCTTGTGAGGCCCCGCGAAGGCCTTGGGAGGGAGGGGGGAGGACCGGGGAGGCGACCACGGGGCCTCTGGAGACTCTCCGGAGGCCCCGTTGAGGGCTTGGTCGGGAGGGGGGAGGTCTGGTGAGGCATCCACGGGGCCTCGGGAGGGTCTCCGGAGGCCCCGGAAAGGCCTAGGAAGGGAGTGGGGAGGCGGGGGAAAGCAACTATGGGGCCTCTGGAGGCCCCGTGGTTGCTTTGGCGGGGGAGGGGGGCAATCAATATTCATGGATATTTCACATTCGCGGGGGTCCGTGGAACCTAACCCCCGCGAATGTGAAGAGACGACTGTATAGCCAATAGGCACAAATATGGTGCTTGTCCATGGCAAACTGGAAAAAAAAATTGCCCATCCCCCACATCAGATAGCTTGAGAAGCCTTGTCTTAAAGAGGTAAGGAGCCAGCTGTGCAGAACAATGTACTTGAAAACTTTGATCACTTTAAATCTTACCCTGCAGGTTTTAAGCTTTAATGGTTCCAAGTTTTTCCAAGATGCATCCATAAGGTCTAGTAATTTGGGTTGTTTAACCATCTAAACAAAAGCCCTCAGACAGGAAGTTCTGCTGAAGATATTAGTGTGCATGTTTGTGCACTGAACATGGGAGCATCCAATATAAGCTTTGTTGACTGCCCACAGCTATGGGGGTGCTAGGGAAGAAATATTGTCACCAGTTCTAGGGAAGAAAACAATGAAGGCTCATTCTCACCTCTCTGAATGGCAACTTCCCTGTAAGCTTTAGGCCCAACATAACCATGCGGGCCACCCAGAAGAAAAGAATATCATGTCCAGTCTCCAGGAGAGTCCCAGGGTAAAAAACCTGGAGGTCCTCACCCTTAGAAGAGAGAAAAGAACATGTTGGGAAAGGTGAATGATATATGGTGTAGCGCAATGGTCAATGAACACTTCTCCACCCATCCTCACGTCAGACTTACAGGGTTTGGCCACCCAAAAATGGAGAAAGGAAACAGACCAGAGGAAAACCAGGTGTCCAGGACATCCTCGTCTGGAAATGGGGTACATGAAACACAGAGAACCACTAATTAGAGCTGAGAGAATATGACATAGGTTGGCAAAGTGTCCTCTGCTTGATGTTATGACTACAGCTCCCATAATGCCTCACTAACCATGGTGGCTCAACCTGTAGTCCAAAGCACCAGGAAGATACCAGGTTGCCTATCCCTGAATTAGTGTGTATGTTGGTTTTCTTCTTTTTGTTCACAATCAGATCAGCTTCCATTGAAACAAAGGCTAACTTTTTACATTGCCATAATAGATATTCAACCCTTCTGTGTTTATTACATTTTTAATTGCTGCTGTTTTGTAAGGGTAGATTTCAAAGACACAGCCATGTTAGTCTGGAATATTGGTAAGCAAGGGGATCTTGTAGCACCTTTGAGACTAACCAAGAGAAAGAAGTTGTAGCGTAAAGCTTTTGTAGACTTGGTCTACTTCTTTAGATGCATGGAATCAGATGTGTGACTCCATGCATCTGAGGAAGTAGAGCAAGTCTATGAAAGCTTATGCTATAACTTCTTTCTCTCAGTTAATCTCAAAGGTGCTACAAGATCTCCTTGCTTACTGCTATTATGTAAGTTAGGCTATATTCCTGGTTTTTGTTAATCTTTTGGGTTTTTTTATGTGCAGTTTTTATTATTTTATAATCCAGTTTCAAACTGAATTATTTGTTATAGTGTGGATTCAACCACTGTCTCTGATTTTTAATTTTTTTTTTTACTTAGGGCATCACTGCCCCCTATCTATACCCAATACAAATTGCATGTATCCCCATGTATCCCTCCCCCCACAAAAAAACCCTAAATTACAGTTGTCCCTCCATATCCACAGATTTGGTATCCACAGATTTAAGTATTAATGGCTTGAAAAATATTCTTTAAAAAATAATAGTCCAAAAAGCAAACCTTGATTTTGCCATCTTATATAAGGGACACCATTTTGCTATGCCACTGCATATAATGGGACTTGAGTATTCACAGATTTTGTTATCCACGGGGTGGTGGTGGTGGTCCTGGAACCAAACCCCAGCGAATATGAAGGGACAACTGTACTGTTTTGTGATTCTCAGTCATTAGTTCCCTGTTGTCTCTTAAAGAACTTAGGTTCTAGGTCTCTTTAAGCCTGTTCTTCTTTGATGGGAGGAAGAAGGGCAGGGAAAGCACATTTAATATCCCATCTGTCAGGAGTGCTTTGTGTGTTCCTGCATGGTAGGGGGTTGGACTAGATGGCCCTTGTGGTCTCTTCCAACTCTATGATTCTATGAACACTTCTATTTATTTTTCACTTGTTGCCTTTGATTGATGGCAACCCTATGAATGAGAGAAATCCAAGCCACCCCTATCCTGAATGGCCCTGCTCAGGTCTTGCACACTCAGGGCCGTGGCTTCCTTGATTGAGTCTATCCATCTGGAATGTGGGCTTCCTCTTTTCCTACTGCCTTCATTATTGTCTTTTCTAATGAGTCAGGTATTCTCAGGATATGGCCAAAGTACAACAGTCTCAGTTCAGTCATCTTGGATTCTAGGGAGAGGCTTCCTCAAACTAAATGAGGCAAGTAAAGGTGTATATACTTTAAATATAGTAGATTAAATAATTAATCATAGTGTGACTTTACATACATATGTATAAGTACATACACATAATATACTAAGTCCTGTCCATGAGGTGACCGTAGCATGGACCTCCCCACCCCCACTTTTGTGTGAGGACCCCTACAAAGAAGACAGGGGATGGCTACTACTGGTTCACAACCCCCTTGTTAATTACCCTTCTCAGTCCCCACGGGCTGTACCTTGCCGGAGGGAGATTTTATCCGGGGTCACCTTGAAGACTCTAGCAGCTTTCTCTTTTGCTTCCTGCTCACTTCGGCCACTTACCCAGTATTTGCCATCTGTATCCTGGAAAGAAGGCCACAGATGATATTAAAATAGTTTACCTGCTCCATCCTGAAATAAGTTCAAAGTATACACTCATCTGCATTATTGACCAATTAAAATGACTTAGGAGATTAATGCCTGAGAGCTAGATCATCAATATATTACAATTATTTAAAACCTGCCTACTATAGGCTGAGTCTCCTTTATCTGGAATTCCAAAGTCCAAAGCTGTCCACATGAGTAGCTAAGATACTAACACCTTTGCTTGCATGCACAAAATTATTAAAAATATTGTGTACAAAGTTACCTTCAGGCTATGTGTATAAGGTATATATGAAACATAAATGAATTTTGTGTTTAGACTTCGGCCCCATCTCCAAGATATCTCATTATGCATATACAAGTATTCCAAAATCTGAAATATTCCAAAATTCAAAATACCTCTGGTCCCAAGCGTTTTGGATAAGGGAGACTCAACCTGTATCAAAACTCCAGCAGTCTTCTTACACAATAATATTTCATCCGTATAAGCCATCATATCCTGGCCACGTGGAGTCAATTTATATCTTAATTCTAAGCCCTGAATGAGATTCTGAATTTGGAAAAGTGGATTGGAAGGCTGCTTTTTTAAAATTGCACTTTTAACAATAAGCATTTTGGCCATGTAGACCATCCCTTTGACCCTCCCTTTCCATGAGTCTACAATCCATGAAGTCTTCAACATGGTTTTCCATTTTACTTCCATGAGGACACTATGGTTGAAAAGGTGGGTGGGGGAGTGCAGCATATGTGCTGCACGTGGCCCCCAGTTTCCCCAAGCCCTGAAACACCCCTCTCCCCTTTTAAAACAATCAGGTGAAAAATAATCCACAAATGACCAAAACACTTCAAAATTGCACCATAGCACATCAGTTTGAGTCTTATGTGCCCCTTCTCCCATTTAAGAAAGAGAGCTAAAATTTGGCTTAACATCACACTGGTGGTCATGTCACATGACTGCTGTGTTGCTACGAATGCAGCGCCACAGCTCACAAGGGGTTAGGCAATCACCCACTCTTAGTTAAGGGTCCTCTAAGTAAGGGTCTTTCATTGCAGACAGGGCGCAAGGGAGTGCCAAAGCAAAATGGGTGAAAAAATGGTGTAGTTCATACCAAGGTGGACATTTTCCCACCAAGCATAAACAATACTACTCAATTCCTTGCATGTCTATCTAGGAGTGATCCCCATGGCAAAAAACTTCCTGGACTGTAACCTAGAGATCAGTTCCATGCAACAGCATTCTGCATTTCAAACAGCCTCTTATTTCTGATCACTGATCAAAGATAAGAGCAGGAACAGCTCATGAGCTAGACAGGAAGCCCCTGTGGGCTGAATTTGGCCCACAGCATGGATGCTCCTTCTCTCTGTTGTACACTAGCAGATACATATTCTCCCTCCTGGAAAGAAAGAAATAAGCAATGATACCATTGTTTGACACCAAACTAATTTTGCATTATTTTATAGTTAACCTTAGCTTTCAGTATCTCATTTGGAAATCTGAAATAAGAAGAGGGCAAAGTAGCTTTCCCCACTACATTCCTCTGACCTCTCTTCCTGCTATTTATTTATTTATAACTGATTAAAATATTTCTACTCCTCTCTATATCAAAAAAGACCTCAGGGCAGCTTACAAATAACATAAAAACAACAACTTGAACAGTTTGTAACAGTAACAATATTTTAAATGAGCTAAAAATGTATTAAACATAATAATAAGTTAAAAACAAATTGAAAGTATCAAAAAGTTTTAAAAATTATGTACATCAGCATTTGAGATGAATTAATGAGGCCGAAAGGCCTTGGTGAATAGCCAGGTTTTCACTTGGCATCTAAATGAAATGAGTGTTGGTTCCAGTTGGGCCTCTAATGGGAGGGTGTTCCACAATTGTATTGGGAACAATGTTCCTTTAAGACAAGGTAAAATACTTTGTATTGCTGTGAATGGTATGTAACACCAGGTGTCAACCACCAGTAATCAGGTGTCAAGTGAAAACCTGGCTATTCACCAAGGCCTTTCGGCCTCATTAATTCATCTCAAATACTGATGTACATAATTTTAAAAACTTTCTCCTTTACAGGTCTGAAACATGGGTCACCTATCGCCAACACTTATGACTCCTCGAACACTTTCATCAGTGCTGTATATGCACAATCCTAAATATACACTGGACTGACTATGTGACGAATGTTGCTGTCCTTGAGCAAGCAGGGATCACCAGCATTGAGGCCATGATATTGAGAACACAGCTGTGCTGGGCAGGGAACGTTTCTAGGATGGAGGACCATCGCCTCCCAAAAATAGTACTCTACGGTGAACTCGCTATGGGTCAGCGTAAGAGGGGCGTTCCAAAAAAATGATACAAGGACTCCCTGAAACAACATCTCAGGCTCGGCCAAATTGATCACCAACAATGGTCCGTCCTGGCCTCACATCGGGAGGCATGGAGACGCACTATCCACAATGCTGCAGCCTTATTTGAGAACTCACACCAAACAAGTCTTGAAGAGAAATGACAATGCAAGAAGAATCACAACCTGGAAACATCACCCAAGGAGACCTTCTGCTGTGCTTTCTGCAACTGGACTTGTTTATTTCGGATTGGCCTTTTTAGTCATCAGCACGCTGGCAGTTGATGCATCAGCACGCTCGCAGCACGGGATGAGTCCTTCCTGAATTTTCGTTTCCGAAGAAAAGCCAGAGGTATGTGTGAGCTAAGACCCTGAGCAAGTGTAGGTTGTACTGGGTCATAGTGGATTGTAGTGGGTCGGAGTAGTTGCTGAGAGTAGTGGGTTGACTATTGTGAGTATTCTGCATCACTGCAGCCATTGTATTTTGGTCATATATCTTGCAACAAGAGATAAAGACCCTCCAAGGACTTTGGAAGAAGCGAACTGCGTCTGTGCATAATTTCAAGGTTGGTCAGTGCCATAATGCCAAATACTGTTAAGGGATTCTTCGCTTCCACACTCTGCTATTAATAGCTACTGTTGGGGACGAGCACCACAGACAGTGCTGATAGTTGGCATCTCAGTGGCTGTAGTTTTTGAATTGGTTGCTACAAGCCTTGCGGGACCTAAAAGAGAGCCAACAA
Source organism: Gambelia wislizenii (assembly GCA_030847615.1). Lineage (NCBI taxonomy): Eukaryota > Metazoa > Chordata > Lepidosauria > Squamata > Crotaphytidae > Gambelia > Gambelia wislizenii. The sequence continues at coordinate 41,755,313 of JAUMIR010000002.1, forward strand.
ACTGGGGTGTCATGCTTGAGAAGGCTTTCTCCCATGTCATCATACAGTGTATTAACCTCACTGTTGGGACCTCCCCAGCAGACCTCAAACGTCAAGCAGGCCTATAGAGACATGGTCCATTAAGTACCACAGTCCCATGCCATTTAGGGTTTTAAATGTCACCAGAATCCCTTTGAATTCAGACCAGAAGCACATTGCCAGTTATAGGGAGCACATAACTCCCATGTTAAAACAGTTTCACTGGCTACCGGTTCGTTTCCAGGCATGACTCAAAGTGCTGGTCATGACCTATAAAGCCCTATACAGCTTGGGTCCAGACTATCTGAAAGATCGTATCTCCCTCTACGAACCTGCAAGGGTTTTAAGATCTTCAGGGGGAGGCTTCCTTTCAGTCCCACCATCATCCCAGGCTCACTTGGTGAGGACATGAAAGAGAGCCTTCTCAGTGGCTGCTCCCACCCTATGGAATTCCTTTCCTTGGGAGGCTAGGCTGGACCCCTCCACGCTTTCCTTTCACTGGCAATCAAAACCATTTTTATTCAAGCAGGCCTCTGATATATAACGATGCCCACAGAGCTTTTATCAGAGTGTGTTTTTGTATGTTGATTTTATTTGTTTTTTTTTTTTACTTTATATGCTTTTCATTAACTTTAATTGGTTTTAGCTATGATTTTAATTGTTTTGTGAGATGCCTTAGGTGCCACTTTGGGAGAAAGGTGGCATATAAACTGCATAAATAAATAAATAGATTAACTACCAGCCAGTACAATTCTTCTGTTACCATCCCATCTTGGCCCTCATGCTCAGCAAGCATATGGTGCCAGCTGTATTTTTGTCTCTATTATCTCAAATAGTTTTCACGTTTCATCCTACCTCTCCAGGTGGCACAGAGGGGTCACTGACAGTCACAAAATAGGCTGGGATACGATGGCCCCACCACAGCTGCCGAGAGATGCACCAGTCCCTAGAATGAAGGTGGAGGGAAGAAACAGTCACAAAGGCCTGCACTGTAGGAGTGTAACATTTCTGGTAAATCTGAATGTGTGAATATGCATGCACACACAGAGACACAAGAGAAAGTGCTAGACCACACAGAAATCTCTCCCTTGGTTTGTAGGCAACCAAAGTAGGACAGAGAGTTGGGCAGAAGAGGAAGAATTAATGGGAAAATTGTACTGAGTGGCTGACTACCAGTTACAACAAGGGTGGGAAACATGCAGCTCTCCTGATGTTATTGCACTGAAAGTCCCAGCAGTCCTAGGCAGCCTGGCCCATGATCAGAAATGCTGGGAAATGCAGTCCAACCAAATCTAAAGGAACACATGATTTCCATCCCTGAACTAGAGTATAATATTCTAACTCATTTTAGCTCAGAAATGTGTATCAAGGAAGAATAGATCAGTTAGTCCAAACAACCCTCCCAAGGTTAAAGAAGTATGGTAAATCAAAGTTATGAAAGAAGAGGAACAAAACAAAACCCAAAACTGACTGTCAACGAATAAGCCACTGAATCATGCATCTGATTAAGTAGTTAAGTCTACAAAAGTTTATGATACCAACTTCTTTCTCTCAGTTAGTTTCAGAGGTGCTACAAGATCCCTTTGCATGCTAATGAATATGTTCCTTAGCTCTGTAATTAAAGTACCGTATATTCCAGCGTATAAGACGACTGGGCGTATAAGACACCCCCAATTTTTAAGTTAAAATATAGAGTTTGGGATATATTCGCCGTATAAGATGACCCCCCCCCTTTCTCTTATATGGCAAGTATATCCCAAACTCCCCCACACCAGTGGTTCTTAACCTGTGATTAGTGGGGGTCTCTGAAGGCTTGAAGGCTGCTTGGCCCACCTCCTCCCTGCAGTGACAGGAGCTAAAGCAAAGGTTGGCTGGTTGACTTGGCCTGCACATTGCCATTCAATCTAAAACTTGCAGGAGAAAAGTCTTCTCTCATGCTCCACTGCCTCTGAGGGAAGGTTGAATGGATGGTGTAATGGTATATTATTATTATTATTATTATTATTATTATTATTATTATTATGGCTTTAAATCTTGAATTAAGTCTTGAGGGACCCCAGCAGTGTGGGAGCGTTTGCACGGCTCCAGAGGCAGTGGGGGAAGCCGCGCGGGGTGGGGGGTGATTTTCTCCGTGGCTGCCAGTCCCAGAGAAGACCCCCCCACCCCGCACAGCTGAGGGAGAAGGGGGGGAAGCGCACGGGGAGGGAGGGCTTCTCCGTGGCTGCCAGTCACAGAGAAGACCCCCCACCCCGCACAGCTGAAGGAGAAGGGGGGCAGCTGTGTGGGGAGGGGAGGGCTTCTCCATGGCTGCCAGCCACGGAGAAGCCCCCCACCCCACCCCGCACAGCTGAAGAAGGAGGGAAGCTGTGTGGGGAGGGGAGGGCTTCTCCATGGCTGCCAGCCACGGAGAAGCCCCCCCACACACACACCTGAAGGAGAAGGAGGGAAGCTGTGTGGGGAGGGGAGGACTTCTCCATGGCTGCCAGCCACGGAGAAGCCCCACCCACCCCGCACAGCTGAAGGAGAAGGGGGGAAGCTGTGTGTGAGGGGAGGGCTTCTCCATGGCTGCCAGCCACGGAGAAGCCCCGCCCCTGCACAGCTGAAGGAGGGAAGCTGTGCGGGGAGGGGAGGGCTTCTCCATGGCTGCCAGCCACGGAGAAGCCCCCCCCAGCCCGCACAGCTGAAGGAGGGAAGCTGTGTGGGGAGGGGAGGGCTTCTCCTTGGCTGGCAGTCACGGACAAGCATCTCCCACCCCGATCGGCTCCAGAGGCAGTGGGAAGCTGTGCGGGGTGGGAGGTGATCTTCTCCGGGGCTAGCAGCCACAGAGAAGACCCCCCCCCACCCCACGCAGCTGAAGGAGAAGGGAGGAAGCCGTGCGGGGAAGGATCTGGCTGGGTCGGGGGCGCCGCCGCTTCACCTGAGGAATCGGCCAGCGGGCGCTCTCTTTGACCCAGCGCAGGAGCAGGCAGGCGGGGAGACGGAGCAGCTCTACATTCGCACCTCTCCTCTGTTTTTGATTGCTCCCCAAAGGGGAAGAACGCAGAGAAGAGGGGCGAATGTACCAGTACACGCTTTGCCTCACCCCCGCCCCACTCAATCTCCTGCATCTTCGCTCCATTTGCAAGGGAGCGAAGAGGCAGGACATTGGGTGGCCGGTGAGGCAAAGCGTGTACCCGGCGTATAAGACGACCCCGGACTTTGGAGTCTATTTTCCAGGCTTCAAAAGTCGTCTTATACGCCGGAATATACAGTAAGTGAATACAACAAATAGGCAAGTAAACAAAACTCAGACTACATTCTAAACACCATGTGGAATGAATATAATGCATTTCTAAGCCAGAATAAGCTGGAATGATGTAATCGGGGTTTATATATATAGTATAGAAACTCCCACTCCCCATCCCCCAAATTTCTATCTTGTTTGTTTTCATAACTACATACCACATAGTCATATGGTTTTCATACCACATAGTCATGCTGGAAGACCTAGAAGATTCCTAGAGAGACTATATTTTTTCACACATAGGTAAGTGAATCTGTGGATACAGGTCCCATGGATACAGGGGCCGTACTATATAGCTAGCTAGCAATTTGAACAGGACACATTCCACACTGTAACTTTCTGCTGCAGCCCCTCTTGTTCACTTCAATTGCCTGTGTTTACCACTCTTTTGCTCTCTGAGGTCTTCTAGAAGTCCTTTCTTCTCCTCTTCTTCATCTCCTTCTCCTCTATTGCTCCTCCCCACTCTAAATGTCAGTTTTGTTCCCCTTTCCTCTTCTCTCCAACATACATCCTGTTAACACTGCAGGCATCACAAGGGAATCTCACCGGATATTGTCCATCCAATTGAACCAGGTTTTAAGGTGAAAGTCTGGCACAATGCGCAGGTCACCTCGGCGTACTGCCTCGGCTGCTCCTCGGGCCATTGTATCACAGCGCACATACCACTGGGGCTTCAGCAGTGGCTCCACCACATCTTTGGAGCGACTGTAGTCATCAAGAAGGAAAACAGACAGCAGAATTAGCTCAGGCCAAGAAATGCAGCCAATGCTGCCAACTCATGAGAGTAATCCCCTCTTTGGAATAAAGACCTTTAGAACTGCAGCACCACCTTCTTTCTTCCAGCTTAAGTTACTCTTCCACCTGTTCATATCATTCCCTGTTTGTTCACAGAGAATGAATGCCCCCCCAGGTCTATTTCAGGAAGCCAATCCTCCACTTTGTAATATTGTTTCTCCCATTATTTTTGTATCTCCTCAGTTTTGATTTACAGATAAGCCCGGTATGCTAAGACAATGAGACACTAGAAGCATATGGGTGCGACCTATGGAATCCTGGATTTGTCGTTTGGCAGAGGTAACCTCCACACTCCACAAAACTACAAAGCACAGGATTCCATAGGCTGGAGCCTTGGCAGTGCTATAACTGTGCAGTGTGAAAGTGATCTAAGTGCTGACTTACTAAGTTTCGAGTGTTTCTCTGTGTAACCATAACAACTACAGTCATCCCTCCACATTCGCGCATTTAACTTTTGCAAATTTGATTATTCACTAATCATTTACTGCCATCTCCGCTGCCCTACGCCATTTTAAAGAGACGTATAAGTCTTGCCTCGCATTTGCAGTCTCTCTGTAAGACTCGCAAGACTGTGAGAGACAGCAAACACTGCAAGGCTAGTAAGTCCCTATTAAAAATGGCACAGGGTAGTAGTGGAGGCGACAGCAAGCTCCAGCAGCTGCCCACTTCTCCCTTGTGAAAGAACCTCACCACCTTGAAGGCAGAAGCAGGCAGCTGGCATGCTCCCCACCATGGATTCAAATGTATTGTGTACCGCACATCTGAATCCACAGTGGATTTAATCTGTGGATTGTACTTTTATGTGTGTATTAACTTAAGTATGGTTTGGGGAGCCTAGAGATATTCACATTTTTTCCAGTTTCACAGGGATCCTGAGCCCCTTTTCCTTGCAAATGTGGAAGGACGACTGTATGTGCTCATCAGAGTTCTACCATAGGCCTATCTGGTGGAGACACAAGAGAGGACCTTTCAGTGGCTGCACATAGGCAGAAATCCCTTCCCTGGGAGGTTAGAAAGATCCTATCTTTGCTTTCCTTCCATCAGTTATTACCTTTAAAGCCCTATATGATTTGGGTCCAGGTTACCTTCAGGATCACCTCCTCCTGTACAATCCACCCCGTACATTCAGGTCCTCTGGGGGACATTTACTTCAACCAGCCAGGACTAGACTGGCAACTATCACCCAGAAGACCTTTTCGCCAGCTGACCCCAGACTGTGGAATGGCCTGCTGGAAGAGATTCAACAGCTAAACATGCTGTTGGAATTTAAAACAGCACTAAAGACCTATCTCTACCAGCAGGCCTACCCAGTTGATTTTAATCTATGAATTTTAAATTGGTATTTTAAATCTATGAATAATTTTAACGTTTGTTTTAATCCTATGTATTTTTATCTGTGTTTTTAAATGATTTTATGTCATATATTGTATTTGGGGAGAGGTGGGTAAGAAATAAAAAAGTATTTATTAATTATTATTATTATTATTATTATTACTACTACTACTTTTGTATTCTGACAGGCTACAGGGAACTGACTGTTTTTAAAGAAAGGTCTTTCAGTAAGGTGCTGTATGTTTTAAATGTCTAATGCATGGTTTGTTTTTAATGTTACTGATGCTTTAATTATATTTTGCCACTTTTAAAATGTTTTATTTTTAATGTATCTATTTTGCATGGATTTCTGATTCTGGGAAAAACTGGGATCTAAATAAAGCGAGCGAATGAATTAATGAAGGAGCAAGCAATTGGACTGAGATACACAGTATGTGATTTAACTGCACACTCAAACATTACAGCACTCTTTGGACTTTTGTATGTGTGTGTGCCACTACACAAACATTGTATCACTGCAAAGCCCTTATAGCTAGATGGCACTTACTACATGGTGTGGCTTACTTGTTCAGGAAGAGTCATTCCAAATGCAGCAACAAGTCTCTCTCAATCTCCCGAGCTACCCACCAAGAATACTGGCAGTTCACTCTAATTCAGGTTCTTTCTCTAGCCGGCAATCTCTCCTCACCTGCAGACTGGGACCACCATGGGGTTGTCCTTCACCTCCCTGAACAGCCCCCGTTTTTTCAGAGCTTCCAGCACTGCTCGCCGAGCATCAAATCGCTTCATTCCCTGAATGGAAGAAGAGGAGGTAGAAAGAGCTGAGAATTAGGTAGACATATGGATAGAAGACACATACACCTCACCTAAACCTGTGGTTCACAACCCCCCCTGCAAAGTTTTGGACTTCAACTCCCAGAAGCCCCAACCAGCATGGTCAATGACCTGGGATTCTGGGAGTTGGAAGTCCAAAACATCTGGAGGACCAAAGGCTGAGATCCACTGACCAACCCCATACGATTGCTGAAATATTGATCCTCATGCACCAGACACTCCTAGCTATGGGAAATCCCATCTCAACTCATAAAGACAGAAAACAGGCACCAAGAGATCCTCCGTCACCACCCCAGACTCATCCCACTGATACCAAGAAGGGCGGGGGCACGTTGATGAGATAGCCATCCTCATCAAAAATGGTGATGAAGTTGAGCCCATGGCGTAAGCCGACCTCGTAGTCATTCTGATCATGGGCAGGTGTGATTTTCACTGCGCCTGAAAGTGACAAAAGAAGAAGAGGGTCACTTTAATCCATGCTGCCTGCCAATAGAGCAAAGAAAGGCATCTCCCCCTTTCAATCAGGTATAAGCTCTCTGGAGTTGTTCCCCAATGACCCCCTTTACCTCTACTACACAAATGAAGACACAATGCTGGCAAGAGACTCCTCACACCCTCCCACTGGAAGGACCTTCTAAGTTAACACCATACTCCTCCTTTCATTAGAATCCTCTGCTCTAATACCAACAGACATCTGCTCATCCATTCAGGATCTCCCCATTTTATTATGGTTCTGCAATCTGACTCCTGACCACACCTTTCTCTTTAAAGCAGGGGTGGGTAGCACACAGTCTGCAGACCACAGGTGTTACCTGTACACCCCTTTGTTGCCACTGCAGTACTGCTGCTGAAATTAGTACCGCTGCAAAAACTGTACCCACCAAAAGTTGGCATTTGTGCCCAACCCTCTCAAAACTCGCTTGCTTTCCCTTCCAGAAAAGAAGATGCTCAAATCTGCAGAGCAGCAGGACTGTGTTGTCCAAGAAGGCACTCTGGCACCCACCCCTTGGACCATAGAAAGCTGATCCAGTAAGTTTGGGAGCCAGCCACCCAAACTGCAAGGGCAGCAAGAATGGATCCAATGCAGCTCCTCACCACGAAACTGCCTAGCCCTGCTTTTAAAAAGCTCCCCTTCCCCTTCAAGCTTTGGCTTTACACAAAATCTTACATTTTTCAAGGTCTCTTCCTACTTATTTTTCTTCCTACAGCCATGCATATGTGTATAAATACATACCCACACGCATGTGTGTACACTCACACATACAGGATGCACTTCTGTGCTGCATCATATCAAGGCAATCCTCCTGGCAGGTGGAAGCAATCCACACTCAGAACAGTTGTTAGTTTTAAAACCAAGAAGCACACAGCTGTGTTTGCCAGCCAGTAACCCCAGACGTACCAGTTCCAAATTCCATGTCCACAAAGTCATCACACACAATAGGCAAGAGTCGTTCAGTGAAGGGGTGCAAGACGCTCTGACCATGCAGGTGCTAGAAGAAGAAAATACTTACTGCCGTTTACCCACACCAGTCTGAAGAACAATGGTTTAAAAAGAGAGTCTGTGTTCTAATCTAGCCCTCCTTCCATGATCACACCCGCACCAACTCAGCACTATCTCAGACTGTCCTGTATTTCATAGAATCATAGAATTGTAGAGTTGGAAGAGACCACAAGGGCCATCCAGTCCAACCCCCTTTTCTGGTTTTATTCCATCACCATTTCTCCTGCTACCTCAAGTGGCCTATTTATTCTATTGGGCAAAACAGGCTATTTCTTTTTTTGCACTGTTCCAGGAAGGTGTCTTCTCATAACTGACCCACACACCCATTCTTGGGCAAAAAAATTCAGCTAGGGCCTTCTAACTGCATCTGGAAAGGCAGGAGAGAGGGCAGTCTCTACTGAAACAAAGCACCCATGAGCCTAAGACCAGGAATACCTCTGAGCTTGCAGCTAGTCTTCCTCCTGCATAATCAAAATCTAGGGCTGGGGAATCAGTGGCCCTTCAGATGTTATTGGACTCCAATTACCATTAGCTCTTGCCAAGCCCAGTCAATGGAACATTGATGGTAGTAGCAGTTCCATCAACATGTGGAAGACCACATAGTTTTGTCATCCCTGGTGTAATTTGTAAGGGCACCACCTGTATCTTTATTCATAGGGTTCCTCACCTGGTACCGGGGATCCTGAGGATGAACTGCAACTGCAGTGTCTCCCAACATCGTCTCAATACGGGTTGTAGCCACCACCACTTCTTCATCTAGGAAGAAAAACATGGGTGAAAGCGTCAGGGAGAAAGGCTCCACATCACAGGCTTATGGTCTTCCAGATGTTGTCAGGCTGCAATGTCCAGCATTCCACACTATTGGCTAGGGTGGCCAGAAGCCTGACAACGTCAGGAGGACCACAAGTAGTTCACCCCTAGTTCAGATCATAATCCCTGCTAAAGTGTCAACCAGGTCTCCTTACTAACCTGAGCCCTCGATCTTGTATGCGAAGGAAACCAGCACTCCAAATTCCACTTTCTCTTTGTAGCCAGGCACAGGCAAGAGAGTTCGGCCTGTTAACTCCTTCTTATCCACCTGAGAAAAGGAAGATACCAGAACTCATAAAGAGTCTGCTCACTTGGGCATAAGATCAGTGTACCCATTATGTGTTCTCTCCCACCCTGATCACCTCTATGTCAGAGATGGCTGAGTTCAGGGTGCAAGACCAGTTGACAAGGCGTTTGCTGCGATAGATGACCCCCTCTTCATGTAATCGGATAAAAGCCTCTTCAACAGCACGAGAGAGTTTCTGTTGGCAAATCAAGAACAATGAATAATTCCCGCTTAGCCTTTTCCACTCTCCAACGGATGTTGCCATAATTCCATTTACTTCACTGGGAACTGGTCTTCCATATTGCATGGTTGGGACCACTGCCTTTGCACATAAAGGTACAATGACAACTGGTTCTACTCCTGCCACCACAAAAACTAAAATCTGGAAGTAAAATATTTCACTTTTACATTGCTTCCATGTTCAACACAATAAGTGTGTCAGAGCATGGTCTTATACCTGTACTAGAGTCGCTGGCTGCACTGTTTAGTAGTTAACAGCAGGAGCCACAAATCCCTGGTTCAGTTCTCAGCCCAAAAAAAGAAAACTGAGAAGGCACCAATGTATAAGGATGAGGAGCAGAAACGTTAGTAAGTGCAATAACTAATTAGGCATGGAGCATTTCCAAATAAAACTGTCCTCTGGTCTGCTCTTTAACACAACAAGTTTCAGTCTCATCTCCAGTTTTTTTAAAAAAATCTCCACTCAGCCATGACTTCTGGGTACCCTAGGCTTGAATCCTGTTCTTCCCCCGTCCCCCGCCCACCCCAAGGTCCAACTACAGTAGATCAATTAAATCAATGGGATTTAGCTACATGTTGATTTACTCTTCAACAATTGAGTCAATGCAGCTAACAACAGAATCAGGCCATAGTCCATGAACCACTGTCACCATGACCAACATCTGTATTAGAGGCATAGAAACATTAACCTACTTACAGGCTCATTGTAATGCAGTATTGAGGAGGCTTTGGCCATCCAGAAGTTTTGGATTTCAACTTCTAGAGCCTCCAGCCAACATGACTGTAGGAATTATAGTGCAAAACAAATGGAAGGCCAAAGGATCCCCATCTGTACTATGAGGGAGGTTGTGCATAAAAGAAAGCTACCATATCCCAATCATTCTCTGAACTAGTATGTCAATGATAAGAGGAGGGGGTCTCACTATTATTATTAATTTATTATTGTTATTGTTATTACTACTACTACTACTGTGTATGTGTCTTTAAGTTGCCTGTCGAATTATGGCGACCCCATGGATTTCACAGGGTTTTCTTAGGCAAGGAATATTCAGGGGAGGTTTTGCCAGTTTTTTCCTCAGAAATGTAGCCTAAGGCAGCTGGTGTTAATTGGTCTACTGTTAACCTATTATTATTATTATTATTATTATCATCATCATCATCATCATCATCTCACCTTTTCCTGTATAATCCACCCTGTACACTTAGGTCCTCTGGGGGACATTTGCTCCAGTCAGCCAGGACTAGGTTGGCAACTGTCACACAGAGGAGTTTTTCTTCAGCTGCCCATAGACTGTGAAACAGCCTGCCAGAAGAGATACAACAGCTGAATACGCTTCCTGAACTCAAATCAGCATTAAAGACCAGATTATTTTAAAGTGCGAATTTTAAATTGGGTGTTGACTGTTTTAAAATGTCTTGGCTTTACTTGTTCTTTTAAACTGATATATGTTTTTAATTGATATGTGCTTTTAACCAATGCTATGTTTATGTGTTAATGTGTTGTTCCCCGCCTCAATTCATAGGGAGAGGTGGGTAAGAAACAACAATAACAACAACAGACCTGGACTCAAGGCAATTTACAACAGATTAAAATAACACAGTTAAAAGTTCACAAAATACAAAAGTTAAAAAGTGATTAAACTATCAAAAAATTAAAACTAGTTAAAAATATAAACAAAATTAACAAATAGCAAATACAGCACATTGCACACGGCTCGTCCCACTTAAACAATCAAATGCCTATTGAAACAGAAAAGTCTTCCATGTTTACAGAAAGGGTGTAGGGAGGGTGCCAGTCTAACCACTCTGGGAACGGAGTTCTAGAGCCTGGGGGGAGCTACTAAGAAGGCCCTCTCCTGTGTTCTCACTAGATGTGCCTGGGGTGTGTGTGTGGAGGGACAGAGAGAAGGGCTTCTCAGGAGATCTCAAAACATGGGCAAATTTACAGGGAAGAATACAGCCCTTCAAATAACCTGGATTGAATTGAATAGGGCTTTATAGGTCAAAACCAGCACTTTGAATTGAACCCAGAAACAGTCCTGCAGTCAGTGGGGCTATCGTGATAAGGGAACTGTGTGCTCCCTATAGTCAGCTGAATACCAACACACACACACACAGTCTCCCCTGCTACAGATCTTACAGGATCCATAGTAAAACAGGCTCTGTCCCAGTCCATTGAGGAACCCAGCTTCTTCAGCTGATGGTAAATCCGATCCCCTTTCCTGCAAGAAAAGAGACACAGAAAAGCAGGATGAGCACAATATTTGATTACAAGTGAGCTGGGAAATATCCAGATCTTGCTGGACAACTGCCAGCACTCCTCACCATTGACTATGCTGGCTAGGGCGGATGGATGTTACATGCCAGCTATATCTGGAAGGCTTCATAATTCCCAACTTGTAAAAGCAACAGACACATACATAGATATAGGATGGGGGAGATCTGGCTGAACGAGACTACGTCCGAAAGGGATCTAGGAGTCCTAGTAGACCACAAGTTGAACATGAGTCAACAGTGTGATGCGGCAGCTAAAAAGGTCAATGCGATTTTGGGCTGCATGAACAGAAGTATAGTGTCTAGATCAAGGGAAGTAATAGTGACACTCTATTCTGCCTTGGTCAGGCCTCACCTAGAATACCGTGACCAGTTCTGGGCACCACAATCCAAAAAGGATATTGACAAATTGGAGCGTGTCCAGAGGAGGGTGACTAAAATGGTGAAAGGTCTGGAAACCATGCCTTATGAAGATAGACTTTGGGAGCTGGGTATGTTTAGCCTGAGAAAAAGATGGTTAAGGGGGCGATATGATAGCCCTGTTTAAGTATTGAAGGGGTGTCACATTGAGGATGGAGCAAGCTTGTTTTCTGCTGCTCCAGAGACTAGAACACAGAGCAATGAATGCAAGCTCCAGGAACAGAGATTCCACCTCAACATTAGGAGGAACTTTCTGACAGTAAGAGCTGTTGGGCAGTGGAACACAATCCCTCGGAGTGGGGTAGGGTCTCCTTCCTTGCAGGTCTTTAAACAGAGGCTGGATGGCCATCTGTCGGGGATGCTTTGATCATGATTTCCTGCATGGCAGGGAGTTGGACTGGATGGCCCTCGTGGTCTCTTCCAACTCTACAATTCTATGATTCTAAGGTAGAAGGGTCAGCATGATAACTCACTCATTTTTCCATTTCCAGACCTCCTCAATGAATAGCTCCCGGCCAAGGTCATGCCGTGTCTTTCCTTGCTCCTTCCAAAGCTTCTTCTCCACCACCACTTGTGTGGCGATGCCAGCGTGGTCACAGCCTGGATTCCACAGGGTGGTCTCCCCTTTCATCCGGTGCCTATAAGATCGTGGGGAAGACCCTCCACACAATCAGTTCATAGAGAAATGGGCAGCCTGCTCTCCTTGTCATATGATGTTACAGTCTTACACTTTGAGGAAGAGCTTCTGTTTTGGAGATGCTGAATTTTTCCAGCAATGGAATGATAGCATCTTGTTGCTGGAAAAATGTAGCTCTTTCCCAGTTACTGGGCTCTTTCTGACTAAAGACCTGCCTGGAACAGGGTCACATGAGTGCATGAACACAGGAGGCAACTACTGTACTAGACAGCATCCATAATATCCCTGATAAAAAAAAAGAGGGCTCATCTGTCAATGACAGAAACAGAAGATGAAGACAAGTCTCCAGCACCTCTGGTTAAAAGAACAGTGGCTGCCAGTTTGAGAAAACAATACTGTGCAAGAGGTTTGCACACTTGGATCCACCGCACTCACTGCTAAATATGTGCAAGAAAGGCTGCTGCCAACTGCAGAAATAATCCAATTTGACACTGCTTTAACTATCATGGCTCCCTCCTATGGAATCCTGGGATTTGTAGTTTGTTTTGGCACCAGAGCTCTCCAACAGAGAAGGCTAAATATCTCACAAAACTCTACATATCCCAGAATTCCATAGCATTGAGCCATGGCAGTTAAAGCAGTGTCAAACTGGATTATTTCTGCAGCACAGACGCTGCCGCCAAAGCCTCACCCAGTTCTTTCTCTTTAACCTGAAAAGCAGCCTTAGGAGATGGAGAATCTGAACAGAAGGGCAGGGATACCCTTTCTCCCACTGGTTCATTTTTCCACTCTGAGCCACCAATTTGCAGCTGCCTTTTGGCATGCATGCAACTGTATCTGAAACAGTGTAGGGCCACAGGAGAGCTGGGAATATTCTGAGTGGAGAAATTAGCCGTGAAAAAGGGTTAAGTACCTCCCCACATTGTTCCTTTGCTCAGTATACCAGGAGCCCCAAAAGTAGGTATGCATTTGTTTATCATGTTGATGGGAAGGGGAGAGAATGTGAGTAGAAGATGGGTAGGTGGAATCAGAATGACAGTTGGGAAGAGAACTCTAAACTATAACTATACTGTATACCTACTTTTGGGCCACTCTGTAGTAGCAATCCAAGGCTGGCTTTTATTTAAACAATTTGGTACCAAGAAAGCTCAATTCTGCACCCTTTATTAATTACAGTGGGCCCTCAGTGTCCACTGGGATTTGATTCCAGGATCCTCCGTGGATACCCAAATCCATGGATGCTCAAGTCCCATTATATACAATGGTGTAGCAAAATGGCATCCCTTATATAAAATGGCAAAAAAACCAACAACCCGCAAAATATTTTTGAACCATGGTTGGTTGAATCCATGGATATCGAACCCGTGGATACAGAGAGGTGATTATACTATGAAAATGAAGCAAATATGTTCTGTTATTTTCACACCTTATTCAAATCTGGTTATCCCTGGGGATGGCAAGGAGCTACACAGGGGACTTTATCTGAGCCTTCTTTCTATACTTTCTTTGCAGCCACAGAGGTTACAAATTCATTTGCATGTTCTGAATAAAAGTAGAGATTCTCAGTAATCTGAATTCAGTACACAGTATCACACCTGGTGGACTTTCTCTGTAGGCAGTTTTCAGAATGGTCCTAACATGCACAGTGGGCCCTCCAGATCCATGGGCTCTGGATCCGCAAATTCAACCAACTGCTGATCGTCACACCCCATATTATAAAATGGCCGCGATGTGAATGCAGACACATTGATGCATCTATGTTCACGTCACTGCTATTTAATAATATGGGACATAGTCATCCACATTTGTTGGTATCTGTGCAGGGTCCCAGAACCAAACCCCCACGGATTGGAAGGGCCCACTGTACATACCAGCCCTGTTTGGCTTGAACGTTGGGATTATCTGAACAATGAGCTCAATGACAAGGCAAAGTGGGAGCAGAAGGAAAGGTTCAAGAAATACCAGGGTGTCTCAGTAAGGCAGTGAAAGAAACAGTGGATCCCCACAATGTCTCACCATCGAGTTAGGGAGTCCTGGATGGCATTGGTGAGTGCATGGCCGAGATGGAGAGATCCTGTGACGTTGGGTGGTGGGATACACATCATGAAGAGGCCTTTGGGATTTGGCTCAGAGACACTGCGACGCTGGCAAAGGAAGAAGACGCATTTCATGAGACGTGAGACTGCTATCTGTGGTTGGGAATGAGTGTTCCCCCAAGAGATTTTCAGCAGCAATTAGTTTTAATTCATGTCATAAGAGAAAGCTGGGTTAGAAAATAAAATAAAAGGTATTCAGAAGAATTTATCCAATATTCAAAGGGAATGGGTGAAAAATAGGACAGGTTTGTCTTTCATTCTTGCTGAAATACTACAAAAACAGAAATAACTTCAAGGTTGCTTCACAGGGCTCTCTGAATGGTTATTGGGATACAGTGTAAAGTGCTTCAGCCCCATTTTCATACTCCCTCAAGGCAAAATATTAGAATTACTACTGAAGTTCAAGAGGAAACAGTGGTTCTTAACCTGTGGTCCGCAGACCCCCAGGGGGCCACAACATCCTCCCAGCGGGTCCATGAAGGCTTGAAGGCTGCTCAGCCCACTTCTTTCCCGCAGTGCTTCAGCCATGTGATAGGAGCCAAGGCAAAGACTGGCCTGGCCTACACACTGTTGTTTAATCCACTCCAGCCACAAACTTGCAGGAAGAAGCAGAAGAAAAAGTTTCCCCTCCCCCACCAGTGCCTCTCAGAGAACTTGTAATAGGTGGTATAACTGTATTATTATTATTATTATTATTATTATTATTATTGATCATGATTATTAGGGTTTTAAATCTTGAGTTACGTCCTAGGGAACCACAGCAACAAAAGATATTTAAAGGGAGTCCCTGGTAAAGAAAAGGTTAAGAGCTACTGACTTAGATCACTGACTCCAGGCTGTGATAGATGTAAGCCAACACCGCCAGGACCCTCGGCAAACTAGCCCAGTCCCCATATTATCTAAGTGGGCAGGGGGATTTCTGTCTGCAGCAACCCAGATGCTCACACTCACCCCATACTCTGGTTTGAAAAAGCCCTGGCTCTCCCACCAGGGGTACCAGGCAGCTTCAACATATTGAGGGCTGTAGGAGTCAGGCATCGGTCCAGTCACATCTGGAAGGAAAGAGAAAGCAGAAAGGATGTGAAGTGTGTGTGTGGGGGGGGGGAAGAAAGACCACTTTGCTCACACAACTTTGGACACAAAATAGTATGGGGTTGGGGGAAACCTGGGGGACTCTGCCCTCCCTCTGTGCTCAGAACAGAAATGCAGTAAGCTGCTACAGAAGGTAAAGAGCAACTCAGTCCCTCTTTACCCACTCCCAACTATACTAAGGTTTTCTTTCTGTCTTCTTAAGGCAGGCTAGGAACTTGTGTGGGTGTGTGTGCATAAGTCCTAGTTAGTCTAAGGAAGTAAGCAGGCACTGTGTGTGTGCATATGTGTATATGCCTTAAAGTCACCTGTCAACTTATGGTGACCTCATGAATTTCACAGGGTATTCTTAGGTAAGGAATACTCAGAGGTGGTTTTGCCAGTTCCTTCCTCTGAAATCTAGACTACAGCACTTAGTGTTTGTTAGTGGTCTTCCATCCAAGTACTAACCGGGGCTGCCTCTGTTTGGCTTCCAAGATCAGACAGCATTTGGTGCCTTTAGGGTATTTAGGTTGGGGAACCTGTGCATGCTTATCTACAAAGTCTACTAGTGATTTATGAAAACAACTGTCTGACCATATGCGGGCCCACATGCTGCCCACTGCTGGTTTGCATCAGGGACAAGAATTGTGAGACCCTCCAAGATCTTTTTGAACTGCAACTCCCAGTAGTGCTTAGCCAGCATGGTCAATGGTGAGAAATACTTGAGAGTTGCAATCCATCAACATCTGGAGGGCTGTATGATTCTCACCCCTGGTGTAGACATTGGGAAAGGTTATGAGCCTCTTTGGGTATACAGATATAAGAGAAGCAGGATCACAGCTCAAGTGGGTAAGGACACTATTCTGTATATGGAGAAACAAGTTCAGTTCTTATATGATTAAAACTTCTCAGGTATCCAGCCAGAAAGAGGTTCTCTACACAAAATCCCAGGAGTGCCAACTAGAGCACACATTGTCAGGCCTAAGCTGTTATTTGACTACAGGCTCAATGTCTATTGTTTATATAAGCAGCCAACCAACCTGGGATCATTTTTATAAAGGGTAGTATATTAAGTTACCTAACTGAAACAGGTCAAAGCAGTGTTTAGATACTGGGTTTTAAGAATATTTGTTGTCCTCATGTTCTTACCGCACCCACAACAACAAAAAGTTGCAGTACAATCTGCTTCTCTTCAGGATTCCAGCCAACCAACTATGCCAACTATCTCTTCCAGGATATTCCATTTCATGCCCACTTCCTCTGTGGTTATCCATCTCCCCAAACATGCATAGTCCTCACTGAGCTGCTTTGGGGTTCCAATAAGGGTTTTTCTCCCCATAGGTACTTCTGCAAACCTTGGGATTCCCTGAGCACTGCAATACCTCTGTTGCACAGATGCTGACATTTTGGCCATGTAAGGATCCACACTCCAAGAAATGAGTGCATTATTAGTATATTCAATAACTGCACACAGTATGGGGAAAAGGCCTCCATCCCCTCTCATCCTTATCCTCCCTCCACCACTGCCCACCATTACAATACCTTTTTTCTCCCCTGGCTTGGTTGGGATGTTATAGGTTATGACCCCAAGATCTTTCTTCTCCTTCTTCTCTGCTTTTGGCTTCTTCTGCAAAGAATCACAAGTGGTGCAGCTACAATCTCTCCTTGCAATATGCCACCTTCCCATAACACACCACTTTTTTTCTGGAATGGGTGTGCAATATCCCACACTCCACATTCACACACCAAGGGTGGAGTCCTACTTTCTATTTTGCTAGTCTATATAAATCTGCTTTTGCTCTATAATTCTTACTTCACCCTGTTGCTGCTGCTGCTGGCTTTTTTCTTTCTTCTGTTGAAACCTTTCTAGTTTTTCTTTCTTCTTTGCTTCTTTCTTCAGCTGAGATGCACTTTTGGGGGGTGGCTGTGTTAAGTCCCTCTTCTCTGGTAAGTCAGCTTCGGTGCATGTCACTGACTCTGTGGGGAAAGAAGATGGGTCAATTTTGCCTGTTCACCATTGTTAATAGACCTTGTTTAACCACCATTATGGCTGCCCAGAAAAGAGGTGTGCTCTACCCACTAGATGGCCATGTTGGGAGTTGCGATGGTAGTTATAATCCTACACAACTGGAGAACATTGGTGGGATCAACCAATAGGGCTCAACTAGACAGGAGAATTAATTGCAGAAAATAGCGCATTAACTCACCATCACAGCAGTGTTCATTTGTCTCCATGATACATTCACAAGATCACTGGCATGGGAAGCTATCCATGTTTGAAGTTCACATGGATCATGCCCATGAGTAAAGATGGTGGCCGCAAGTGAATTACACGCACTATTATTCCCCAAAAGCCTCTGTTTCCCTCTCCCACCCTTGTTAAATCAGAGGTGCGGAACAGCAATCTTCTGCTTAAAAAAAAAAATCTTGCTCTGCTGCTCGAAAATAGCACACGATCGCTTCCGTGAAAATCAACAATGGCAGATCCAGCAAGCCTGTCCCCGTGCATTTCCAACCAATCACATTTTGACTTCTGGGATATGCCCCAATTCGAATTGGCTGCTCAAATAGGCTAAATGCGCATTTTTGCATATTTTAAAAAAAAACTTTGTGGGAAGCAGCGAAGGCTATTATCGTGAAGTACTTGGCGTTTTGGGGCCCCCTCCTTTTGATTATGGCAAATCCCTGCAGGAGCTTATCTAGACAAAAGGTATCTCCCTCACATTCTGAGAGGATTTTTTTCACCATCTAGATAACATCCTAGATATCATAGTGCAACCCGATTCCCTACCTGAGTTTCAACATTCTCTCTGCCAACTCATGAAAATTCCAACATGAGCTAAGGATCCCATCACTGAGAGCAATGCACTGTGTGAGGATGTGGGAAGAGGACTTTCTCTACTGGGGCACTGTCATTGTGGAATGCCTTCCTCTTGGAGGCCCAACGGGCATCAACACTGGTTTCATTCTGGTGCCAAGTCAAAACCTGGCTTTTCATTAAAGCCTCTGAGGGCCAATGATTTTATCCAGATCAGTATACATACACAGTGTTAAACTATTATAACTTTTTTAATTGCTCAATCACTTAGTATATTTTTAGAATGTTAAAAAACTATTTTTATTGTTTTAAATTTAAAATGGTTTTAACTGATCTGATTGTAAGCTACAGTGGGAGATATATATTTTAATAATAAATAAATTAATTAATAAAGGCTTCACCTGTGAGATCCCGTTTTGGGGTATCCACTCCGAATGTCTGCTCACACAGCTTCACTGGGCCCAGAACAGCTTGGAATTCTGGCTGGTTGATGCAGGTGAGGAACCAACGGGTAACATTGGTGTAAGAAGAGCGAAGAGCTTGGTCTAGGACCTAGGAAACAAAATGGGTAAACAGCACTACTACTTAAGGATGAACAAAGTGATTACACAGCAAGGTAACATTATAAATAAGATGAAATGAGTGTACAGGGGATTGGAAAACACTGGTCCATGAAATACTTTTATGACTATTTAGAATAAAACTATCCATGATAACATTTCATATAACATAGTTATTGTTGCCATTGAATCCAATTATTTACTGTAATGGGCAACTAATGCAAGTCTGCATTTAAAATGGACAGAAACCGGTCCACTGTTGGAAACATGCACAAGTAATAATCCCCTCGTGTGCCAGGATGTGACATTTTAGTCCTCCAAAGTCGTGTTTTGTTGCAGAATGCACAGAGAGCTAGAACAACAACATAGCCATAGTTCCTAAACAACTACCCAAAATTCCACGTACATTAAAAAAAAAAAAAAACAATCATAAAATATCCAGGACAAGAAAAGCCTCAAGAATCTACTTCTGTTTTTTACTGGGGTACTTTTTTGACCCAGCCAAAGTACAGTTGTCCCTCCACATTCGCGGGGGTTAGGTTCTTGAGATGCCCACGCATGTGGAAAAACCGCGAATAACAGATGCTGCTCCCGCGGCCACCCCCCCAGAGGGAGGCAGGCAGTGGGAGGGTGTCTGGCCAGCTTGGCTGGCCTCTCCGCGGCCTTTCTGAGCAGACTCCAGGAGCCCGCTGAGAAAGGCCGGGGAAGGCAGCATGTGGGTGGGGAGGAGGCTGCGCTGCCTTTCTCCGGCCTTTTTCACCCCCCCCGCCCTTCCCAAAGTGGCTGCGGGGCCTTCAGAAACCCCCGCCGCCACTCTCCCTCACCCCCCGCCCTTCCCAAAGTGGCGATGGGGGTTTCTGAAGCCCCCGCCACCACTCCCTCACCCCCCCCCGCCCTTCCCAAAGTGGCGTAGGGGGTCCCTCGCTGCCTTGGGCAGGGACTGGGGTGGAATGAGGGAGGCTTTCCACCACCCCCCTCTTTCCCAAGGTAGCGAAGGGATTCCTGAGAACCCCTTCACTGCCTTGGGAAGGGACGGAGTGGAGGGGGGGGGGCAGGCGGCTTTCCGCGAATAATTAAAATGTGAAAGTCGCGAATGTGGAGGGGCAACTGTAATGTAATTAGGACCATGTTCTTTGCTGTTTTTCAGTGAAACAAGATGCAGTGAACCAGAAGTAGCATGCTCTGGGCCCCATTCAGAGGGCCGTGGAATTTTCACTGAAGCTAAATCACAACCTTAAGTCTGACCCAATCCTTCAGTAGGACCACTGTATCCACTGATTCATTATCCACTGATTCAATTATCCATGGGACACAAAACAGCACAGCTACCATAGAGTTTTCCTAGAAAATATGTCCTCTCTAGCCATTTTCTAGGTCCTCCAAAGCAACTCTATGGTATTTTAAACTAGAAGTCCCATTATTTTCAATGGTGTTTGCTATTATTCATGGTTTTCGGTATCCACGCCCCCACCCAGAACTAATCCCCAGTGGATACAGGGGTCCTACTGTACTCAAATTCTCATGAGATCAGAAAACACCTCATAACTCCCTCAATTGCTCTGTAAATCCTGACTTATTTATACATATATGAAGTAGTGCTATTACAATCTTTTTTATTAAAAGCTTGAATATACTGGCTCGGACCCAGACCATACCTTCTATGAATGGAGGTTCTCCTCCTGTCTACAGACTGTAGATAGCCAGAATACAGAAGGCATTTCTCCTGGATTCACCCTTCCTCCTACAGACCTCTAAATGCCCTGATAATTTGCTCTGGAGGATTGGGAGAATTTTCCAGAACATTGTGGGAAGCGGTGCGGGGAGCTGCAAAGGAGGCAAGGGAGAGATGAGCAAGAAACTTTTCCTCTGCCTCTCTTCTTATAGAAATAGTCTGAGTTGAACTCCACTCAGAATTAGGCCACTGGGAAGCAAACTCTTTATATAGCCCATTAATTTCCTAATCCAGAGGAAGGAATTGCACAGTCCTCCAGATTTTGAACTGCTAATCCCAGTATTCATCACCATTGGCTACAAAGGCTTGAAGATGCAGCTCATCTAATTGTGTAGACACATTAGGACCAAGATGGGGAGGGCCACACTATACTCACCCCATCCTGGTCCTAATGTGTCTACACAATCATTTTGGGGTAAAACACATATTGTATTTTATATACACTTTCCCCTGTTGATAAACCCAATTTTTTTTATATATTAATGCTTCTAAGATCATTTTAATTATTTTGTATACTTTTAATGGATTTGTCATGGCCTTTTACCAACACAATAAAGGCATTTAATTAAATAGTATATAATTTCTGTGTCATGCAAGTATTATAAAGTTCAGAATCATTACTGCAGTGATATAATATATACTTGGATAATTTTGCTTTATTTTCTGTGTACAAAATGATTCAAATCTAACTGTGGCAAAAATTCCTATGGCCTCCACTCCTTTATTAAATTCACTATCAGCCAATTCCTTTAAATTGTGAGGCTCTTTCTAGAGAGAGGGTTGCTTGAGAAACTACTTCAGTACAGTTGTCCCTTCATATTCGCTGGGGTTTGGTTCCAGGACCCCCCGTGGATACCAAAATCTGTGCATATTCAAGTCCCATTCTATGCAATGGCATAGCAAAATGGTGTCCCCTATATAAGATGGCAAAATTGAGGTTTGCTTTTTGGATTATTATTTTTTAAAGAATCTTTTCAAGCTGTGAATATTTGAATCCGTGGACCAAATCTGTGGATACAGAGGGACAACTGTACTTCCTACTAGAGATATGAGGGAGAAGGGGGACTCACATATTTATATGGCAACAGCAGCACACAAGCGACTGTCACATCCGCCAACGTCACAGCCTCCCCCACCAGGTATGTCCGGAGCTTCAAGTGACCATCCAGCACTGCCAGGAGGTTCCGGAGTTCAGCCACAGCACGATCTGTCACCTGGATAGGAGGAGAGAGAGCGACAGGACTTACATACAAAACACAGCCTTCTCTGGTAGACGTGCTTAAATACTTTTCCTCCTCCACCCAAACTATTTATTTATTTGTTTCATTAATATTCTACTTTTCTTCCAATGAGCTCAGGGCAGCATACAGCCTCTGCTCCTTCCCTCTCCTTCCTCACAACTCTGTAAAGTAAGTTAGTCTGAAAAGCAGCAACTGGCTTAAGGTGAGCCAATGAGTTTCATGGCTCAGTGGGGACCAAAAGCTCAGTCCATCACTATAACCACTACACCACAGTGCCATGTGCATCTGATGAAGTAGACTTAGTCTGTGAAAGCTTATGCTACCAATTTATTTCTCTCAATTAGTCTCAAAAGTGCTACAAGATCCCTTTGCATACTGATCCAGACTAACATGGCTATGTCTTTGAATTACACCACAGTGTTTCTTATTTCATTGCATTTGTATCCCAACTTTCTTCCAAGGAGTTCAAAACACACATGAACACTCATTCCCCCCACCCACCCCCGCTTCCCACATACAGGTCACCCACCCCCTGTATCCAATATCTGCAATTTCAGTTATCTGTGGCTGGGGGTGGGGAATGGGGACACATATCATAGAGGTGCACTGGAAAATGCCTAGAGAGGTGTTCTCTCTAGGAATCGCTAGGCCCTCCATGATATGCTTGTAGAGGAAGGCCTTGATTTTAATAGGGTTTGCTATTATCCAGGGTTTCACTTGTAAACATTATGCACAGGAATGTATTCCCCCCCCCCAAATACAGGGAGCAACCTATATGCATCTCATTATATGCATAACAAGTAGTACAGCTGGTCTGAGTCACCCTGAAGTCATCCACTGAGTTTTCACTTTTGAATGGGGATTCGACTGTGAATACCCCCAATCCATGTTGAGCATTATACAGTACAACCATCTGCCGCTTCCTCCCAAAATTCTATAGAATCCACCACCTCTCACTTCTCTCACAAACATACAAATCTAAAACAGCCTCTGGTGTTTTCCAAACCATCAACCTGTGCTACGACTTCAAGAAAGAATGCACTCAAGAGCCTTCTGCACTGTTGATGCTTCAGCACAGTACAATGTATATCTACTCAGAACTAAGTCCCAGCAAGGTCAAGGAACTTACTCCCATAGGATTGCAGTTTTCACTCACAAAACACCTGCCTCTGAGAATATTACTTAGCATTTATCTGGCACTGTTCAAGCACACAAAGCCTTATTTATACATCACCAGAGTAGCACAAGCTGGGTAAAAGCAAAGCAATTATCATCACCCTACAAAATGTCGCAGTACATCTACACTTCCTAACAAACACTGCTCATGTCCAAAGTTCCAGTCAAGGAGTCGTGCCTTTCTCTAGAATACTCCCCTCCACCACCACCCACTTTCTGGTTTTCTTCTTTAGATGACACTCAACATTCTGTAGGTGCTCAGCAAGCTGACTGGACTATTTTGTGTGCCTGTGGGAAGGTGCACCTTAAACATCCATTTCTACAAATCTTCAGGTTTCTTCCCCCAAGCATGCTAATACACTCTTCTTCCACCCTGTTTCTTTTGCCACTCACCATTCAAACTCGCTTTTAGAGGGATTGAGGTAGGAGACGAGGTTACAGACATGGTGGCTTGCCTAAAATTGCTAGAAAATTTGCAGCTAAACATTGGAGACAACAACAACAAAGGCTAGAGGAAATCTTGAGGTACACAAAATACTATTTGGCCCATCATCATTTTAAACAATCCCTTGAGGTACACAAAATACTATTTGTCCCAGCATCATTTTAAACAATCAATTACAAAAAAATTAGTTGGGGAGCCTTCCCTGCTTTTTGTTTTTTGAAGCTGGCAGTTCCTGGCTCACAGTTCACATTGGGCTTGTCTATACGAGGGGGAAAAACAACAGAGTACCTCTCACTAATGTCATTTCGCAGCAGCTGCAACTTGTCTTAATGGTGTTTTTTCCCCATAAGCTTCGCATGCAAGATGGCGGCTGCAAGTGATTTACTCATGTTTGTACTTACCTCAATTTACTGCTGCCGAACTTTTTTTTAAAATGATGCCCAAGCTGTGATACAGCAATTTTTCAATTTAACAGAAAAGCCAAAGAAAAACCCAAAACCCACCATTTTCTCGCCTTAGCGCTCACTTGCTAAGACGAAAATCCAACATGGTGGCAGCAGGTGCTTGCCCAGCCAATCATCTTTGCACTTCCTCTCCTATGGGAAAGCCATGAAGGAGTTTTTGACGTTTTGGGCCCCCCTCCTTTCCAATAAGGTAAAATGATGCAGAAGGCCATTAAGACAGGTAGGATTCTCCTCGCATTCCGTGAGGAGTATTTTCGCCATTTAGACAACCCCATGGTAAACCAAGGTACTTCATGCCAGCTACAGTGCACTTCATCAGCAAGGTCCACACCCCCTGCCTCTTACCTGTTTACTTTGCTTGGAGACCCCCAGCACTGAGAATGCAGCAGCACAGGCTGCAGGAGCAATTTCCAAGTCGGCAAAGCTGATCCACTGCCGGACCAGGGCACCTGCTTCAGGACCTTGCCCTCTCAAGGCATCCGAGGACAGGAGATAAGAAACAGCTGCGGGGCCAGACACACAGAGGCCTGTCTGCATCTCCAGAGCTGGGAGCTTGGGCATGGAGAAGGCAGGGTTCTCCAGCTCCGTGTTGGGAGGCAGCCCAACCACCTTGGGCTCCTGGTGGCCATAACGAGCCGCAACAAGCACCCGGAGATTCTGGAAGTTATTGGGATGTGGGGAAAGATATAGGGTGGGCATGGTGAGGAGACAAAGTGCCCTGCAAGTAAAGAAAAAGGAAAGAGTTAGAGATGAAGGGCCAACCCCTGACATACAGACACTGTGTGATACAGCAGTAGGGAACCTGTGGCCCTCCAGATGCTGTTTGACTCCAACTCTCAGAAGCCCCAACTGGCACAACTAATGGTAAGGGGATGATGGGAGCCATAATCCACAAACATCTGGGAAGCCACAGGTACCCTAACCTGGTACAGAGGCTGGTATGAAATGTAATACACAGTTCAATTGATATCGTTTTAACCCTTAAAGCCCTAACTAATGGTTAAATAGTGTGGCATTTTACAACCACAAGTTTCCCTCACCTACACCAATGCATGTGTATTTTAAGTGGCTGTGCAAATCTACCAAAAAGGTTACTAGTCCACCCTCCCACAAAATACTAGCCTGTTGATTCCCACAAACCTATATGGGTTTACAGGTTACTGGCTGAGTCTCCCTTATCCAGAATTCCAAAATCCAAAATATTCCAAAATCCAAAATTGCCTACATGGGTGGCTGAGATAGTGACACCTTTGCTTTCTGATGGTTCAATGTACACAAGCTTTTGTTTCATACATACATTATTAAAAATATTGAGTATAAAATTATTTCAAGTATAAGTTGTATATGAAACATAAAGGATTTTATGTTTAGACTTGGGTCCCATCTCCACAATACAATATCTCACTATGTATATACAAGTATTCCAAAATCTGAAATATTTCAAAATCCAAAATACCTCTGGTCCCAAGCATTTTGGATAAGGGAGACTCAAACTGTACTATTATTTTGTGGCTCACCACCAACCCTGTACAAATGGAGCCAATCTGCTTCCAGTATGCAATAGCTCCTCTAGTTGGTGACTTGAGAGTTCTTCTGTTCATGAAAGGAGAACACACACTCCTTTATGTTACAATAAACCAGTCAGACTTTTAACACAGAAAATAACTCTTTTACTCCCCCAGACGCATGAGGACATCTATCAGGACAATACCACATGTAGGTAAAGAATTTGTATTTCCTGTCTTCTAGGATACAGTCAACTCCCTTCACCCTTGAACGGATCTGAGACTGTCACTTAGATGATGCAATATACAGCAAATCTTTCAATGATGAATTTGTTTCTTTTTAAAGAGGAAAAGACTAATGACACAAGAGTAATGAAAGCCTGTTCTTTCTTCACCCGCCCTGAACACACACAGTATGTCTGTGCAGAGAGTAAATATAAAAGTCGTTCACAATGATGAGGTTGTGCTGGTAGAAAGGGGAAGAGATGGAATTACTTCTTTACTGCCATATGGGAAAAAGGTGTTGCAAGAGGTAAGAGGAGAGGAGTCCTGGTCCACTGTTACCCAAAATATTGTAATTCTATTCCTCTTCTAGACAGCCAGCGTGGCCTAGTGGTTTGGGCATTGGACTAGGAGTCTGGAGACCAGGGTTCAAATCCTCAATCAGCCATGGAAACCTACTGGGTGGCCTTGGGCAAGTCACACTCTCTCAGCCTCAGAGGAAGGCAATGGCAAACCACCTCTAGACAAATCTTGTCAAGAAGACCCCGTGATTGGGTTGCCATAAGTTGTTGTTGTTGTTATCTTTTATTTCTATAGCACCATCAATGTACATGGCACTTTACAAGAAAAAGAACAACCAAACGTTCCCTGCCCTCAAGCTTACAATCCAAGTCAGAAATGACTTGAAGGCACACAACAACAAAAACATCAACAACAAGAAATTCCTTTTCTAGAAAAGATAAGAACCCATTCTTTCAGGAATCCTTTTCCTAGTCTAAATTTGTTCTAAATAATAATAATTATGATTACTCTTGAGCCTCTATTGAGAGAGCTCTTAAGATTCTGGGATCTGCCTAACTTAGATCTTCAGCCATTAGGATGGAAGAAAACAATAGGTACCAAGGACAGGGGCAGGGGGGTATTTTGAAGCATACAAAACATTCCCAGTCTTTTAAAATGTTACAATATCTCATAGTGCCTTCTGAGTAGTGCCTTCTGGTGACAATTTTGAAAACAGCCCATTATGAAAGCACTTGCTCTCTTTTTCTCCTACATTAACACACTTCTCTTGGTTAAAGTGTTCATAGAATCATAGAGATGGAAGAGACCACAAGGGCCATCTAGTCCAACCCCCTGCCATGCAGGAACACACAATCAAAGCACTCCCGACAGATGGGATATTAAATGTGCTTTCCCTGCCCCTCTTCCTCCCATAGGGATCATCAAAGAAGAGCAGGCTTAAAGAAACCTAGAACCTAAGTTCTTTAAGAGACAACAGGGAACTAATGACTGAGAATCACAAAACATTACAGTTGTCCCTTCATATTCACTGGGGTTTGGTTCCAGGACCACCACCACCCTGTGGATACCAAAATCTGTGAATACTCAAGTCCCATTATATGCAATGGCATAGCAAAATGGTGTCCCTTGTATAAGATGGCAAAATCAAGGTTTGCTTTTTGGATTATTATTTTTTAAAGAATATTTTTCAAGGCATTAATACTTAAATCCGTGAATACCAAATCTGTAGATACGGAGGGACAACTGTAATTTAGTTTTTTGGTGGGGGGAGGGATACATGCGATTTGTATTGGGTATAGATAGGGGGTAGTGATGCCCTAAGTAAAAAAATAAAAATAAAAACCAGAGACAGTGGAAGAATCCACACTACAACAAATAATTCAGTTTGAAACTGGATTATTTGCCATAGCTCCTTCCTACGGATTCCTGGGATTGGTAGTTTTACAAGGTCCTTAGCTTTCTCTGCCAAAGAGTGCTGGTGCCTCATCAAACTACAAATCCCAGGATCCCATAGGAAGGAGGCATGGCGAATAATCCAGTTTCAACCTGGATCATTTCTCTAGTGTGGGTGCGCCCAGAACTGCAGTGAACTTGTGGGTGGAGGGGCTGGAAAACCTTGTCTCCTAGCTTCTCTGCCAGATAAGAAGAGATGGAACTGAGAACCACCAAAAGGATTGCTGACAAAAGAAGGGGGGAAAGGGACTTTCGTAGCTTTGGGGTCCCAGTCCGGACTGCTGGGGTGGGTCCCCTTCTTACCTGCACCATCAGCCTGCTCCAGCTTCTCTCCCCCACGTGCTAGTTTCTCTTTGTGGAAGGACCCCGCCTGTAGCTGTCTACAGCAAAGCCTGCGTCACCAATCTGCAGAGAGCATAATCAAGGCATCATTCCTCACCCTCTCACTTCCTGCGCATGCCTGCCTGCCTGCCTGCCTGCTTTAAACTGAATGAAAGCTGTGTCCTCTAGACCAAACTACTGTACACTGTTCTAGGGCTATTATTCCACCTTGACTGCTCTGGCTGCCTCCTGTGGAATTCTGGGATTTGTAGTTTAGTAAACCTTTCCATTGACGCCCCCTTGTCGTGGGAGAGAGACTTGTGTACCCTAATGATGTTTTGAGCTATGCTGGCGGTGGCATAATAGCCAGTTTAACTTAAGCTGTCTGAGGGCTCACACTAAGACTCTAAACTATCTAGTCCGTGAGCTGCTCTTCGCTGATGATGCTGCCCTTGTTGCCCACACAGAAGCAGCTCTGCAGCGCCTAACATCCTGCTTTGCAACAGCTGCAGACCTGTTTGGGCTGGAAGTCAACCTGAAGAAAACAGAAGTTCTCTACCAGCCTGCACCACAGGACGAACACCATCATCCCCATGTTGCCATCGAGAACTCTGTGCTTAAGTCCGTTCAGCAGTTCACCTACCTGGGAAGCATCATCTCCTCAGATGCCAAGATTGACAAAGAGATAGATTACAGATTAGTAAAGGCATATAGCACATTTGGAAGACTTCACAAAAGAGTCTGGAGTAACAAACACCTGAGGCGAAGCACAAAAATCAGTGTGTATAGAGCCATTGTACTGTCTATTCTCCTTTATGGATCTGAAACATGGGTCACCTATCGCCAACACTTACGACTCCTCAAACGCTTTCATCAGCGCTGTCTACGCACAATCCTAAATATACACTGGACTGACTATGTGACGAATGTTGCTGTCCTTGAGCAAGCAGGAATCACGAGCATTGAGACCATGATATTGAGAACACAGCTGCGCTGGGCAGGGCACGTTTCTAGGATGGAGGACCATTGCCTCCCAGAAATAGTACTCTACGGTGAACTCGTCACAGGTCAGCGTAAGAGGGGCGCTCCAAAAAAAAACAAACAACGATACAAGGACTCCCTGAAACAACATCTCAGGCTCGGCCAAATTCATAGAATCATAGAATCATAGAATTGCAGAGTTGGAAGAGACCACGAGGGCCATCTGATCACCAACAATGGTCCACCCTGGCCTCACATCGGGAGGCATGGAGACACACTATCCACAATGCTGCAGCCTTATTTGAGAACTCACGACGAACAAGTCTTGAAGAGAAACGACAACGCAGAAAGAATCACAACTCGGAAACATCACCCAAGGAGACCCTCTGCTGTGCTTTCTGCAACCGGACTTGTTTATCTCAGATTGGCCTTTTTAGTCATCAGGTTGGATTGGCATCTTTCAGGAGTGCTTCAGTTGAGTATTCCTGCATGGTAGAGGGTTGGACTAGATGGTCTTTATGGTCCCTTCAAACTCTTAGATTCTATGACTGAGAAAACTTAACATTAATAACTTGTGCCTGAGGTTTTTCTCCCTTTTCCTCTTCAGTCCCCTTTTCGTTTTGTGTTATAAACCTCAGACCAGTGAATATCTTGTCTTTTTAAAGTTATAGGTAAGCTGCTCTGAAAGCCTTCAAAAAGCCTCTTTAAGAAGGACATAATTGCTATAAATAATTACTTAGGCATATAGCTAGGTATCATGGGGTCGCAGGGCTATCCAGATGACTTTCAAACTGTGAATTTTAAACTGTTTTAATATGTACTGTTTTTATATGTTCGTTTAAACTGATACTGTTTTTTTAAAATGCATTTATGTATTTTTAACCAAGATGTATTTTAATTGATATTGTTTTGTGTGGATGTGTTGTTCCCCGCCTTGATCCATGGGGAGAAGTGAGTAAGATGATGATGATGATGATGATGGTTAATCAACTGGTGACCTGACAGCACATACACACATTTGCTTAATCCCTTTCCAAAATCTTATCAGGCTGCAATCCTAGCCACTATATGCAGTATACGTTGTCCCTTCATATTCACTGGGGTTTGGTTCCAGGACCCCCCGTGGATACCAAAATCCATGAATACTCAAGTCCCATTATATGCAATGGCATAGCAAAATGGTGTCCATTATATTAGATGGCACAATCAAGGTTTGCTTTTTGGATTATTATTTTTTAAAGAGTGTTTTCAAGCTGTGAATACTTAAATCCGTGAATACCAAATCCGTGGATATGGAGGGACAACTGTATATTAAAGAACGAATGTACTTTAATTCAATGGAACTTAATTCTGGGCAGACACAGGATTGTGCTGTAAATCACAATCCATAGCCAAGGAAGAATACCATAGCCAAGGAAGAAAAAGCTCTCATTATCTATTTAAATTCTTGCAAATGTCAGCCAGAGAAAAGTGAGTTTCTTCTCCCAGCATGGTTCCAAAGGGGGTGGGAGGGGGTTCATTCATAATGACAACATTACAACTGGCTTGCATCATACACCATAAATAATGAAATTTTATTTTTACAAAGGCAGTTCTTTAGCCAGCCCTGAGTGGGAGGGGGGCCTCTTGTTATTGGTTGGAGGAAGGTCTAAATTAACCATAGAACCAGGCTGGTTGGAAAGAGGTAAGAGTGAATACAGATTTCTAAACTTCCGGTTAAAGTTGGAAGTAACTCAGGTTCTTATTCGCCCATTAGTGTCTAGCAGCTGTTAGAGGCCAGGGGAGCATTTTCGAAGGACCCCCAAAAATGACTCTTCCCCCCCCCGCAAAAAAAAAAAAAACCAATGTGGGTTTTAAAAAAAATCTCAGCATTGACATCTTTTTTTCTTTCAATATTGTTTTATTAAAACAACAACAAAAGGGGGGAAAATATCTGTTCCTTCTTATAGAAAATCATGAAGGCTTATGAAATGCATAAAAACAACAAAAATAAAATATGACCAGCATCATTCCATTAACCTGCTTTCCTCTTACTTATACAATTACACTTCCTTATTCAAGGCATTTAATTGAATCTTCTGTTCTTCTTTTAACTTTCATTTGTTACTTCAGCTAAGCAGGATCGCTTGCAGACTTTATCTACTTCAATAAACATTGATATGTACAGTATTTCCAAGTTTGTTCTACATATCCATTTAAAAATTCATTACAGTTGACTTAAATGTTCCCTGTTTTTACCCTTTGACACCTCTATTTTAAGCACTGAGTTCTTTGCAGTACTCTCTTAGAACCAGAAGTGTGTGTAATCCAATGGTGTGGGACTCTATGGTTGAAGAAGTGCTGTGTGACCATAGAGGTAGGTTAATAGAGTGAGGAGCACATACATTGCTTCCATTTAGTAGGTATGGAGTTTACTTTCTTTTTCCTTTTTTAAAGAAGTCCCTGGCAATGACCAACAGAGGCCCAATTCTGCACAGAATTTACAGTAAGGACAAAAGCAGCAAGTGGCACCTTGTGGTGGGAAGATCTCATTGCTTGCAGACTAGGAGTCTAGGAAACTGGACAACTAGCAAACTAGCAAAAAGTGCAAAGACTTAGGGGCCGTCTACATGGCAATAAATAAATAAATAAATAAATCCTCAAAGAATTCACCCAGATTCCTAATGGTCCTCAGGCATTTCAGGCCAAAATCGCTTGATTCAGAAGGAGGGGGGCAAAAATACTCTTGAAAAGCACAATAACTGCTTTTGCTATTTCCCCTGACTTTTTAAAAAAAGTTGTGTAAGGTTGCGCACTATTAGTTGTCTGATCAACCATTTCCCCTTACTTTTTAAAAAAGTTGCATAAGACGGGCGCTCAGAAAAAAAGCGATACAAGGACTCCCTGAAACAACATCTCAGGCTCTTGAAGAGAAATGACAACGCAGAAAGAATCACAAACCGGAAACATCACCCAAGGAGACCTTCTGCTGTGCTTTTTGCAACCGGACTTGTTTATCTCAGATTAGCCTTTTTAGTCATTAGCGCGCTTGCAGAAAGCGCAGGATGAGTCCTTCCTGAATCTTCGCTTGTGAAGAAAAGCCAGAGACAGAGAGAAGGTTGCGCACTATTGGTTGTCTCATCAACCAGCAACCATCTCAAAACGGGCTCACAGCAGAGCTGAGATGTGACTGCTCGGACCTCGGAGGGGGCAGGCTTGCAAGGGATGCCTTGCAATGCAGGATCCACCATTGTTGTTATGACAGACCAGGCAACCCCAGTGCTCCCCCCATCCCCAATCACCCAGCTGCCTGCCTCCTGGCTTGCTGGCTTGCTTTCAGGCTTGCTCGCTTCTGCCTGCCCAAGCAGCCCAATTTTTCCTGCCACTGCCTGGCTGGCCTCGGCCTCCATGACTGATGGACAGCTGAGCCTTGGCCGCAACAGCCTGTCCCACCAGGCACCCTGGCCCTCGGCGGCAGCCAAGGGTTTGGCCTCCATGACTGACTGAAGGGAAGGTTACCAGGCAACAGCAACAGCCACCCCATTGGAGCCACTGGTGGAAGGAGCATGGGGAAGGCTGGCTGCCTGGCTGGTGGGACGGAGCCTGGCTGGCGGCGTACAGCCAGTTTCCTGTGTGGCAGGGGGTTGGACTGGATGGTCCTTGTGGTCTCTTCCAACTCTACAATTCTATGATGGAGGGCAACACATCGGGGGGGGGGTGCTCCATCAGGGCCATTGGTCATCTATCTGTGGCCCTATCACCAAACCGCTAACTGATTCCCCCCACCTCACTGTGTGAACTGCAAAATCGGTACTTTTTCGCATCATGCAATTTCGGACAAAATTGTGTAAACAAATGGACACTGGAGTGAAAGTGGGGTAAGCTGATATTTTCCACATTTAATTCTCCCATCTAGCTGAGCCCTTAGTCTCTTGCACTGTTGAAAGTGGACTTGCTCTTTTTAGCCAGGTCAGACTAGGTATCCTTTCTTTTGTATTGCAAGCAGGCATAGGAAACCTGCATTCCTATAAAATGCCATTGGATTTCAACTTCCATCAGCCCCAACCAGTATGGCTGGGAATGATGGGAAGTGCAGTCCACCATCTTCTGGAGGTAATGTGTTCCCCCACCTGCTTTACACCATGATACTTTCTAAAGTCAGTCATGGCGGGCAGGTCCAGATATTGTTTGATTACAGTGCCCATTATCCTCCAATGGCTATTCTGTCTAGGAATGATAGGACTTGCTATCCAACATGAAGGGAGAAGGGTCGTGTAGTTCCCACTGTTTTCTAAGGGTTAAATTGGCAAAGTCTTCATTCCAAGGCAGCTTTGTTACAAGGAAGAGGCAGGAGACCCTCCAGTCCAGGTTATTTGAAGAACCATAGTCTCTCTCCTATAGGAACCCGCCCGTGTTTTGATATCTTCTGGGTAAGGCCTTCTCTCTGTCCCTTCACACTCACAGGTACACATGGTGGGAACAGCTCCCTTCTCAGACTGACACCTCCTTACCTACAACTCCCTTCTCACTGTTTCTGCTGCCAGGTGAAGTCCTTTTTTATTCCATGCTTCAGGGGAAACAGGCCTTGTAGAACCCACTGGACTTTTGTGTATGTTGAGTAGCTTATGTTTTTAAGTTGGTTTTAAGTTTGATACTTTTAACTTTCCTTTGTGGCAAATTTTTAACTAGGTTTAACTGTTGTAAGCCACCTGAGTCCCAAAAGAGCAGGATATAAATAAATATAATAGTCACGTCCAGTCATCCACTGCCTCCCATTGGAAAATGGGATTTGAATTCTGCAGGTGCTAGATGCATTTAGTTTGCAGAAGGGAATCTCCTGAGTTTATAAAAGGAGAGAGAGAAATCGAGACAGTCCTGTCTCCAAGGTTGTGTGTCTGTGCCTTCAAGTTGCCTGTCAACTTATGGCAGCCCCATGAACTTTGCAGGGTTTTCTTAGGAAAAGAGTACTCAGAGGTAGTTTTGTCAGTTCCTTTCTCTGAAATAGTCTACAGCACCTTGTATCCCTTGGCAATCTCCCATCCTGACCCCGCTTAGCTTCCAAGATCAGATGGAAGCTGGTGCCTTTAGGGTATTTAGGCCACTGTCCAAGGTTGGCATGATGCAAAAGAGACCTGTTCTACATGACCTTTAATCGTTGGTAAAAGAGGGATTTTTGACCAGGGTCAATTACTGTGCCAAGCTGTACCAGCTGAATTGTAAGACTGAAATATGAAGATGCTCCTTGTTCTCCTTTGCATCTACCATCATCCTGTCTTTCTCTCTTGATGCCAACTGCAGCTACCAGACTCTTCATGGCTGGCAGGACCTGTAGGAAAGATTGCCCTGACTTTGCTTCCTTTGCCTACTCCTCCAGCAGGATGCATAATACGCAGCTATAGCAGCGACAAAAGGTTTACCTGCTGGATTTTTGCATATCATGCTGCTAACCTTGGAGATGACACTTCTCTCTCTCTCCCTGTAGCAGGAAGAGGCAAGATTATGGTGACTACCAAATTTTGTTTAGCAACTAAGCCCGCCCCCACCCCCGCAAAAAATGTATGGATTTTTAACATATAGATGCCTATATACCCATACTAGGGCCAGTGTGGCGTAGTGGCTTGAATGCTGGATTATGACTCTGGAGACCAGGGTTGGAAACCCCAATCAGCCATGGAAACCCTCTGGGAGACCTTGGGCAAGTCACACTCTCTCAGCCTCAGAGGAAGACAATCCCCCCTGAACAAATCTTGCCAAGAAAACCCCCATAGGTTCACCTTAGGGTCACTGTAAGTCAGAAATGACTTGAAGACACACAGCAACAATACACATAATACACACAGTCGGCCTGTTCTGTTTCTGCCCTCTCCTCCAATTAAAGCTTTTCTCCTCTTTCCAAGCCAAAGAAGTATCTGTTCATTTAACATTTGAACTGGACAAATGTTAAATGAACAGATACTTCTGTGGTGCCATCCGTTTATGATCCAAGCAGAGCAGTGTCTCATCCTGCAGTCATGGATAAGGTGTCCCCCTCTCCTGCTCAGACTATAAGCTGGCTGCATTCTTTTGGTTAGAGGACAAAGCACATGTTTCTGGGGAATGAGAAGACGGGCCCTGTTAGGGAAAGAGTAAAACACAAGGCATAAAAGATTAACAGGTGGAAGGTATTTGGGTGTAGGCAGAGAGGAAGTTTAAGGAAGAAGTGAAGAGCTTCATCCTGTGGTGTTGAATGATACTAGGTCTGCAATTGGTAGGCCTTCTCTACCACCAACATTGTCTTCAATTTGCCTTCAGTTATCTTGTTTATACTGTATACACACAGGGAAAAGGCCCTCCTCCTCATCTAGGAATATTGCAATCCACCTTCCAAGACTGTAAGTATGAGAAATTCACACATCTCATTGAGCCTAGGCTGCTAACTGGGAGCACTAGTACAGCTGTGGACTCCCTGCTTTTGTGTGGGAAAACAGCTGCTACAGGAGAAGAGTCAGGACCAGGTCTCTATTTTCAAGCTTTGCTAGAGCAAGAATTGAAAACAGAGGGTTCCAAATGGAGAATGTTGAAGGAAATAACCTTTGTGCTGTCCAGGTAAGGTTTAATGTGATTTCTAAGGAAGAAACTATACTGGAAGAAGTTAAACAGGAACCTAATGTGCTGCAGCAGTCCTGGGAGACCCACTTGGAGGACTTCATGAAGAGAGGAGTTTGCCTCAGTCAGACTGGAGATATCTGCAATTGACAATGGACAATACAATGGACAATAGTAAGGCACCCTTAGGAAAATATGGCCATCATGGATACTGATGCAAGGTGCCAAGATATTTCGCTGTTGGGAAAAGGACAGCCCCTCAAAATAGTTGCAGGCAGCTCTGGCAACTTTGCTATCAATAGCTGAAACCAGAAAAATTATTATTATATTTATGAATTTATATCCTGTCTTTCTTCCATGAGTGGGACCCAAGGTGGCTAACAGCAGTAGTGGGAATGTCTACTTAGAACTGAATAAGCACCGAGCGGGCATGCAGTGGCTTGTCATAGTTACTTTGCATATCCATGACTTGAGAAACGATGGGAACAAATTAGATACCGTACATGTTCTTAGTGTGTATCATTTATACAGAACTGTGCCTCTCTTTATTTTATTTTTTTAGAAGCACTGGGCCCTGCTCATAAATGCCAACATTTTTCAAATTCAACATTTTATTCTTCCACAGTTTAAATTTTACATATTTCTCTTTCAAAAAGTCCTCTGTAAAAACAAAAAACAGACCCACACCCCTCCATGGAAGTCACTAGGATAACAAAATACCAGAAACAAAGATAGTTTGTTTCACTCTTTGCAGGAACAAAACTAGTGGAGAAGAAAACCCTCTTTTGCTTTAAAAGGGAGTAGGCCTGGGCTTCTAGTACCCTCTAGTGGCCAACAACACCACAATACCTGAATTTATAATAATTATTATTAAGAGTCCAGATGGACACTGGATGGAATAGTACAGATCACAGGAAAAAAATGAAATTGGCACCAAAGGCTGTGTAAGAGCCCTTCTGTGCATTCTGGAATATCAACAAAATGAGTGATGTACACCAATGAACTATCTCAATAACATCAAATGCTTGCCAGCATTACCTTTGTTATGTCAGCCAGGAGGAACCTGGAAAGAGCTTGTAGTTAAAAGGACAGTGTAGCTTTGGGCCATCCTTTGTAACCACTGAGTAGAACAGAAAAGCTACGACAATCTCCTCCAACTAAGGTCCGTCCAAATGTGTTGGACTACAATCCCCACCATTCCCCAACTAGCACACAGGGTGATGGGACTGGATTGTATTCCAACCTACCTGGAGAGCTCCTCATTGTGGGAGGCTGCACTGTGTGTGTGTGCGTGTGTTTTAAAGGTTAAATGGGAGAGCATACGTCTGCCAAAAAAAGACTCTTAGAAGTAACAGTTCTACAGAGATGAAATGCTGAACAGAATGGAGGAAGAACTTTCTAGGAAAACAAAATCCGAGTTACTGGCACAAAGAATTTAGAAAACAAAACCCACTGCTGTTATTCCTGTAATGGTCTTCATCTGCCTAGTGGAAACAAAACCCAATATTCACCCTCCTTAAAATAACAAGGGGGCAAAATGGCTGCTTCTAGGAGGGAAATAGAAATGGAAATAATATTCACATGCATTTTCTCACTCAATACAACATTTGGATGGGCAGATGTACACACACACACACACACAGAGAGAGAGAGAGAGAGTGCTGGTTCCATCCAAAAAAGAAGCTGGTATAGCTTTCCCACATCTTCCAGCACTTCTGGGGAAGGATCAGGATAGGAAGGAATAAAAGGGGAATGTGTCACTGCTTCTGCTGAAGGGCCTCTTTCCGTGCGGCATCCTGTAGAAGTTGTGTGTCGACTTCATCAGCTGGAAGCTGAACGTAGCGGACAACAGAGCCGCGGATGAAGCAGTTCTTGACAGACAGCTGGAGGGAAGGAGAGCAGAATGGCAGAGAGTCAGAATTGTACTGGGGAGAGATGTATTCTGATTGTTATTCTGTGATTCTGGTTTTTTATAACAGTTAAACTGCTTTGGAAAAGGAACGTTGGTTCTTACCCGAGATTTGTTCATTTCCAGGCCACTAGATCTGACGGGGTTCCTTGCTAGTTAAGTGGGGGTGCAGTACTCACCCCTTCTCCCATGTCATCCCCTGGCCCGTTTTGAGCTGGCCAGAGGTGGGGTGGAGAAAATTCCCCCATGTTGTTGATCTGGCTTGTCTCCCTGACCCATGGACCATTTTGGGCTGGGCAAAGAGCAGTGCAAAGAAAACTCCCCCATGTTGCTTGCCTGCCTGACCCCTGGCCTGTTTCAGGCTGGGTGGAGGTGGTGCAGAGAAACAGCAACATGAGGGGGGTTCCCCTCACCTATCTGTTCTCATGGCTCCTGTGCTGCTCTAAGGCCCTCCGAAGTCAGGGGAGCAGGTTCAGAGGGGGGAGAGAGTTGTTGGTGAGGCTTGAGAACCAGCCCCCTGTCCTAGGAGCCATTGCCATATTAAATCATCTTTTGTGCTCCCAAGGAAGTGAGAGAAAGAGTAGGGGGGGGATATAAATCCAGGAGTTTTGGAGTTTAAAAGTTAAAGCACAGAGCTCAGAGAAAATGCATTTTTTAAAAAATATATATTTATTTTAAATAAGGTAATAAAGCCCAATGCAAAGGACTGGAGCGGTTGTAGTGACGATGAAGCAAAGTAATAACGGACATGTCCTATCAGAGCAGTAGGCAGGGGAAAGACTGGCCTTCTGGGGTTAGATCCACCTACATAAGGACACTGAAAGGTGTTTCTTTTTCCTGCTTACCTGGAGTGAATGGGAGGAGCATAACCCAAACTACAGGATGTTCCTCCCTTATCTGCTGGGAAATGTCTTCACTTCATTTTTATGTCTGCCCTGAAAGGCAGCACAAAAATATCTAAATGAGCTGGTGTAGTGGTTTGAGAGCTGGACTAGGACTCTGGGAGACCAGGGTTCAAATCCCCACTGAACCATGAAAACCCACTGGATTGGGCAGGTTGCACACTCAGCCTAAGAGGAGAGTGGTGGCAAATGAACAAATCCTTCCAAGAAAGCCCTATGATACGGGTTGCCTTAAATCAGAGCCAACTTAAAGGGCACATAAGAACAACAAGTAAAACAGCAGCTCAGGGGCATGTGAATTTCAGTAAGGTATACCTAACTCTTAACACACACACACCTAACATTCATGTGCTACTTATGGAGCCTTCTAATGTACAAGCCATGAAGAGGTAATCAACTTCTAAATCAGCATTTATCGACATATCACAAGCAACCATAAATCCCATCAGCTAGGGGTAGGACTCACCATATGAGGGTATTTCTCCGGATCTGTCACGCTGATGTCTGTGAGCTTGATATTCAGGTACTGTATATTGAGAGAAGAGAAGTGAATGTGAGGCCACAGTAAACCCCTCTCTGTGATGTTTCATTCACACATGCAAGCCACCACTTGACACTCAACACAGATGTACAAAGCCAACCCCTCTGACATAGGTACATATTAGAATTTGAGATCATTTTCAGAGGTTTTTCTTTAGGCATCTCTTCCAAGACAGAAGTAGTGAGTGGTTTAAAGGGAGAGGATCTTCCTGTGGTGGCATTCCAGCTGTTGAATGCACTCTGCCCCATGAGCACTGCATCTATTTGAGGACCATTTTGGCATGCAATGAAGACATTTTAATATACCCGGGCTTCCTAAAATCTCTTAACCAACCTGCAGGCTTCTAGATATTGCTGGACTACAACTCCCAGCATTCCTAACCATTTCAGTATGCTGACTGAGGCTGATGTGAACTAAAATTCAACAATATCTGGAGGGTCAGAGATTCCCTGCCTAGGTTTTAAACTTCCATCTTTTCACCCTGTTTTTTTTCCTCCCATAATGGAATGTTGTATTTTAATTTGCTATTGTTACTGTACGAGGCTGAGAAAACAAGATTATGGAGCAAGCAAGTAAAGCTGGTATAATTTGTTGGTTGAACTGCATAAGGTGGATACAGAAAGGATATATAAGGACTGGGAAGCCAGTGAGGCAAGGCAGGGAATTGAGAAAACAATACAGTCAGACCCCCGTATCCATGAGGGTTCATTCCCAGACTTACTGTGAATACTGGAAACTGTGTATAACAGCAAACCCTATTAAAAGAAAGGATTCCCAGCAAAAACATACCATAAAGTTGCACTGGAGGACCTACATGATGCCTAGAGAAGATGCCTCTGTAGGCATTTTCCAGTGCAACTCTATGGTATGTGCCCCTCTCCTGTGTCCTGCCGGTAACTGAAACCATGGATATTGGTTCCACAGATCTGTACTGAGCAAGCATAAGAAAGAGAAGACAGTGCTCAGAATGGAGCACAATGAACAATCCAGCCATTAAAACAAACCCTTAACACCCTTCCCTAACTTTACCCTTGCCAGACATATCACACGCTGGCTGTTGATGATGGGAGCGACAATCTAGCTGCTGTTGGCCTACAACTCCATGCAGCCATACCCAGCATAGCCAACAGCCATAGAATCATAGAGTTGGAAGAGACCACAAGGGCCACCCAGTCCAACCCCCTGCCATGCAGGAAGGCACAATCAATGCACTCCCGATAGATGGCCATCCGGCCTCTGTTCTGGAGTTCTGGGAGTTGCAGTCCAACAACATCTGGAGGGCCACCCTCTGTCCACCCCTTTTTAAAATGTTCTTTATATCCCCTTCCCTCATGCTGCTCATTGACCATTCAAATATTAAGATCCTTTGAGACAGTAATACATGCATTTCCCCTGAAAGCTAGATTATGCATGCCCCTATGTAAACTACTCCACACCCTGAAGAGAGTGCAGA
The DNA here is from genome assembly GCA_030847615.1 of Gambelia wislizenii. Lineage (NCBI taxonomy): Eukaryota > Metazoa > Chordata > Lepidosauria > Squamata > Crotaphytidae > Gambelia > Gambelia wislizenii. The sequence goes on from JAUMIR010000002.1 coordinate 41,795,499, forward strand.
CTATAATCTTAAAAAATGCATTCTCCAGACAGGAAAGAGGAGGATTGGGGATTAATCATACCTGATCCACAGAGTGCAGGGTCCCACATATGCTGTATTTAACAAAAAATAGGGAGGGAAAGACACTGTTAAAAACACTAGCCAGGACACAAGGATTCCTAAACAGTCTGACCCAGTCAGGGCTGAGTCTGCCATTAGACAAGGTGAGGCAATTGCCTCAGGTGGCACATACTGAAGCAAAGGATTTTCCCTGAACAATCTGACCATTCTCCTCTCTTGAAGGACTGAACTGTGTATACTATACAGCCTGCCCTGCACCCTCTAAACTAGACTGCTGTCCCCATGCGTGGTGAACCCTGCCCCACAGCCCATGATGGATTAATACAGCTGCCAATCCAGTTTGCCTCTACACATCGAACTGTGAGGGGCAGTCTTACCTCAGCTAGCAAAGCATCTTGAGCTAGCCCACACCTGGTCTGTTAGAGCAACAAGGGACAGGAACTAGGGACTGTGGGTTCTTTGGGGATGAAAAAGGGGTGCAGAGGCTGAGAAATAGGTTAGGAACTGACAGACAGACGTCTTGAGTTAGCTTATCCCCACCTCAGCAAAGCAAAAATTCATTTCAGTACAGGCCGCCTTTCCTGGGTCCTGTACTCGGAGAAAGGCGGGATATAAATTAAATAAATAATTTGCAACTAACCGCTACAAATGAATCATAGAATCATAGAATTGTAGAGTTGGAAGAGACCACGAGGGCCATCCACTCCAACACCCTGCCATGCAGGAATACACAATCAAAGCAATGAAGGCATACCTCAAGTCATTCTTCAATTCGACCACGACGTCCTTCCCTACCAGGGACTTGAAGAAGGAGTAGAAGAGCTGCAGTAGGGATGGGATGATGGGAGAGAAGAGAGAATGAACAGAAAAAATCACCAAGAGAGATCATGCAACCAGAAACAAAGGAAACCCCATGCAACTTTCTTTGCATGACTCAGCAGGAAGCACCATGTGCTGAACAAATCACAATATACACAGGGCTTAGAAAAGTAGAATTCTCCAGTCCCCTGTGTCACTGTTAGAGAGGTATAGCCCTCAGTTGGCAGATACTGTTTCCATTCTGCTCTCACATCCCTCAATGAGAACTGAAAATTGCACCACCGCAAATGTCATGCTTCAGCATTACCGTCCTTTTGTTGTTGCACACATTACCATCCTTAAAAAAAACCTGAGTGAAAGGTGCTGCCACATCCTTTGGACCACCAATTAAAATGATGCTTACCACTACTGTTGACAATATAGTCACTTCTCCCATAAAAGTAACATTCCCCGTGAGAATTCCTGTTTGAAGGACTCACTATTTTGCATCTATAAGCAATAAGAGCACAATTTTAATTTTTATTATGCATCATGTGCCTTTGTTAATATACACTTGTGTGTGTGTCTCTACACACACACCTGCAAGTTTAGGACAGTATATCAGGCATCAGATGAAATGGGATCTGGCCTGCAAAATCTTATGTCATAATAAATGTAAGAGAATTGGAGTGATACTTAGCCCTACTTAAGAGAAAGCCTTGAAACCAGTGAACTTATGTTAACCCCATGACTACTTTCAATTGCAACTAGAACTTGGAAAAAGTCACTTTTGGGAGGATGCTGGGATCTGTTGCTGAAAAGTCACTTCCCCATGCTATATCCATGCGAGTGGGTCTGCTCCAAGTATGACTGAATCTGTGTCTCAACCACAGGACAAAGAATAATATGACATCTTTATTTATTTATATTTACTCCATTAAATTATTTGTTTATTGCCTCTCATCCTACCAAAGCCCCTGAGGCAGCATACAGCAACTAAAAATAGATAAAACAAATACACCAAAACAACTTTTTTAAAAAGTTTTTTTTAAAGAAAAAATATGCATACAGGTCATACACACCCATATCCATGGGGCACATGGACTTCCCATTTATAAATGAAACCATGGATAATAGCAACTTTCTCATACAAACACACCACAGAGTTGTGTTGGAGGATCTAGTGACGCCTAGCCATCTCTCTAGGCGTTTTCCAGCACTACTTTATGGTATGTGTCCCTCTTTTTTCAGCTGTGGATAACTAAAACTGCAGATATATTGGTTCTGCAAATATGAGGGGGGGGGTGGCAACCTATACATCTAAAACAATCAGAAACCACCCTAATTTTAAGAACCTCTCTCTGGCTTTTCTTTGCAAAGATTCAGGAAGGACTCATCCCGCGCTTTCTGCAAGCGCGCTGATGACTTAAAATGCCAATCCAAGATAAACAGGTCCGGTTGCAGAAAGCACAGCAGAAGGTCTCCTTGGGTGATGTTTCCGGGTTGTGATTCTTTCTGCGTTGTCGTTTCCAAGGGCTGCACAAAAAGGCAAAGTCTCAGCTGCCTACTGGAAACCTGAGAGAGATGGAGCCAGTCTGACTTCCCATGGGAGGGAGTTCTACAGCTAGGATAGAGTGCTGTTGTTTGTGTACCCACCAACTATCCTCTCAGGACAGCATCCTACAGGGCCTCTGCTGAGGATTTCAAATTCTGGGCAGACTTATATGGGGGGATCTTATTTTCTAAAGTTTAGGATTTATTTGCTTACTAGCTTTATTTTCATCCTGCCTTAACTGTAATTAACTCACGGCCCCATTACATGGTTCTCTTATTCCAACCCTTTTGTCTTCACAACATTCCTGTGAGGTAGGTCAGTCTGAGACAGAGACAACCTGTCCAAAAGTCACTCAATGAGTTTCATGACTCAGTGGGGATCAGAACCTAGACACCCCAAATTCCAGTCTGATCCCCTAAATATTACACATTAGCTCTTTAAGGGGGGAGGGACATGACCCTCTAACGTTTTAAAACATATGCTGCTACAGGGCCTAAATACCCTAAAGCACTGGTTCTTAAGCTAGGGTCTGTGGACTCCCAGGGGTCTGTGATGGCTTGAAATTTGCTTGGGCCACCTCTTCCCTGAAGTGGAGTGGCCACGTGACAGGAGCCAAGGCAAAGGCTGGCTTGGCTTGGCTTGCACATTGCCATTCAATCTACATCAGCCTCAATGTTGCTGGAAGAAGCAGGAGAAAAGTCTTCACTCCCCCTCCAGTGCCTCTGAGGGAAGGTTTAACAGATGGTGTAATTGTATTATTATCATTATCCTTATTATTATTAGGTATTGTTGTTGTTGTTTTAAATCTTTTGCTGTGTCTTGGGGAGCCACAGCAACAAAGATATTTAAAGGGGCTCCCTGGTAAAGAAAAGGTTAAGAGCCAATGCCCTAAAGGTACCAGATCCCATCTGACCTTGGATGCTAAGCAGGACCATCCCTGGTTAGTACTTGGATGGGAGACCACCAATGAACACCAGGTGCTGTAGACTATATTTCAGAGGAAACCTCTGAGTAGTCCTTGCCTAAGAAAACCATATGAAATTCATAGGGTTTCCATAAATCGAGAGGCGACTTGAGGGCATATACAGTACACACACACAAGTGCCTGAGATTCTTTAATCTTCCTAGTACCGGTAATTTAAAACACTAGTTCACGGATTTCCACAAATGCATGTCAGTCACCAGAGCAAACAGATCCACCTCTTGATTTACAAAGGACTTGTGTGCCTGCTAAGAAAAAACCCTCCGCTGCCCCAAAACAAAAAAAGACAAAATAATAATCCAGAAGGAGAATAATAATAATCCCATTAATTTCGTATCCTCTACAGTTGTCCCTCCGTATCCACGGATTTAAGTATTCACGGCTTGAAAATATTTTTGAAAAAAATAATAATCTGGGGGTGTGGGGGGGAGATTAAGAGTCTGAACTGTTCTTCCTCAAATCCTACAGGTCTGATGCTGCCTGTCTCTCCACAGCTACTTATATTTTTAAAACACACGCAATGGTTAGGTTATATTCCACAGTTAACACCTATATAGAGTTGTCCCTCCATTTCCACGGATTTAAGTATTCATGGCTTGAAAATATTCTTTTAAAAAAATAATAATCCAAAAAGCAAACCTTGATTTTGCCATCTTATATAAGGGATACTTTTTTTTTTTACATGCAGCAATGTATGCCCGTTTATTAAAAAGTATCACTTTAATTTCTCATTTGAGACAAGTGCTGGTTATTAGAAAACAATTATTAGAAGTCATTAATATTTACATAGTAATTTCTCCATCACCATCCAAATGCTTAAGCTGCTTCACAGACATTAGCCAAATGGTGTTTAAAACAAGGAGGAAGACCTTGCTTTGCCCTAATCTATACTCCATTTTAAGTATTACATTTTATTTGTATTTGATTGCTTTTGAGTCCAATTTGCCAAAGGCACTCTATAAATACGACATTCTATAATGATGCATTTATAATGTCACACAGTATATAAATACTCTGTGCAAAGCAACAGGATGAAGGCTTGTGGCTGAGAGTCAACTGCCGCTTGTTTAATTATCTTTTTTTAACAAAAATAATTGCACCCACAATAATAATAATAATTTATTTATATACCGCCCTTTGGTAACCCAATCAGGGCAGTTAACAACATTAAACACCATACAAAGTAAAACAGTATACTCCCCTCCCCCCCTTAAAAAGTTATTAAATCAAATTACAAATTAAAAGAACAATTAAAACACTTAATAAAACACATACATACATTTAACAATAATAGTAGAGTCCCTTATTAGAAAAAAAGTGGGATAGAAATTAGTAAATAAATAGGATTTTATCCCTCCCTCTATTTTTTTAATTAAAGTTTTTATTAAAATATAATTTCCACACGTTTAAGCAGTAAGTTAAACACAACACCACATAGCAATCATAACTACAATTATAGCAATCGTAATTATATCATCATAATTACACATACACATTCCTTAAGTAAATGACAACCCCGTTTTTTCTTCCATCTCATTTATTCCATAAGGATATTCTTTAATATTTAAATATTCTTTAAAAAATAGTAATCCAAAAAGCAAACCTTGATTTTCCATCATATATAAGGGACACCATTTTGCTGTGCCATTGCATAGAATGGGACTTGAGTATTCACGGATTTTGATATCCACGGGGGGAGGGTTTCCTGGAACCAAACCCCAACAAATATGAAGGGACAACTGTTCCTTTGAGGGGGTTAATGACCATCCCGTGTGGCATCTCACACACACACACACACACTCACCATAACAGCTGCAACCAACTAAACTCCCGTTGCAAAAAGAACCCGCGCGGATGGAACGCTCAGACCCAGAAAGAACTTCCCGGGCTGCGCATGCGTAGTGAGAGCGCCTCTGTGAACGCGACGGGGACGAGATGACGGAAATGCTGCATCCAGCCGCACCCGGAAGGGATGCTCTCAAAGGAGGCTCGGCCTAATGGCTCTGTGTCTTAAAGGGGCAGCCTGATAATTGCCCAGCTGTTAAAAACAGTACATTTTCTCACTTTATTGAGTTGGTTTAAGGTTGCCAGAATGAAAACTGGAGAGAGAACGCCTGCCTTTTAATGGTTGGCTTAGACACAGGAATTTCTCCAGGTGTTTGCTGGGCTGCATGCATCTGCACTGCAGAAATAACCCAGTTTGACACGGCTTTTAACTGCCATGGCTCAATGCTATGGCATTCTGGGATTTTTTTGGTGAGATTTTTAGCCTTCCTTGTCAGAAAGCTCTGGTGCCACAGCAAACTACAAATCCCAGGATTCTATAGGATGGAACCATGGCAGTTAAAGGGGTGTCAAACTGGATTAGTTCTGCAGTGCAGATGCAACCCTGGTTGCATGACAAGCAACGCCTGCTGAAATTCCTTCTGCGCAACCAGTGAAGGTATAAGAGCCTTCTCCAGTTTTCACTGTGGCAACCCTAGTTCACAGGATTTTAGTGACTACAGTTGTCCCTCTGTATCCATGCATTTGGTATCCAGGGTTTTAAGTATTCAAGGCTTGAAAATATTCTTTAAAAAATAATAATCCAAAAAGCAAATCTTGATTTTGTCATCTTATATCTCTCTCTCTCTGGCTTTTCTTTGCAAACAAAGATTCAGGAATGATTCATCCCGCGTTTTCTGCAAGCGCGCTGATGACTAAAAAGGCCAATCCAAGATAAACAAGTCCAGTTGCAGAAAGCACAGCAGAAGGTCTCCTTGGGTGATGTTTCTGGGTTGTGATTCTTTCTGCGTTGTCGTTTCTCTTCAAGACTTGTTCAGCGTGAGTTCTCAAATAAGGCTGCAGCATTGTGGATAGTATGTCTCCATGCCTCCCAATGTGAGGCGAGGGCGGACCGATTGTTTTAACAGAGGGGCGGGGTATAAATAAATTGTATTATTATTATTATTATTATTATTTATTGGTGATCTGTTTGCGCACAATCCTAAATATACACTGGACTGACTATGTGATGAATGTTGCTGTCCTTGAGCAAGCAGGGATCACCAGCATTGAGGCCATGATATTGAGAACACAACTGCGCTGGGCAGGGCACGTTTCTAGGATGGAGGACCATCGCCTCCCCAAAATACTACTCTATGGTGAACTCGCCACAGGTCAGCGTAAGAGGGGCACTCCAAAAAAGCGATACAAGGATTCCCTGAAACAACATCTCCGGCTCAGCCAAATTGATCACCAACAATGGTCTGCCCTGGCCTCACATCGGGAGGCATGGAGACGCACTATCCACAATGCTGCAGCCTTATTTGAGAACTCACACCAAACAAGTCTTGAAGAGAAACGACAACGCAGTCACAACTCGGAAACATCACCCAAGGAGACCTTCTGCTGTGCTTTCTGCAACCGGACTTGTTTATCTCAGATTAGCTTAAATAAACCGGACTTGTTTATCTCAGATCAGCTGCGCTGGGCAGGGCATGTTTCTAGGATGGAGGACCATCGCCTCCCCAAAATACTACTCTACGGTGAACTTGCCACGGGTCAGCGTAAGAGGGGCGCTCCAAAAAAGTGATACAAGGACTCCCTGAAACAACATCTCAGGCTCGACCAAAAAATCTCATCTTATATACGGGAAACCATTTTGCTATGCCATTGCATATAATGGGACTTGAGTATTCATGGATTTTGGTATCCACGGGGGGGTCCTGGAACCAAACCCCAGCAAATATGAAGGGACAACTGTACTGTATTAGGAAAAACATCCTGACAGTAAGACCTGTTCAGCAGTGGAAAGAAATACCTCGGAATGTAGTGGAGTCTCCTTTTTTAAGGTTTTTAAACAGAGGCTAGATGGAAATCTGTCAGGAGTGCTTTGATTGTGTATTCCTGCATGGCAGGGGGTTGGACTAGATGGCCCTTGTGGTCTCTTCCAACTCTATGATTCTATGAAATCATTTGAAATCATTTGTGAAAAAAGTATCTCACCTTCTTTCCACAAAGCATCTGTGACAGTGTAAGTTAAAAACATGATAACCTCAGAAACCCTAGCCCTTTGGCTCTCAAGATGTTTTTGATTGCAACTCCAAGAACCTTCAGTCATCATAGCTCCAAGAAGGCCAAATATACCCCATTGCACATCTAGGTCTTATAAGCAACATCCAACTGCTAGTCATTTAAACCAGTGCTACTCAAAGTTGTGATCCATGGACCAGTGCCAGACCATAAGCCACTGGCTGCTTATCCCTGGTGAATTTCTAGGAAAGAAAGAAACCATTGGTAATATGGTACTTGTCCCGGGCACACAGGGGAAAAAAATTCTCTGCCCTACACTCGATCAGACAGGTTAAGAAACACTCATTTAGAACAGCAGTGGGCATTTGTCAGACCTCCCAAAGTTTGGACTGCAACTCCCAACAGCCTTAGCAGGCAGAGGGGTGCAGTTTAACAAGACCTGATTACTGAAAAGTGCTTTATGTGGGGCTAACTAAACCAAAAAGGATAACTTTGAGTGGCTATAGGGTGTTATTTTATCCTTCTGATTAACTGTGGGAACCCACCACCATTTCTCCAAATTTAGCTTTCTCAGCCTAAATTCAAATTGTTAGTCCCAACCAGGTTAGACCCACTGAATCGATGACATTTACATAAGTGTTGACTTTCTAAATTCGCATTGATCCAGCCATTGTACACTCTTGGGGACTAGCAATTGCATTTGAGGCCTTATCTGATTTTATGGGCAGTTGCACTCGTAATAAAGTCCAAGCATGGGAGGGCCCGCTTTCAGTGTGAACTGAGGTCAGTAAACAGGAGCTGGGAAGGGAAATGAACTCAAAGTTCGCTTCAATGATCCGGTTCTCCCTCCCAGCAGTATATGGAACAGGAGCCAGTCATGGAAACAAGGCAGAAAAAAATTGTTGTGGTGTTTGGAGCCACAGGTAAGGACTGGAGTTGGAAAACTAATTATTTCGTTGTTCCACACCTTTATTTTTAAGCAAGTTGGAACCCCTGTTTCAGTTAGGACTAGATGTTGTAAGGACATGGCTTTTAAAATAAAGTCAGTTGTAAGCCAGGAGGAAGGGAAGCAAGCACGTGATTGGGATCAGGACCCTTACAATTGCTAATTAGTTGAATAGCATCTTTGGAGGGGGAGGTCATAAGCTTAGGCTGTGCTTGCAGAAAACACAGGATCCACCCAATGCAGCTGTTTCCTGCAGTACAGCCAAAGACTTAAGGGAATGCCTGTCACAGACGTTCACCTGCTATTTATTGAAATTAAAATAATCAACATTATAAGTGTGTGTGTGTGCACGTTCTGTGGAGCTTGCAAAGGGACTCCTTCCCTTCCCATACATGAGTGCTCAGCCTCCTTTCTTCACAAACACAACTACTTCCGGAAGGTGTTTGGTTTCCAATGTGCTATACTTCAACACAGTTTACAGTAGGATGCCCATATCCACTGGGGATTGGTTCTGGGGCGGCGTGAATACCGAAAACCATGGATAATAGCAAATGCCATTGAAGATAATGGAATTTCTGGTTTAAAATGCCATAGAGTTGCCTTGGAGGACCTAAAAATGGCTAGAGAGGACACATTTTCTAGGAAGACTCTATGGTAGGTGTGCTATTTTGTGTCTCGTGGATAACTGAATCGGTGAATACTGAATCAGTGGATACGGGAGTCCTACTGTACCTCTAAGTCTGTCCTCTCCTTTATTGTGGTCACTGTCACTGTGTTTATGCCTGTTCACAGGAGACTTTAAGACAAACACACACACACAAACACACACACTTTGGTTGTAATGCTAAGTTGCGGTGGGAGAAATTGGGGCTCCCAGCCAATGGGTCTGCTTTAAAATCCAGGCGGTCCTCCAGATGTTTTTGAACTGCAGTTCCCAGCATCCCTTACCATTTGCTTTGCTCACTAGCGTACCTGGGAGTCGCAGTTTAACAATATCTGGAGAGCTGTATAATTCCACCCCCTGTTCAAATAAATTAATTGGTTGATGTCCAGAATTCAAATCCAGGCATAGGCTACAATAGTTATAGTGAAGCTAGGACTCATGAGGAATTCTTACGTAGCCAGAATTACAGCATCATCTCTGCCCATTCCTTTTCTGTTTCTCTCTGACCAAAGCTGCAATCTTTCCCAGCTAAAATATTTTGGGAGCTATCCCCGTTGTAATCCAAAATGTTTGGGGCCTACTTATTCTTGAATGGGCGATTAAGACACAGTAGATTTACAAAAGACCAGCTCCTGTTGTTTACTGCTGGAAATGGTTTGTTGATACAAATCAACATAACTGCCTGCATTTTTTAACTGTCCTGGAGGACCTGACTGTGGGGTTAAGTATCTCACAGCCCTGAATCTGCAAGAGCTGACAAGGGTGCTTAATAATAAGTCCTCTTTATGTGTGTATGTGCCTTCAAGTCGGATATTGACTTATGCAACTCATGAATTTCATAGGGTTTCCTTAGGCAAGGAATACTCAGATTAGGTTTTGACTGTTCCTTCCTCTGAAATATAGCCTACAGCACCTGGTGTTCATTGGCAGTCTCCCATCCAAGAACTAACCAAAGCTGACTTTGCTTAGCTGCTAAGATCAGATAGGATCTGGTGTCTTTCCCTTATTAATTCCCCTTATTAATAAGTTGGAAGTTGCCTTGACAGCACATAAGAATAACAATATGAACATCGGTATTTAAAATTACACTGTTGTAGTGTGCTTTCAAGTTGTTTCCCACTTATGGTGACCCTATCACAGGGTTTTCACACAGGGTGTGTGACTTGCCCAAGGTCACTGAATGGGTTTTCATGGCTGAGTGGGGATTTGAACCCTGGTCTTCAGACTTGTAGTCCAACACTCAAACCGCTATGCCACAAGGAAAAATAGTCTTATTAGGGATCAAACAAAATTATGGCTAAACTTTTGACAGCTCCAGAGTTCTTCAGCAACACTGAGTATGCTGTCTTTTGTCAGCAAGCACAACTAACCTTCCTGCTGAAGGCTCTGTCTAGATTCAGGTACAGTGAATTAAGAACACCACGCCATTCAAACAAGTCCCCAAGGCACTTTTCTATTTTTTAAAAATAGTTGGGAAAAAGTAGAAATGTATGAACATCACACTAGCTATAACATCTAAAAGAGCAGCAAAAATAAATACAACCCCATCCTGCTGGCAGCAATAAAATACAGGAGCTTTCTTCTGATGCCAGGATATCAAAGTACAGTTTAGTTATTAATCTGGAAGTCTGGGCTGAAGTTCACCTAGGACTTTGGTATGCAGAACAGGGCTGGACAGCTGGGTGTAGTCACCATTTTAATTGTGATTTCCTGCCATTTGACAGGTCTGTCTCTAGTGTTGTGTCTCATACTCAACAAAAGTAGCGAACCAACAAGATGCAAGGCTGGCAAGAGACACAAGCACGCCCACAAAGGGTAATGAAATGGCACATATCCATAAATATACAGTAGCACTCCCGTATCCGCTGATTCGCCAACCACGGATTCAATTATATGTGGCTGGCAATGGCGGGGGAAGGAAAGGGGAAGGAGGGATCACACCTCCCCCTCCCTTCCCCTGGGATGGCTCTGTTTGTGGCAGGGCTATGGCAGGGAGAAGGGAGGGAGAAGGAGTGATCGCACCTGCCCCCTCCTCCCGGGAGAGCTGCATTCGGGGCAGGGGCATGGTGGGATGAAGGGGGAAGGGAGGGGGAAGGAACAATCGTGCCTCCCCCCTCCCTTCCCCTGGGATGGCTCCGTTAGCAGCAGGGTCATGGAGGGGCAAAAGGGGCAGGGAGGGGGCAGGAGAAGTCATGCCTTCCCCCTCCCCCTGGGATAACTCCAGTCACGGCAAGGGCATGGCGGGCAAAGGGGGAAGGGAGGGGGAAGGTGAGATCACGCCTGCCCCCTCTTCCCCCTGGAGGGCTCTGGCGGCAGGTTGGTGGTGGTAGTCAATGGTGTTTGCTGTTATCTGCGGAATTCACCATCTGTGCGGGTCCCAGAACCAATCCCCCACGGATACAGGGGTGCTACTGTAAAACTCTTGAGTATGTACTATAGGCCTGAGTATGTTTCCTCTCCCAGTGTGCTGATTGACTGCTCAGGAAACACATGCAAGCAATCACCACCCACATGCAAATTCCCTCTCCACCTCACAATCCACTCCTGCCACTCGATCTGCATCTACACCCCCAGCCTCACAAGGGCCCATCCCTCCTCTCACTCCTTCAGCCACTCACCAGTCATGGGCTGCGAGGGGACCCAGGCAGTCAACTGACAGTGGTGGCGGGACGCTGCTGCTGCCACTGCGACAGGACCTAGGCAGTCAACTGGCAGCGGCAGGAGCTTTTTAACGCTGTATGGTACATCAGGTCCAGATAGTTGTATAAAATTAACTTCCGTCTATGTGTATATGAAATGAATTTCATGTTTAGACTTGGGTCCCATCTCCAAGATATGTCATTATGTATATGCAAATAAGGTATTACAAAAAGTGAAAAAATCTGAGGTATGGAACATTTCTGGTTCCAAGCATTTCGGATAAGGGATACTCAGCCTGTATGTGCATTGATGCACATATGTACATGGAGCAAGAAATGCCAGATGCCCTGGATTGAAATCCCATGGATTCTCGTGAGAAGACACAAGCACAGGAAATTAAAAAACAAAAAAGAAAAATAATCCCCCCCAAAAAAAGTGATAGCAAGCACAAAAACACACTTTAAAATTAACAAGTAACCTGGGGAGGGTCATAAAAAGTGTGTCACTTACCTGGATGTCCCGATCTCACCTAGAAGTGTTCTGGCATGGACCTCCCATTGACGCTGGGATCTCGCCAGCAAAACGGGGCACCTTGTTGCATACTGTCAGATCCGTGACAGAAATGGAATGCGGGGAATCTACTGACAGCTTCTCAGTTCAATAAAAAGCAGCATTGGCAGAACAGGAGAACAGGTGCATAACGATGGGTGATGATGTCATATGGTAAGGGAGCCCTTTTGCGATCTCCTGATGTTGCTGTAATGCCACTTTTGATGCGTCTGATAATCTCCTAAGAATAGCGGAAGACCACATTCCAGATGGATAGATTCAAACAATTGGTTGACCGGCCGAACCCAAAGGGTGCTCAGCAGTGGCTCCTCTTCATCTTGGAAAGATGTGACCAGTGGGGTGCCACAGGGTTCTGTCCTGGGCCCAGTGCTATTCAACATCTTTATCAATGACTTGGATGAGGGAATTAGGGGCATACTTATCAAATTTGCAGATGTCACCAAATTAGGAGGAGTAGCGAATACCCTAGAGGACAGGATCAAAATTCAGAATGACCTGGATAGACTGGAGAGCTGGGCCAAAGCTAACAAAATGAAATTCAATACGGAGAAATGTAAGGTACTGCACTTAGGGTGGAAAAATGAAATGCATAGATATAGGATGGGGGAGACCTGGCTGAACGAGACTACATGCGAAAGGGATCTAGGAGTCCTAGTAGACCACAAGTTGAACATGAGTCAACAGTACTGTACTTTGATTTTCTTACCAAAAGTGCTTTTGAAAATGCAATGATAACAGTGGCAGTAGATTTTAATGGGCAACTTAATGGACACTATTCATACTTAAGTGCATAGGATGTTAAACATTACTGGGTGCTTCAACTGCTTGCTGGGGGGGGGTGTTCCTCCTCCTCCGGCCTTTGTCCACCTGGCTGCTCAGCTTGCCCGGTGGCTGACTCCTCCGAGGAAGACTCGGCTGCTTCCGCAGCCCTTCTCGCACGGCCACGCATCCCTAGCAAATGGAAGCACCCTTCCTGAATTCCAATTCATAAAAATGACAGCACTCATTGGGACATCTAATGGAATACACTTACCAGCTGGTTGGCGATCCCTCCAACTGGGTTTCCCCCCCGTAACCCACAGGTCGTGCATTGCCTGGTAGAAGGGGGGTCGACGGCGTGGGGGCGGGCTGCCATCGTAGGCCTCACGGGCCTCAAAAAATTTGGCCTTTAATATTTTGAACTTTGACTGGCACTGCTGTGCCGATTGATTAAAACCTGCGTGTTGCAGGCTTGCAGCCGCTGAGGCAAAAAAGTGGCGGTTCACTCGGTTCGAGGAGTGCATTATCCTCCAAGGACACCCCTCCTGCTGGACAAGGTGTTCTAGGAGGAACAATGTCTCCTGCAACCTCCAGTATGTGATCCGCCGTGGTTCCATGCCCCGGTCAGCCATGCCTGCAATGACAAAAAAAGCGTTCTTCCCTTTTTGCACTCTTCCGGCAGTTAGTATAGGTCCGGCGTGGTAACCGGTAGGGACATTTAAATTTAAAAGTATCAACTTTGAGCCACCAGTGCAATAGGTTACTTTGAACTGCTAAGGTGTAGTGATACTCTTGCATACATACACTGCCGAAAATGCATATATTCAAGTCCGTTTAGGGACTAGTTTATTTGCGGTTTCGCACCCCATGAATAAATGACACCAAAAGAGATTGTTTAATACTTTTTAAAAGAACACAAATTTTATTTTCAGTACTATTTTGAGAAACATTTAAAGAAGCGCAATTACACATTGTATGAGTACTTTTTCTACAGCACAGTCGTCATGAGAAGACACACATTCCCTGTGAGGAAGCTACCTTCTTCTTCTGTCCCAGAAATAATTGGCCAGCGCGTTGCGCACAGCCTCCCCCTCCTCTTTCTTTTCCTGCTCTAAATTTAATAGTGGTGCTCCAAGTATGTGCAGAACGTAATGGTTGGAACGGTAACATTCTGGATTAAAAATCTCTCCTTTAGTTTCACAGTAGTTGTGTAAAACAACGCATGCGGCAATCACAGAACATATGTTCTGTTCTGATACCTCGAGGGGTACTTTTAATGCCCTCCATCTGGACTTGAGATGCCCATAACTTTGTTCTATACAATTTCGAACCCTATTATGGGTTTTGTTGTACAGTACTTGCTTTGGGGTTAAACGGCCCTGCCTGTATGGAGTCATTAGCCACTTCCTGATGGGGTATGCACCATCAGCAAGAACAAGTGGAGGAATCAACACACCGTTAACTGTAATGCAAGGGTTATTTGGGACATATATCCCGGCCTCCATGGCCTCAAAAAATATGGAGTTGCGCAACATGCGTGCGTCGTGCACTTTGCCACTCCAACCGATGACCGTGTCCACAAACAACCCTCTGTGATCACAAACACCTTGAAGCAACACAGAGTAGCTATTTTTTCTATTGATGTAATCATTCCCCTGCCTCACAGGTGGGACTATCGTTATGTGGTATCCATCAATGGCCGCAATTACGTTTGGAAATCCCATTCGCTTGAAACCAGCCATTATCTGTAAAAGTTAAAAAAGGATATTACTAGCATTTAAAAAGCACGTAAATGTATACACTTTATGTCATCTGCTGTTTTGTTTATACATTGGTTTATGATCTCTGAGGGATGAACATTATGACAACAATTTCGCATATGAGAAAGCCCTCCATTCCACAAAGGAACATTCTAACACCAAAACGGAATGTGCAATACAGTAAAAAATCCAAGGGAGCATCCGCCATAGTTTGTGAGGTTTGGTTGGTGTAAAAAAATTAATGATATTAAATACATATATGACAAATTTTAGATCTCTTAGAAAAGCGCAACCTTTTTTTTTTAAACAGCAAAATACCTCCACAAGGTAAAGAGACCTTATAGTGTGAGCATACATAAAACATTTTGTACTTTGTTTCAATTGTAAACTGGTAGGATAACATATGAGGAAAGACTGGAAAGCAGCAACTATTAAAGCAGGGAACGGGGGAAAAGCGCAAGACTGATTTTTCTATGTTACGCATTTTTAGGTTTGTAATCATAGCAAGAAAGGGAGCAATAATTGGATAAAAAATTAAAAATTACCTCGTCAGGATCACCGGGATACACCGCTTTAGGTAGGAATACATGTTCCATTGTTAATATGACCTCCTCCAGAATTTTGGAAATTGTTGCTTTCCCCACTCCAAATAGATGACTTGCGGTAAGGAAGGAGCACCGGTGGCCGAGGACCTAAATAGCAATAGCGACACGCTTCTCTGGAGGTATTGCTTTCCTCATATTGGTGTCCGACTTCTGGATATGTGGCCGGAGCATCTCAACAAGTTTGATAAAGGGAGACCTGTCCATTCTAAAATTTGAAAACCAGCGCTGATCAGACCAGACAGACATAACGAACTTCTCCCACCACTCTTTCGATCTCGGATACTCCCAATATAATCTCCCTCTTTGAGAGTGACGTTGCATTTCTGAACGCATTGATGGGACTAACTGGGAGGTAGCTAGCATGCCAGCACATGACGACGTACGCGATTTTCTTCTTTTGTACCCATCGCGCGTTCCGTGACTCAATCGCAGAGCCCTGCTTGTTCGTCTAGATTTCCTGTCAAGGTACACATGCAAGTTCTCATCTAAGGCACTCAATGTTGAGCATATGGTGGATAACAAATAAAACCCACATGCAACTATCACAAGCGACTCTATCTCATCCTCATCCGCCATTGCTCATCCAGATGTGCAGAGCCAGACCAATGAGAGCACATCTTTACCTTCTTTGGGATAGCCAATAGGAGTAAAGGTGGCGGGAAGACCAAACGGAAATACGTGTAGAATTTAGGTCATGTGAGCTTGATTGACAGGAGTACCTTAACGCATCTTTGCCAGTGGGAACTAAAATTGGAGCGGTATGATAAATAGCGATTCATTTAGAATGACGGAATTATTTCCGTGTAAACTAATTTCACGCTATATATTTACAAAGCTACAAATGCCGTGGGAACTATGCGCTACAATATCGAAATTGCATAATTGTGCAATTTCGCGTAATAAATCATTCCGTGTAAACTACCCCTAGGTGTAGTTTCCTTCATTTTTGTCAAACTAAAGCGCAAGTAAAGTAAGCTATGAAGGAAAAAAAGACTCTACTTTCATCTTTTTTCTTTTCTTTTTAGGAGTATACTTTTGTACTGGAAGAATAAGGGTACAGTAAGCTACATGAAAACAAATAAAAAGAAAGTATAAAACTTTATTATTTCTATTTTCATTCTGCTTTCTGTTAGAATAATATACTTTGCAGGAGGAAAAGGAAAGGTGCAGGAGCCTTTTAAATTTGACATAGTTGAGCACTTCCAAATGTCTCAATGTAGCCCTAGGTCTACATCTGCAACAAGGAGAATGAATGGTCCAGTGGTAACAATGCTTTTCTCTTGGCAGGAGCCCAGGGAAGTTCGGTTGCTCAGGCCCTCCTGGAAGATGGCACCTTCCATGTCCGGGCTGTGACCCGTGATCCCAGCCAGCCAGGAGCTCAGGCCCTCCTTAGGAGAGGAGCAGAAGTGGTGAAGGGTGACCTAAATAACCAGACCGAATTGGAGGAGATTATGGCGGGAGCCTACGGGGCCTTTGTGGTCACCACCTTCTCGCAGGATTTCAACAAGGAGCAAGAGAGCCGTCAAGTAAATAAAATCCAGGAGGGCAATTGCCCATCACTGGCATGCCTACAGTAGTGATTTAAATGTGGGGCTTTTTTCCACTACACAGTTATAGTGCTGTACAGGTCGACCCCCGTATCCATGGATTCAGTATCCACTTATTCATATGTGGAAAAAAAAATGTTCTCTTTAGGCATTTCTAGGTCCTCCAATGTGATTCTATGATTCCATGGTCAGTTTCTGGCATTTATCTCTTTGAAAATAACTGTTATCCATGGTTTCAGGTATCCACAGGGGGTTTTGGAACATATTTCCCGCAGATACAGGGGTCAACCTGTGTTCCACTTTAGCTGCCATGGCAATGTCCCATGGAATCCTAGGATATGCAGTTTAGGAAGGGGTGTTATGAATTCTCTGCCAAAGAGGTTTAGTGCCAAGTGTACATCTCTCTCTCTCTCTCTCTCTCTCTCTCTCTCTCTGTGTGTGTGTGTGTGTGTGTGTGTGAAAGAGATTGAGAGAGACCCTTCAAGTCACCTGTTAACTTATGGTAACCCCATGAATTTAATATGGATTTCTTATTTGAAGGGATGTCATACTGAGGATGGAGCAAACTTGTTTTCTGCTGCTCCAGAGACTAGGACATGGAGCAATGGGTTCAAACTACAGGAAAAGAGATTCCACCTAAACATTAGGAAGAACTTCCTGATGGTAGGAGTTGTTTGACAGTGAAATACACTGCTTCAGAGCATGGTGAAGTCTCCTCCTTTGGGTTTTTTTTAAACAGAGGCTGATGGCCATTTGTCCGGAGTGCTTTGATTGTATATTCCTGCATGGCAGGGGGTTGGACTAGATGGCCCTTGTGGTCTCTTCCAACTTGATGATTCTATGATTCAAGGCAACAAA
This sequence comes from Gambelia wislizenii, assembly GCA_030847615.1. Taxonomy (NCBI): domain Eukaryota; kingdom Metazoa; phylum Chordata; class Lepidosauria; order Squamata; family Crotaphytidae; genus Gambelia; species Gambelia wislizenii. Next base: position 41,813,257 of record JAUMIR010000002.1, read on the forward strand.
TACTCAGAGCCTCTGAAATATAGCCTACAGCACCTGGTATTTGTTGGTGGTTTCCCACCCAATTACAAACCAGGGATGACCCTGCTTAGATTCCAAGATCAGACAGGATCTGATGCCTTTAGGAATTTAGGAATTTAGTGCATTACCAAACTACAAACCCCAGGATTCCATGGGATGGAACCATGGCAGTTAAAGTGGAATATAGTGTTATAATTGTTCAGGGTGAATGAGCCAGTTGACTTATGTAGCTTCCTCTGCCTACAATTCTGGGAATTGTTGTTCTGTCGGAGCTAAACAATACATAACATTAACCATGCTATTGGCATTTTTGGTCTTAGCTTTTGGTTACCAAATTGCAGCCACTTGCTGTATATGTGTCCAAATTAGAGACATTCCACGAGGAAGTAGCTGTTCCTCCCTGCCAGTGTCCTAATCCAAATCTGAACATCTCCCACAAGTGGCAGTTTCCCAGCCTATATGGCAGAAAGGAGTATGTTTGGCGTCCTCACAGAACTGGAATTCCCAGAGTTCATCCAGGAAAGCTCTTGCAATTAAGTTAGATTTTCAGCCTGAATTGAATTATCAGTTATTAAGATATTTTCTGCTCTACTATTTTTTTCTCTTTGCTCCCAACCCAAGAATCTTCAACTGCCTCTCTTCTATTGCCAGTCTCATCGACTGGACTTGGTTGGCTTTGTCTGTGACTGCATGGTGATAATGCAGTGACCAGAAAGAGCCAGTATGGGTTTGTCAAGAACAAATCCTGCCAAACTAATCTTATATCTTTTTTTCAACCAGGTCACTAGTTTAGTAGACAGTGGAAATACCGTGGATGTAATTTATCAACAAAGCATTTGATAAGGCCCCCATAATATTTTGATTAGCTAGCTGATTAAATATGGAATAGATGGAAACACCATCAGATGGATCCATGCTCAAAAAGTCATCATCAATGGCTGCACTGCAGCCTGGGAGGAGGTCTCAAGTGGAGTGCCTCAGGGTTCTGTCCTAGGAACATTGCTTTTCATCATTTTAATTAATGACTCAGATGAAAGGATTCATAAGGGAATCCTTATGAAGTTTGCAGATCATACAAACTAGGATGGGTGGATAATACACTGGAAGATAAAAGCAGAATTCTAAAGATAAACCAGGAAATCGGGCAGAAATTAATAAAATAAAATTCAATAGAGACAAATGCAAAATTCTACATTTAGGCCACAAAAAACAAAATACAGGCACTAGCTGTACCCAGTGTAACATACACCATTTAAAAACTCCCTCCAAAATGCCCAGTAGATTTCACAACAACCCTGTAAGGTAGGCCAGTGGATTTTTAAATTCCTCCTCCCCCTCCTCAGCATTCCATGCTTTTCCTGGAATTGCTGAGGGTGACTCGCTTTGTTACTCTGCTGCCGCTGCTGCCACCAGTCGACTGCCTGTGTCTCATTGCAGGTGACATGTCACTGTCACTGCCGCCACCAGATGACTGTCTGGGTCCCAATCTGGGCCACAGACTGAGTGGCAGGAGTGGATTGTAAGGTGGGGAGGGAATTTGCATGTGGGTGGTGATTGGATGGGTGTGTTTCCTGAGCAGCCAGTCAGCACACTGGGAAAGGGAACATACCCAAGAGAATTATAGAGAGAGATAGGATGGGGAATACAGGGCTCAGCAGTACTACATGCAGAAAGGACCTTGAGATTATTGTTGATCATAAGTTGAACATGACTCAGCAGTGTGATGCTGCAGCAAAGAAGGCGAATGCTATTTTAGCCTGCATCGATAGAAGCATAGTATCCAAGTTGAGGAAAGTAAAAGTCCCACTATATCCTGTGTGGGTCAGACTTCATCTTTATAATTATGTGCAGTTCTGGGTGCCACATTTTAGGAAGGATATAGACAAGTTGGAGCAGGTTCAGAGAAGGGTGATGAGAGGATGATAAGATGGACAGCAAAACATATGAGGAAAGGCTGATGGAGCTGAGCATGTTCAGTTTGGTGAAGAGGAGAGGTGACATGTTTGCACTTTTTAAATACCTCAAGGGCTGTCACAGAGTGGAAGGGGCAGGGCTATTCACCATGTTGCAAGTTCGATTCCAGAGGGCTCCAAGGTTCACTCAGCCTTCCATCCTTTGGTAAGTCGATAAAATGAGTACCCAGCTTGTGGGGCAATTAGCTAACACACATTGGAAACTGCTTAATGCAGTGTAGATGTGTAAATTGCTATTGCTTAAAAAACCATTTGTAAGCTGCTCTGATAGCCTTGTGGCTGAAGAGCAGGGTATAAATAGATAAATATAATAAATAAATAAATAAAATTCTCTGCTACCCCAGATGGTAGGACTAGGTCTAATGGTTTTAAGTTACAAGAAGGTAGATTTTGATTGAACATTAGAAGGAACTTCCTGACAGTAAGACTGATTTGGCAATGGAACCAATTGCTTAAAGAGGTGGTGGGGTCTTGTTCTCTGGACATCTTCAGAAAGACCTGTTGAGGATGGTTTAGCTGGAGCTTCTGGGGTTGGACTTGATAGCCCAGGAGACCCCATTCCACTCAAAGATTCTATGATTCTATTATTCTACTCTTAAGAGGGCTTTCAAAATAAACTACTATCTGGTTCTGAATTGAAAAGGCTTTATGGTACAGTATTTACTGCTGTTAGATATTTTGAAGGTTTTCTTTCATTTGAATTAGCTTTAAAACAGCTTTAAAATAAGCTAGTAAGATATTTTTGGATATGATACTTAGATTCAGTGTTTTATATATCGTGCTTTTATACATGGTGGTGAATTTAAAAAAAGGTTTTCACATCCTGCCCTCCTGCCTGTTTCCATTTTCCATTCTCATTCTGACCCATATTTCTTCCTTCTCCCCACAGGGTAAGAACACTGCAGAGGCAGCCAAACGCCAGGGCCTGAAACATGTCGTCTTCAGTGGATTGGATCATGTGGAGAAACTGACGGGTGGGCGCTTGAAGGTACCATTTTTTGACAGCAAGGGAGAAACTGAGGCCCATTACCAGAAGCTTGGAGTGCCCTTCACAAGTGTCCGGATACCTTGCTACTTTGAGAACTTTCTCACTTTTCACCGTCCACAGAAGCAGCCAGGAAAAAATGCTTACACCATAGGTATGACACTGAACATATATGTATAGGATCCCCCGTTTGGCCCTGTTTTTATTTAATGTTGGCCCAAGACATTTTGCTGCCTGAGGCAAAGACAAGATGGCACCCTTATCTTACATCAACACTAGCAATGGGATAGCATCCCCAAGTTGCATCTGAGGGCAGCAGGCTTGTTTGTGGGGCTCGGGACAGATTGGGTGAAACCCAAAAATCTGTTCTACAATCCCTCCCCACCTTCAGCATCTGCTGCCTGTGTGAGATGGAACCTCAGCCTGCCCAACAGTAGGGTCAACTCTGCTGCTACGTCTTTTACACTCATGTGTCAGGCATAAATTTAGACAGACACAGTTTCCCCAACCACTTATCTGTGCGCCAAAAAAAGACTTGACCTGCTAAGTTTTTGCTAGTTCTGGATTTTGCTAAAGGAGCAGGGGAAAAGCACCCCCCCCCGCAAAGGACCTTAGAGGCCCAGCTGTGACCAAACATTGCTGCCATCCTAACATCAGCACATTCACACTACAGAATTATAACACTGTTACTCCACTTTAGCTGCCATGGTTCCATCCTATGGAGTTCTGGGACTTACAGTTTAGGGAGGGGCATTTAGAATTGCATGCCAGAGAACTTGAGTGCCTCACCAAACTACAAACCCCAGGATTCCCTAGGATGGAAGCCACTGCAGTTAAAGTGAAATTATAGTGCTATAACTATGTATTGGGAATGGCCCCAAGTAAATACCTGGTTGTTTACTAAAGCCTTTGGGGCTTAATTAGTTTTACGCAAATCCACAATGATAAATCATTTGAATCTAATTTAACTAGTTTTAATCTGCCATCATTTTGTTTGTTAAATTGCTTCACATGTATTTAGCCTTTTAAAATCATATTATTGTGTAGGATATTATAAATTGGCCATCCTGATTTTATTGTACCTCACCCTGAGATCTTTAGACATACAGTAGGTTGGATATAAATACTTTATTTCAATAAACTAGCTGGACCCGGCATACCATTCACCATTGAGCCCCCCCCAATGCCCAGTAGACCTCACGACAACCCTGTAAGGTAGGCCAGTGGATTTTTAAATTCCTCCTCCCCCTTCTCAGCATTCCACACTTTTCCAGGAATTGCTGGAAATTCTATTGCCCTGCCGCCACCGCCACCACTACCATTCCTGTTGCAGCGGCAGCAGCAGTGTCCCACCACCACCACCACCACCAATTGACTGCCTGTGGTCCCTGGGCCACAGATTGAGTGGCAGGAGTGGATTGTGAGGTGGAGAGGGAATTTGCACGTGGATGATGATATAGTTGGGTGTGTTTCCAGAGCAGCCAATCAGCACACTGGGAAAGGCAACATACCCAAGAGAATTATATATAGATAAATTAAAATGTATAATAGCCTTATTGTTTTTTGTGGTAGATGTGTCAAGACCCTTCAGTCCAGACCTGCCATGTGACAGATTGAGGCATCCGCCCCCTGTCGCAGAAGTTGGGGGTAGACTAGCAGCTCCCCACACTTTCCCTTCTATTTCCTAAAATATCTGACTGCTCTGAGATGTTGGTTGGGACAACTGTCCCTTCACCAGGGTTGAAATAACATTCAGCGGCCATTCTAATGAATTCTGTACATGGAATGGGGTGGTGCTGGTATTATGTGCACTTCATTCTATGTACAGCAGCTCACTAAACCAGCTGTTTACTCTTACATCATTGGGATGGTGTTTTCCACCACACTAGAGGGTAATGGATTCATAAGATGGTGTAAGAAGGCTGTGTAGCACACTCACAACTGTGTCCTTTAGAGGGAATGACTAGGGACTATCATTGCTGTCCTCCAGCATCTACTGGTAGGGCTGGCCTAAGGGGATCACCATCATGTCCTTTGCCTCATTGTCTAGAAGGACTCAGTGGGCTTGGAGAACTGAGTAGAATTGGGCAGTGGCTTGTCCCTCTCACATTTATTTATTTAATATCCCACCTTTGTCCGAAACATGCTCCAAGGCAGCAATCCTTTAGCATGCTTAGGATTCATTCTGGAGAGAAGTGACTAGTGGGGTGTCACAGGGCTCGGTTCTGAGCCCATTGTAGTTCAACATATTTATTAATGACTTAAACAACGAAATAGAGGGCATGTTTATTACATTTGCAGATGATACCAAATTGCGGGGTGAGGCGGGGAATAGCTAATACCCTAGAGGATAGGATCAGAATTCAAAATGACCTTGATAGATTGGAGATTTGGGCGAAAACTAACAGAATGAATTTCATCAAGGATAAATGTAAGACATAACATTCAATGAAATGCACAAATATAGGATGGCTGACACCTGGCTTGACAACAGTATATGTGAAATGGATCTAGGGGTCTTAGTAGGCCACAAGCTTTGCATGAGTCAACAATGCTACGTGGCTGTCAAAAAGGCCAATGCAGTTCTGGGCTGCATCAACAAGAATATAATTTCCAGATCAAGGGATGTAACAGTACTGCTCTACTCAGCTTGGGTCAGGCCTCACCTGGAGTACTATGTCCAGTTCTGGGCAGTGCAATTCAAAGAGGATATTGATGAGCTGGAAATGTCAGAGAAGAGCAACCAAGATGGTAAGGGATCTGGAAACCATGTCCTATGAGGAACAGCTTGGGTAACTGGGAATGTTTCGCTTGGAGAAGTGAAGACTGAGGGGGAATATGATAGCTATTTTTAAATACAGCTAGCCCTTCATATCCATGGATTCTGCACCCATGGATTCCACCATTCACAGCTTGAAAATATTTTTTAAAAAATCCAAAAAGCAAACTTTGATTTTGCCATTTTATATAAGGGACACCATTTTACTACACCTTTGTATATAATGGCATCCATGGTTTTTTGTATCCATGGGGGGTCCTGGAACCAAACCCAGTGGATAACAAAGGCCCACTGTATTTGAAGGGATGCCATGTTGAAGATGGAGGAAGTTTGTTTTCAGCTGCTCTGGAGACTGGAACATGAACCAATGGATTTAAATTGCAAGAAAGGAGATACCACCTAAACATTACCAAGAACTTCCTAACAGTAAGAGCAGTTCCACAGTAGAAGAGACTGCCTCAGAGGGTGGTGGATTCTCCTTTTTTGGATGTTTTTAAACAGAGATTGGATGACTATCTATTGGGCGTACTTTGATGGTGTGTCCTACATGGCAGGGGTTGGACTGGATGGCCCTTGTGGTCCCTTCCAACCTATGATATTATGCTAGCCAAGGTTGGAAACTGATTAACCAGAATAGGAACAGAATGCTGAAATAGATAGGCCTTTGGTCTGATCCAGCAAGGCTGTTCATATGTTCTTAAGTTTTAGGTGGTCAGATTTAGGTTTTTGATCTGCATGCCAGACTGTTGCAAGTCTATAAGATAAACGTGGGACATGTTCAAATAAATACATGAATTACTTCTACTTTGCAGCAATCCCCATGGGTGATAATCCAGTCCATGCCATGTCTGTTTCTGATCTGGGCATTGTCGTGCTCAACATCTTGAAAGCCCCTGAAATCTATATAGGAAAGACCATTAATCTCTCTGTGGAGTCAATGACAGTCCAGAGGTTGGCTGATATTCTGTCGCAATGCTTGGGGAAAGACATCCAGGATTCTAAGGTAAAGGGGTGGAGAAGGGGCATTGTTGACTATCACATATGTGGTGAAATCATAGTTGGAACCATTATGGCCACTGCAGTAACAAGCCAGAATCAAACTGAACAGGTTCAAATGCCATCAGTACCATGGAAGTGCTATTTTATATGCTATTACAGTATTTTTATTGCATTATTCCAATCAGTCAATGAGAAGTTTCAGAAGTGCAGCAATTATTTGGTTCCCTTTGTAAAGAGGTCAATAGACCTAGCTTATTCTGATAGATGAGGACAATCTGATTGCCTTCTTCTGGGGATTCGATTAAAGAAAATGAAGATATTTGGCAAAAAATCTCAGTGAAGGACAAACCTTGGAACCAAATGCATAACCTGGAAATAGAGAACATACTAACAAGAGTCTCTGACTAAAACCCCTGGTTCTGTGGCCTGTGAATGATTATTTTTAGCTTAAAATTATGATTTGATTGTGCATTCCTGCATGGCAGGGGTTGGACTGGATGGCTCTTGTGATCTCTTCCAACTCTATGATTCTATGTAAAAGGTCCCCATCATTTCCAGTTGAGGCTAGGAAAGATACCTATTTAAAATCCTGCTGAGCTGCTGCCAGTTATTGTAAACAATACTAAGCCAAACTGACCAATAATATGATCAATAGTGTGCTTAGAAAGCCAGTGTGGTGTAATGGTTTGAGTATTGGACTACAACTCTGGATACCAGGGTTCAAATCTCTGCTCAGCGATGGAAACCTACTGGGGGACCATGGGCAAGTCACACACTCTCAACCTCAGAGAAAGGCAAAGGCAAACCCCCTCTGAACACATCTTGCCAAGAAAACCCTGTGATAGGGTCACCTTAGGGTCGACTTCAGTTTGAAATGACTTGAGGGCATCCAACAACAACAACCAATTTGCCAGATCTCAGGGTCTGGCCTTCAATCTCCAGTTTTCATAGGCCATCACCAGCTGGAAGACAAGGGTGCAAATGCTCCTGTTTTTATAGGTTCAGCTCTGGGCAAGAGAAAAAGGCTGTGTGGAAATCTCCAGCTCACCTAGTAGAGCAGCAGCTTATTAGAATTCTGCAAGGCATAATTGATTTGTTGTTACAATTTGGAAAGACTCTCCTGTGTGTGTGTGTATATATTTAGTTAGTTTGATTCCTCCTTCCTTTCCAGTTGTGGCACCAGGGCTTACCTTCTGCTCTGCATCGACCTTCTGGTTAGAAGCAAGTAGGCTAGATGCTCCTTATCCCATCTCTCTAAGGAGATGAGAAGGAATAACCCCCCCCCCATTTCACCTAGATCTGGGAACACCCCTTTAGATTTCTGTCTTAATTTCCAAATATGGAAAAATGTCCCCCGCCCCTCCACTCTCCCCCTGTCTCTCTGTCCATTTGAATTTCATACTGTGAGCAACAGTGGTTGGTACTTACCACTAATGCTGATCCAGAGACTAGGACATGGAGCAATGGGTTCAAACTACAGGAAAAGAGATTCCACCTAAACATTAGGAAGAACTTCTTGATGGTAGGAGCTGTTTGACAGTGAAATACACTGCCTCAGAGCGTGGTGGAGTCTCCTCCTTTGGGGGTTTTTAAACACAGGCTGGATGGCCATCTGTTGGGAATGATTTGGTTGTGTGTTCCTGCATGGCAGGGGGTTGGACTGGATGGCCCTTGTGGTCTCTTCCAACTCTATGATTCTGTGATTCTATGACATTACCAGGAGCTGTCCCTAGGTCTCAGGTTTGGGCCCAGAAACCTCAGGGGCTGGGGCAGACCTGAACTGGCAACCGTAGGTAACACACACAGACACCTGTATGTCTAGGTGGGAAATATTCAGACCTGTGTAAGCTGTAGCCTGCCAACAATCATTTGATCACTCATCAATGAATGGTATACATACAATCTAGAATGAAAATGGTTGATTAAATCTTTTGCATGCAGATCTCCGTGGAAGCCTATGAGCAACAGGCTCCCAAGTCATTTGCTGACATGTTCCGCTACCTCCAACTCAAGACCGATTACAACGAGACTATCACACACCAGCTGAATCCCAGAGCCAAGAGCTTCCAACAGTGGGTGGAGGAGAATAAGTCAAAGTTTGAGGATCTCTAAATCCATAGAGATGGATGACACTAAAAGGCCAAAGGAATCAGCTCCCCCTTAGTCTGCTCAGCAATCTGTGCAGCCCTCACAAAAACAATGTTCCCTATGGAAATGCAACACATGCAAAGATTCACAGAGGAAATAGCTCTACACTGGGATGAGCAGCACACACACTGTGAAACACATGCAGCTCCCCCATGCAATTTTGTAGTCCTACTGCCTCTAATTTATAGCCATCGCTGAAATCAAAAGCATTGCCATCACCACAGTTAGTTCCCTTTGGAACAGCCCACTAGACCTTGCTTATTCTGATAGATGAAGGCTATCTGCTTGGCTTCTGATCACCACACCAAAATGTGGCATAGACCCAAAGTATTTTTACCTTTCTTTCCCTTCAGGAAGGGAGGAGAAACTCTGCCCTACTGCCACAGCAGGGCTATATGATGTGGGAGGGGACTCTGCCATTCTCTTTCACCACATACCCCCCAACAGTTCTGATTAGTCCTCTGCTGTACCACCTTTTCAGCGCTTTTAAAGTTTCTCTCACTTCCTCCCACTTCCCGCCCTTGTACTCAGCTTACCTCAGCTGCTGCAAATTGAGTTTAAAGTGAAAAAGTCATGCATACTCAATTAACTCAGCAGGAGGGAGAAGAGAGGCGGTGGCAGACTCTTGTCCTTCCCAGTAAGGTCAGGCAAAAGCAAACCGCTGCAGCTTCTCCTAGCTTGTGTGTTCTTCCACATTAATAACTTTTGCCATCCTGGCCCCACTCTGATATTGTTTGGCTAAACATTTCCCAGTCTTCATCTGTGAAACGTTGGAGTGTACATCACCATAGAAAGCCATAGCAGTTGCCACTGAATTTCAACAACTGGCAGAGACCTCGGCAGCCACCACCAAATTTTCAGTAGTGGCAACAAAAGTGCAGCTTCCAATGGATTGTGGGAGTCTGCATAATCCCACCAGCCCTCAATTTAGCAGATTATTAGACATGTCCAAAAAACACAAGAGTAGCACACAAGGACGACATTACTGTCCTGCAAACGGGTCCCAGTTTCAGATTTTGTCAGGAGGTCCCATCAATGAAAAGGAACACCTTACTTGTGGCTGGAGCACAGAGACAGCATAACAATGTCGTCTGAAATCAGGACCCATTTGTGGGACAGTCGTGTCATCTTTGCATGTTCCTCTTGTGTTTTTTTGCCACGTCTGATAATCTCCTTAGAGTTTGTCCACTGTTGCTTTATGATACCCAGGCTAATGAGCCATCTAACAGGTAACATAAACTGCCAGACTCCCTTTCATCATTTACAGAAATTAGTATTACAGCTCTTATTAATACTTGGGCCATGCAATATGGGTACTCTCATTTTACACACATGAGACCAAGAGATTATGATAACAATAAAGAGATGAATATATCAATATATTGGATGAAATGAGGTCTCTTTATTAAATGAGTCAGCATGGAGAGCTGGCATTAACTGAAGGCTGAGCAGTGAATGAAAAAAACAGACACAGGAAGTAGACAGCTGGAGGAATGTCACACACAGAACAAGAAAATCCAGGGATTCTTCGAGCAGCTTGCAGCTACAGAATCGATTCAAAGCCCTTTCCCTTATCAAGGACAACGAGGAAGAACAGCATGGACAGACTTCAGGGGTAGAGCAGGGGACCTTGAGAGGACCACCGCAAGGAACAGCAGCTGCGAAGCCTCGGCAGAGGCGTGTCGTGGTGGTGGGGGACTCCTTGCTGCGGGGTACAGAAGCAGTGGTATGTGGGCCTGACAAGATGACTCGGGAGGTGTGTTGTCTCCCTGGGGCAAAGATCCGTGATGTGACCGAGAGGCTGACAAGACTCGTCAAGCCTACGGATCATTACCCCTTCCTTTTGGTCCATGTGGGAACCAATGATACTGCAAGGCACAGCTTTCCCAAGATCAGAAGAGATTATGAAGCCCTGGGGAGGAAGCTGAAAGAAATGGACACACAGGTTGTCATCTCGTCTCTTCTGCCAGTTGAAGGGCATGGTCCAAGAAGGGAGAGGAAAATAGCCGACGTAAACAACTGGCTCCGTAGATGGTGTCGCCGAGAACAAATTGGATTCTTGGATCATGGACTGCGCTTCCATGCGGGGGGACTTCTGGCAAGAGATGGGGTGCATCTTACAACAGTTGGAAGAAACATTTTTGCCAACAGTCTCAAGAATTTGATCAGGAGGGCTTTAAACTGAGTCAAATGGGGGAGGGAGACAGTATTCTGGAAGGCAAAAGGGCTGGAGAAAATAGTCAAACTGTCATAGAGGGAACAAGGCAAACAGCGCAAGGACCCAACAGTGGGAGGCAAAAAAACTTGCACAGGGAGCAAGTAAAGGGAACACATGGTCTCAGATGTCTCTACACTAATGCACAGAGCATGGGAAATAAGCAAGATGAACTTGAACTCCTTGCACTACAAAACAAATAGGATATAATAGGCGTTACTGAAACCTGGTGGGACGAGTCTCATGATTGGAATGTAGGAATAGAGGGATATAACCTTTATAGGAGAAACAGGCCAAACAGGAAAGGAGGAGGAATAGCATTATATGTCAGGGATATTTACACCAGTGAAGTGATCCACGACATCAATACTAGAAGCCAGGTGGAGAGCATCTGGATAAAAATTAAAGGGGAGGGAAGCAACAGGGATGTTATTGTGGGACTCTACTACAGACCCCAAAATCAGACGGAGGAATAGGATGTTGCCTTTCTAGAACAGATGAACACACATGCAGAAAGGAGAGATGTAGTAGTGATGGGTGACTTCAACTATCCTGATATTTGCTGGCAATCTAACTCAGCCAAAACTACAAGGTCTAGCAAATTCCTTACATGCCTGGAAGACAATTTCATGGTCCAAAAGGTGGAAGAGGCAACAAGGGGGTCAGCTATTTTAGATCTGATCCTAACCAACAGAGACGACCTGGTTAATGGGGTGCAAGTGGTGGGATCCTTAGGTGAGAGTGATCATGTTCTCCTGGAGTTTGTTATACAATGGAAAGGAGAAGCCAGGCATAGTCAGACACGCATTCTTGACTTTAGGAGAGCTGATTTCAATAAACTCAGGGAAATACTGGGGGTGATCCCATGGTCAGGAATACTAAAAGAGAAGAGACCTCAAGACGGATGGGACTTTCTCAAAAGGGAGATACTGAAGGCACAATTTCAAACAGTACCATTGAGGAAGAAAAATGGGAGGTGTCTCAAGAAACCAGGATGGATGACTAAAGAACTTTCAATGGAGCTAAGTTTTAAACGGAACATGTATAGGAAATGGAAAAGGGGGGAAATCACCAAAGAAGAATTCAAACAGATAGCGAACACGTGTAGGAGTAAAGTCAGAAAAGCTAAAGCACAGAATGAGCTCAGGCTTGCTAGGGAGGTTAAGAACAATAAAAAGGGTTTTTTTGGGTATGTCCGCAGCAAAAGGAGGAAGAAGGAAATGATAGGGCCGCTACGAGGAGAAGATGGCAAAATGCTAACAGGGGACAGAGAAAAGGCAGAATTACTCAACACCTTCTTTGCCTCAGTGTTTTCAGAAAAGGAAAAGGAGGACCAACCTGAGGAGAATGGAACAGAGGACACAATAGGGGAAATCCAGCTCAAAATAAGTAAAGAGGTAGTACAGGAATACCTTCTTAATCTAAATAAATTTAAATCTCCAGGACCAGATGAACTACATCCAAGAGCATTAAAAGAGCTGGCAAATATAATCTCAGAGCCATTGGCAATAATATTTGAGAACTCCTGGTGAACAGAAGAAGTCCCAGCAGACTGGAGGAGGGCAAACGTTGTTCCCATCTTCAAAAAGGGGGGAAAAGAGGATCCCAACAATTATCGTCCAGTTAGTCTGACATCAATACCAGGGAAGATTCTAGAGCAGATCATTAAACAGAGAGTCTGTGAACATTTAGAAGGCAATACCATAATCACAAAAAGTCAACATGGGTTTCAGAGAAACAAGTCATGCCAGACTAATCTGATCTCTTTTTTTGATAAAGTTACCAGCTTGGTAGATGAAGGGAATGCTGTGGACATTGCATACCTTGATTTCAGTAAGGCCTTTGACAAGGTTCCCCATGACATTCTTGCAAACAAGCTTGTAAAATGTGGGCTAGACAAGTTAACTGTTCAATGGATTTGTAATTGGTTGACCGGCCGAACTCAAAGGGTGCTCAGCAGTGGCTCCTCTTCGTCTTGGAAAGATGTGAGCAGTGGGGTGCCACAGGGTTCTGTCCTGGGCCCAGTGCTATTCAACATCTTTATCAATGACTTAGATGAGGGAATTAGGGGCATACTTATCAAATTTGCAGATGACACCAATTGGGAGGAGTAGCTAATACCCTAGAGGACAGGATCAAAATTCAGAATGACCTGGATAGACTGGAGAGCTGGGCCAAAGCTAACAAAATGAAATTCAATACGGAGAAATGTAAAGTACTGCATTTAGGGCGGAAAAATGAAATGCATAAATATAGGATGGGAGAGACCTGGCTGAATGAGACTACGTGCGAAAGGGATCTAGGAGTCCTAGTAGACCACAAGTTGAACATGAGTCAACAGTGTGATGTGGCAGCTAAAAAGGCCAATGCGATTTTGGGCTGTATCAATGGAAGTATAGTGTCTAGATCAAGGGAAGTAATAGTGCTACTCTATTCTGCCTTGGTCAGACCTCACTTAGAATACTGTGTCCAGTTCTGGGCACCACAATTCAGAAAGGATATTGACAAATTGGAGCGTGTCCAGAGAAGGGCAACTAAAATGGTGAAAGGTCTGGAAACGATGCCTTATGAGAAGAGACTTAGGGAGCTGGGTATGTTTAGCCTGGAAAAAAGACGGTTAAGAGGTGATATGATAACCCTGTTTAAGTATTTGAAGGGGTGTCACGCTGAGGATGGAGCAGGCTTGTTTTCTGCTGCTCCAGAGACTGGAACACGGAGCAATGGATGCAAGCTCCAGGAACAGAGTTTCCACCTCAACATGAGGAGGAACTTTTTGACAGTAAGAGCTGTTCGGCAGTGGAACACACTCCCTCGGAGCGTGGTGGGGTCTCCTTCCTTGGAGGTCTTTAAACAGAGGCTGGATGGCCATCTGTCGGGGATGCTTTGATCAAGATTTCCTGCGTGGCAGGGGGGTTGGACTGGATGGCCCTCGTGGTCTCTTCCAACTCTGCAATTCTATGATTCTATGATTCTATGAAAAGGGGGCTTTAGCACAGTCTCTAGATGGGGTGGGCAATTGCAGCAAATCCAGAGGCCACTTTGATGCAACACATGGACTACCAACACAGCCTTTGGGGGGGGGGGCAGAAAAAGGTCAGTTTTGGAATTCCCAAGGTGTTGAGGGCTGCAAAGACATCTGGAGCAGGGAGGAGCACGTGGCCCCAGGACTCTATTTTGTCCATCCCTGCTCTACACTCTACAACTGAATGATTGGTCTGGTTTATCCATCTCACACACATGCTCTTGGGAGCTGTAGTCATGCTTGAGTTTGTGAAAGCTTGTATTGAAAAACTTCAAATGTGACAGGTCACACTATGACCAGCTGCTGCTTCTAAGCCCTACTAGGCTGGTCTTTGCTGCAATGGATCACCCACAGAGTACAGGTGAGTCCATCAACCTGAGGATCCGATCTTTTGATTACTAGGGTGTTGTCTATACAAGGGGAAAATGTGGATTGATGTGCACTAACGCCAATTTGAAGCAGCTTCGATTTGTCTTAATGGTTTTTTAGCAAGATCTCAGGCATTCAAAGCTATCCACATTCATTGTTCAAATAGGCATGTCTGCAAATCAAGATGGCAGGTGTGAGTGAATTACTTGCGTTTTTATTGTCACTAGTTGCCGTCACCAAACAGTTTAAAAAAAAAAAACATATCTAAGGTGTGAAAGTGCAATATTTCGCCTAAATAAATAGGGGGAAAAGGTTGTTTCATCGCCTCAGCACACAATCACTAAGGCAAAAATACAACATTGTGGTTCTGGGTGCTTGCCTTGTTAGCAAGCTCTGCCCCTGCGCATGTCCAACTAATCAATTTTTCACTTCTGCTCTTATTGGGAATGTGAATGAATGTGAATCAGTTGTCCCAAAGAGCAGGAATGTGCATTCCCCACAGCTTTTTAAAAACTTTGGGAAAAGCTGCAAAGGCTTTTCTTGCAGAGTTTTTGGTGGATTTGGCCCCTGCTCCTCCTGAATACAGCGAATTGATGCGGGATGGCATTTAGACAAATCGTATTCTCCTCAAAATCTATGAGGAGTAGTTTCACCATTTAGACAACCCCTAGGACAGGAATATGTATCAAGAGTTTGGGCTTCCCCTTCCCTTGCACTATCACACCTAGGATGGCCCAGGACATCTTGTGGCCTGTCACAGCAGAAAAATGGTGCCTCCAAGGCAACTTGAAGGCACATATACACACATCCTTACCCATAAGAAGGAACCTAGTACCCAAAGCCACCCAAATTGTTTTGGCCCAGGGGGCTAAAAATCACAGAAGCTCTTCCTCCATCTCTAGCAGTCGAACTACAATAAGAACAGTAGATAGCTATCCATTGCTGCCCTTTCATGGCACCCCATCTGCTAGAGATGACCACCTTACCTACAGGTAGTGCAAGCCCTGGTCCAACCTGCCATAGGAAAGAGTCAGAGTTGCCTCATTTTACCTAAGCCTAATGTCAGCTAGTAGCTCCCATTTTACTGAGTCTGAACTCTGAATGGGTTTTCCTTGAGTAGTGCCTTTACAGTCAAACAAAAACCTGAAGGAGATTCATTGTCCTACTGACATGGGAATGATCAGCCCCTACACTGCCTAAGAATGGCTAGTGAAATCATAACCGAGGAGTGTTTTCAATAGTGTTTTCAATCCAGGTTCAAGGGCATCATTCTACCTTCTTCCATACATTAGCACTAATGTGGCAGTATCTTGCAAGGTCTGGTCCATTCCATGATGTATGTGCAGAGTCAGGAATGTTTGATATGAGGTTTGCTTGTCCTACCCTGCTCATACAATGAAGAGGCTCAGTGAAGTCAAGTTCGTTCAGCCAACCTTTCCCATTCCACTGAACTGATCAGTGGTGTGGCACTGATAGCAGATTTCACAGGCTGTGAGCACAGGTAAACTATGACCTGCAGTAGGATTGTGTCCTTCTGACCTAAAGTGGGTCATAAAAGTGGCACCACTACCTACTGTTGATTGGTTGACTGACTGGTTGCAGTTTTTAAAGGCTCTCATGAGGAGCTCAGTGTGAAATCAATGAAAAGAAGATAGTTCTTGCCACAGGCTTACAATCTAAAAAGACATGACATGAAAGGAAAAGGGGGTGGGGAGAGAAGAGGAAAAAAGTAAATTCAACTAGAGTTCTTATTATGACCAGATAGAAGCACATGCCATCCCATTGCTGCAGCTACCATTTGCCTTGCTCTTTTGTAGCCAGGAAGGAGCCCACAGCATGTCACCAAGGCTGGTCACATGCAGGGGGCCTTGCTCACATGCTGTGGTCCAGCTTTCTGGCTACAGAGAGTGGGATGTGGACAGTGGCGGGGGAGAGGGCGGTTGCAGAGACTGGGTTGTGTGGTAATCTGGACTCCATCCTGTTCTGTGCCAGTAATGGGGGAGTAATGGGCCAGATCCATGGGCAGACTATGCTGGTGGGGAGTTGGTGTATTCTGGCCCCTGTAGATGAGTCCCTTGCTTACTATCTTCCTCTATTGCAGATTGGTGGAATGGCTGCTATGTTGTCACAGCCGAGGGAAGTGGCTGATGAAGCTGTTTTTTCAGCCAGGTTCTTGAAATGCCCCTACTTCCCATTTTCCTCTGCCACAGGCTGTAGCCTGCAAGAAAAGGAGAAAGGAAGAAGAATTATACTAGATGTACCTGGTGTAGCATACACCATTCCCCCCCACACACATGCACACACGCCCCCCACGCCACCACAACATTCTCCCCACGGTCCCCGCTGCCCTCCCCACCACCCTGCCGCCGCCCCCTGCAGCACCTCACTCCTCGGCACCCTACCCACCCACCCACCTAACCCTAACCCTACCCACCCACCCCATTGTGCTCCTTGGCGCCCTCCTCACCTCGCCCTGCCACACTCCTTGCCACCCTCCCCCTCGTGCATTCCTCGCCACCCTCGCCACCCCTGCCACCCTCAGTACCCCCCCGCCACACGCTCCTCTCCACACCACCTCGCTCTTAGCCACCCTCCTCACCCTCCACCACACTCCTGAGTGCCCTCCCCCTGCCGCATGCCACCCTCCCCAGCCCCACCCGCCACCCTCCTCATCCCCTGCCACGCACTCTTCGCCACCCTCCCCACACCCTGCCACACTCTTCACTGCCCTCCCCACCCACACCCGCTGTGCTCCTCGCCCACCTCATGGCCCTCGCCCCACCACCCCTCACCGCCACCACCCCCATGCACACACACCATGCCACATTTCCCCAAGACTACTCACACCTCCATGTTTAAACTCCATCTTAAAAGTCCTCATGTTCCTACTCTCAGTGTGTTGACTGGCTGCCCAACCAAGCTTTGACTGGTTGGTTAGTTTCCTAAGCAGCCAATCAGCACACTGGAAATGGCAACATACCCAAGAGAATTATATATATAGATGTAGTAAAAATTAACAGCAGATTCTGTAATGCCAAGTTACTATAATTCAGAATGGGAAAAGGCAGTTGGAACAAAACCTAGTTCTGTCCTCTTAACAGAGATGAGCAATGTTGTGTTACAGCAAACAGGAAGTATACCCCAAGCCCAGAGGAACTGCCATGATGCTATTTTTATACCCTATTTTAAATAAGTTGATGGAGGAGAAACCAAAACAGTCTGGACAGCAAACATTTATTGTCTCCACCAGGAGGCAGTAGATATCCAATCTCTTGCTTTCCTAAGGAATTGTGTTGGGGGAAATTGTCATTCAATTACTTCTAAATAAGTTGACACCCTCTACATTTATCTCCTTGTTTCATATACACATGTCATGCAATTCCTTCATCAGTTCCAACCCAAGAGACAACTGTGGCATGGTAAACTAAGTCAGGGCACATGTTCTGGTTTCTGAAGAGATGGTGTCCAAAAAGGCTTCCCTGTGGTGAATCATCTCTCTCTCTCTCTGGCTTTTCTTCGCCAATGAAGATTCAGGAAGCACTCATCTCCCGCTTTCTGCAAGTGCGCTGATGACTAAAAAGGCCAATCTGAGATAAACAAGTCCGGTTGCAGAAAGCACAGTAGAGGGTCTCCTTGGGTGATGTTTCCGGGTTGTGATTTTTTCAGCATTGTCATTTCTCTTCAAGACTTGTTTGGCGTGAGTTCTCAAATAAAGCTGCAGCATTGTGGATAGTGCATCTCCCTGCCTCCTGATGTGAGGCCAGGCTGGACCATTGTTGGTGATCAATTTGGCCGAGCCTGAGATGTTGTTTCAGGGAGTCCTTCTATTGCTTTTTTGGAGCGCCCCTCTTACGCTGACCTGTGGCGAATTCACTGTAGAGTACTATTTTTGGGAGGCGATGGTCCTCCTTCCTAGAAACGTGCCCTGCCCAGTGCAGCTCAAGGACAGCAACATTCGTCACATAGTCAGTCCAGTGTATATTTAGGATTGTACGTATACAGTGCTGATGAAAACATTCGAGGAGTCATAAGTGTTGGCCATAGGTGACCCATGTTTCAGACCCGTAAAGGAGAAGAGACAGTACAATGACTCTATACACACTGATTTTTGTGCTTTGCCTCAGGTGTTTGTTACTCCAGAACCTTTTGAGGACGAACACCACCATCCTCACATTGCTGTAGGCAAATCTGTGCTTAAGTCTTCCTCTGGGGCTGTCCTAAGCTGAGCGCAACTACCCACACAACTTTTCATAGTGTTGTAGTGCTCAGTTTTGGAAGTGGCAATACAGCATGTGGTGTACCTCATGTCCTTCCCCAGTACCACTTCCTCGCTCTTCAGTAATCACTTTAAAATGTTGCACAACTTAAGCGGAGAGAGGACATCAGCCTTAACTCCCTATATTCTATTCCATACACACCCCTTTGTTCCAACACTGCTATAGCTCACTGAGTGTGGGAGATTACCTTCCATTGACAATGTAAGCATGAGCAATGGCAAAGCTACAAAGAAAGTTTCATAGCAGCATGGAGTAGGAAGATGATTGGATGGTTCATACACACCTACAGATGTGTCAGTATGTCTGCGTTGGTGGCCATAATTGGTTTCTCTCTCTTGGTCTCTCTCTCTCTCACTCACACACACACACATACCTGGAGCTGGAAACCTACAAAGAAGATTTTGATTTGGGCTCAGATCGCTGGATGCGAGTTACTTTTTAATGAAGAAAATACATTATTGCTTTCTCTTACCAGCCCTAGGACTTTATCAGACAAGCCTCTAAAAACATTCTTTTGCCACCATATTTTACACCATTTTTCTGCTAGCAGAAGAACCCAAAATATCAAACATAGCCATGATCATGTGAAAAAGCATCCCCATACTTCTGTGTTTGTGGTTAAGCAAGATCTCGGCAGTTCTTGGGAGAAGACGTGAGCACGCTTAAAAGTTAAAAAACAGCTAAATTAAAAAACAAAATGAACACACAAACACTGAAACACACTTAAAAACTTGCCTGCAACATGGGGAGGTTCATAGAAAGAGTGTCCCATGGCTAGTTTTCCCATTCCCACCTGGAGGTGTTGTGGCAGGGATCAGCCATTGATGCTGGAATCGCGCCAGCAGGACAGGGCATGGTTTCATACGCTCATAATCATGGCAAAAAAACGTCATGACCAATCTATTGGCAGCTTGGCCCGACAATCAAAATGCCTTATTTTCAATATTTGATTGCAAAAACACAACATTTGTCTGGTACTGGCACCCTTTCGCATTCATTAGGTGTCATTATGACACCGTATTTGCCGCCTCTGATAAAATCCAGTCTCTCCTCTTGTTCTTCAAAGTATTTTATTTTTGAGGGGGATGGCGTGTTCCTTCATCTTCCCTTGAAGAGAAAAGATTTTCTTTGTGTGTGTTTTTATGCTGTGTTTTCTTACCTGTTCAGACCTGGATCCTTAAGCAGAAGTGAATTCTTAGCAACTTTTGTGCATGAAGAAGTTACTGATTTAAAATAGGCATGGCCAAGTACTGCTTTAGGGCTATATGTGGCCCACAAGACCATAGTGTGGCCTTCAAGCCCTCCAGACCCCCTTGACCACCATTTGCAACCCCCCACCCACATATGACTCATGACCCCTATGCCATAAGGCATGACCCCCATGCCTTATGAGGAGAGACTTAGGGAGCTGGGTATGTTTAGCTTGGAAAAAAGATGGTTAAGAGGCGATGTGATAGCCCTGTTTAAGTATTTGAAGGGGTGTCACGTTGAGGATGGAGCAGGCTTGTTTTCTGCTGCTCCAGAGACTGGAGCACGGAGCAATGGATGCAAGCTCCAGGAACAGAGATTCCACCTCAACATGAGGAGGAACTTTTTGACAGTAAGAGCTGTTTGGCAGTGGAACACACTCCCTCGGAGCATGGTGGGGGCTCCTTCCTTGGAGGTCTTCAAACAGAGGCTGGATGGCCATCTGTTGGGGATGCTTTGATTGTATTCCTGCATGGCAGGGGGTTGGACTGGATGGCCCTCGTGGTCTCTTCCAACTCTAGAATTCTATGATTCTATGATTCTATGATTTCTCCTACCAGGATCTGCAATTAGACTTCTAATTAGGCTGCAGTTTCCCCTTCTCCATCTGTCCTGTTTAACATCAAGGAGGTGAACTGCTCCTCACTTCAGCTGGCATTCTGTTAGGTAGTTACGCCATTGTAAACTGGCTTATGATCTTGCTAAGCTGAATTGTGCCATTGTATGAATGTTCATATTCTCAGGAAGGGAGCAGAGATGTAGCGAAGACATTGGGACCATTACGCAGGTGAAGCCACCACAGCTCCATTGGTCCCATTGCGCAATGCATTCCGTTGTGCAATGGAGCCTCCATTCTGCAATGGTACAATACCCCCAACTGTTCTGATTTGGCAGGGACAGTCCCAATTAATCCTCTATCACCCCACTTTTTCAGGTGCTTCTAAAATGTCCCAGTTCCCCTCCTTCTTTCTCCCTTTATCCTCAGCTTTCTTCAGTTTCTGCAAACGGAGGCCCCGTTTTCATGGCAAAATATCCCCTTAAATAAATTGCTAAGATTCCTAATTGTTCCCACACATCACACCACAGTATCGCCTCATTCAGAAGGGTGGGGGGAGCTCAAAAACTCCAAAGTAGCATGATAGGGGATTTCGCTACTTTTCCCAACTTTTTTGAAAAGTAGCACGACTTAGCGCACTTTCGATTGTGTGAACTACCATTTCACTAAGGGCTATGTGAACTACCAGCAATCTTCCCGATACAATCACAGCAGAGCTGAGCTATGATTGGTTGGGCTATCCAAGGCGGGGGTAGACTTGCAAGAGATGGAGGAGCCTCAAATGAAAAGATCCACCCACTGTTGTTTCCAGCCACGGAAAAGATCCAGCCAATGCTATACCCATTCCAATCGCCCAGCTGTCTGCCTTCTGGCTTGTTTGGCTGCTGGGGCTGAGGAATGCCCAGTTAGCCTTTTCCCGTCTGTGTGTGTGTGTGTTCGTTCCCTTGCTCTGCTGAGATCCCGTTTTTATGTGTGAGAAGAGAGGGAGGGGAGAGTAGGGGAGGGGAGGGGGGCTTGATGGGGGATCGCTCCTCAGCTGACACTCCCTGCTAAAGGAATAAAAATTAGCAGGCATTCCTCTGGTAATCAGAGGGAAAGTGCCAGCATTTTTTCTCTCTCTTTCCCTCCCTCCCTTGCAGCTCCTCAGCATCTTCCCCCAGATGTGCTTGGGAGGCCACGCCCCCCCACCTCTGTCTGTGTGAATTACAAAGCGGAAAACTAAACCGATTTAGCAGTAAATCATGTGAACTATGCAGCACTGGTGCGAAACTGCGATAAAGCACAAACTACCGCAATAAAAACGGCCGTGAAACTGAGCTCTGAGTTCAAAGTACAAAATTCCTTTGCATTCAATTAACAGGTGGAGGAGTGGGGGGAGCCTCCCCTTCTCACTAGGGAGGTGCGGAAAGGCCGAACTGCACCAGGTGACACCATCGGAGGGAGGGGTGATACCGGTTCGGATAAAAGCAAATTGCTGTGACCTCTCCTAGCTTGTGTGTTCTTTCTCATTAATAACTTTTGCCATCTTGGCCACACTCTGCTGGTGCTTGGCCACAGGTGTCCCTGTTTTCATCTGTGAAATTTTGGAGGGCATGCAATGGGATACCACACAGTAGGCATCAATATGCATTGTCACAATTTGCAAGAAAGGTTATGTATCATGTCAGAGACTGGGCCAAATCCACACTACACAGGATGGAATCCCAGGATTGCATAGGTACTTTCCCATGGAATCCTGGGATCTGTAGGTTTACAAGGTCTTTAGGCTTTTTTGCCAAAGAGTGAGCACCTCACCATATTACAAATCCCAGGATTCCATAGGAAGGAGTCATGGCAAATAATCCAGTTTCAAAGTGGATTATTCGTGTAGTTTGGATTCATCCTAAAGTTGTGAACCAAATAGTCTCTGATCCAAGATCTCAACCTGGCTATTTTTTTTTCCTGGTACCCAGAGGATCCCATGAAGCAACCCCCCTCCCTCCTGGGACACACAGCAGTTGCTAATTTAATGGATTTTAGGGGTTCATTTAATATCATAAAATAGACCAGCCTTCACCAACGTGGTGCCCTCAAGGGAGAGGAGGAGTATTAGCCCTTGATAAATCAAAGTACTAGTACAACCCTCCTGACTTTTGAGAAGTTCTTTTATGTGCCCAGAGTCTTCTCTCCAGAGATGGAGCATTTAAAAATGTGAACCCTAACCTGCAGTCAGAAATGATGTGGTGTGTTCTAATCTGCCCCTTGTTCACTGCAAGATCTATGCATGTATTGGAATAAATGACAAATTAAAACACGCTACATAATTGACCAGATGAAGTCCTGGCCAGAATTCTGCTTCAGCCCCTGTCATAAAAGTGCTTCCGAGGATATGAGAAGGATATGAAAATCTTCTCTGAAGATGCCAGCCACAGATGCAGGCGAAATGTCGGAAGCAAACTCTTCCAGAACATGGCCTCACAGTCTGGAAAAAAACCAAGGAAAATCTATGGATGTGAAAGCCTTTGACTTCACATCGATTTGAAAAGTATTATTTCCTGTTACTGTTTCGTCTGCTACTGCATTCTGAGCCTCTTCCCATATGTTTAGCTTTTTTTTTTTTTTAATTTTAAAAATTTTTAAATCTTTATTGAACACTTAAACATGTAATTACTCCACAATTATACATCTTTTAAAGTACATATATACATCTATACACAATACACCTACAAAACAGTACACTACATACAAAATAAGACAAACAGGCGTCTTTCTCCAAGACATCCTAACATAATCCAATTAAACACCATTAATACATAGACATACAATGCTTAAGTTAAAAGGACCTCCCGCCTACTTTTTTCACGCTTCTTATTATACTATAACATTCATCCTCTAGTAATTATTAATCACTTTTCCAACTTTATTTTATCGAAAACCCAAATCATCTGCTCCTCTCTCATTTTCCTATCATCAATTTCATTGCCCATAAGATGGCAAAGAAATTTTATACAAAGAGATATAAAAATCCTTCATTTGCCTAATGAAAAAACCCAATTGTATTAATAACCCCCTCTTTTTGTTTACTATATTCTATGAACGGGTTCCATATTTTTATATATTCCTCTATTGTTTTCCTTTTAATCCAATTTGTAAGTTTATCCATTCGCGCCAATTCCAAGACCTTTTCCAGCCACTCACCATATGTTTAGCTTTTGAAGAGCATTTATTTTTTTCTTTTCTTTTTCAGCAAGTTTCTAAGCCATCTCAAAAACTCTTAGAAACTGCATCCTGGGTGAAAGGCAGGATATAAATAAAATGAAATGAAAATTTATGTCTTTATGGTTCTAAGTCAATTCTTTCCTCACACAGAAGCAAAACATTAAAGGGGGAAATGCAGTCAGTCTCAGCTTCCTTACAATTGTGCTTCATAGAATATTTTTTGCTATTGCAAATTTGTCTCATTGACACTTTATATTGTTAGGTATTAACCTTAACCATCCAAGATATGCCGCTAAAAATGTTGCAAAATGACACTTTCCAGAAGCTGGAAGCTGCCCTCTCTGACACCGAGTGCTCTCAGTGTCCAATATCCCATGAAGAGCCAGCAGCACCATATTGCAAAACTTTGGACTGGTGACAAATTATTGTTATTGTTGCTGCTACCCATCAACATTCCAATTATCTTTGTAAGCCAACCCACTCCATGCGGCTGATGAAACTGCCTACAAACAATCAGCTGGTTTGAGTTCACAGCACATCTAATCACTCCAAAGGCTGCAATGGACACCTGCGCTGAAGTTGTGGGAGCAGCTGCTGTGCACCCCTGGTTTCCCTTGTGTGACTGATAAAGGGAATCAAACATAAACAGTGCCTTCAAGTCGTTTCTGACTAATGGTGACCCTAAGGCGAACCTATCATAAGGTTTTCTTGGCAAGATATGTTCAAAGGGGTGTGTTTTTTTGACATTGCCTTCCTCTGAGGCTGAGAGTGTGTGACTTGCCCAAGATCACTCAGGGAGTTCTGTGGCTGAGTGGGAATTTGGACCCCCTCTCCTTTTAATAATAATAATAATAATAATAATAACAACAACAACATTTATTTATACCCCGCCCCTCTGTTAAAACAATCGGGGCGGCTTACAAAATTTAAAATACAATACAAATAAAATCCCTAAACACCCCCACTCCCACCTTTTGATCCCTGGTGGCCCAGGGAGCCGTGGTGGCCCAGTGGTTCAATGCTGGTACTGTAGCCACAACATTGTGAGTTTGATCCTGCAGGGCTCCAAGGTTGACTCAGCCTTCCATCCTTTTGTAGGTCAGTAAAATGAGTACCCAGTGTGTTGGGGGCGATTAGCTAACACATTATAAACTGTTCAGAGGGTGCCTTGCACTATAAAGCAATATAGAAATGCAGGTGCTATAGCTTAACATAGGTTTTCGTTGTTTTTTTCCAGACTGTGAGGCCGTGTTCTGGAAGAGTTTATTTCTGACATTTTGCCTGCATCTGTGGCTGGCATCTTCAGAGAATGGCTGGGTAGGAGTGTGTGTGTGTGTGGGTGGTTATATATTGTGAGCCCCTGTTGGAGATGATATGTAAATTTGTGTATTTGAATAGCTAGTTTCTGGGTGGAGATATGCAAATTCAAGGATGTGGCAAGACACATTGCTGATAACTGGTATTCTTGGAGGCCTCTTATTCACAGGGTTGCCATAAATCAAAGCTGACTTGATGGCAAACAACAACATACCATATCTAACTTCTTTGAAGAGGGGATGGTAATGGTGTCCATATTCTGTATTTTATTTATTTATTCAACTTCTATCCCACTGTTTTCTCACAAATGGGACTCAAGATCATAGAGTCATAAAATCATAGAGTTGGAAGAGACCATGAGCACCACCCAGTCCAACCCCCTACCATTGAGGAATACACCATCAAAGCACTCCCAACAGATGGCCATCCAGCCTCTGTTTAAAAACTTCCAAAGAAGGAGACTCCATCACACTCCCAGGCAGCATATTCCACAGTCAAACAGCTCTTACTGTCAGAGAGTTCTTCCTAATGTTTAGGTGGAATCTCTTTTCCCGTAATTTGAACCCATTGTTCTGCGTCCTTGCCTCTGGAGCAGCAGAAAACAAGCTTGCTCCATCCTCAATATGACATCCCTTCAAATATTTAAATCTTTTCTTCTTCAGGTTAAACATACCCAGCTCCATGAGCCATACTCCATAGGGCATAGCTTCCAGGCCTTTCACCATTTTGGTGAAAGATGAGTTACAGAAAAATAGTACCAATACATACAATGAATAAAAGCTTTAAAATTTCAACACATAGTTTAAATCCACACCTATAAGAGAAATATACAGCGCTTGTCCAGTTAAAAGTCCCTGCTCCGGCAAGTGAGTCCAATGACGTGCCTGAATAAAAAGGTTTTTGTCTGCTGATGGGGGGGGGCAGCTTAGCCTTCCTAGGTGAGGCATTCCACTGGCAGCAACTAAGCCTGTAGATGCAATTGATTCCTTTCTGAAAAACAGAGAGATGCTGCCATGAGAATCCATGTTGAAAATACTAGGCAAAGGGAACCAATGGTCTGACTCATTAGAAAGCAGCCTCCTATACTCCTTAGCATGAAATCCACCTCTGCACCCATTGAGTTACTTGCCTGAGAAAGAGGCAGAACTGGAACACTCTTTAATTGGGCAGGGCAGATGGCACAATGTGACCCATGGCAAATGGTTCTGACCTATATGCATTTATTTTGATGATGTAAGCCTGTAGCCAGAAGTTTTGTGAAGAGTGGGTCCATGTAGCAGGGGACTGAGTGTGTCAAGTTACTTTTTGAATACAGTGGACCCTTGGTGTCCACTGGGGTTTGGTTCCAGGACCCCCTGTGGATATCAAAATCTGTGGATGTTCAAGTCTCATTATATATAATTTTACAGTAAAATGGTGCCCCTTACATAAAATGGCAAAAACAAGGTTTGCTTCTTGGATTTTTTTTTTAATTTCAAGCTATGGATTGTGGAATCCACAAGATGCCAAATCTGTGGATACAGAGGTCCAACTGTAGCAACGGAAGATAAACCATATTGCATCAGGCCAAAGGCCTACCTGGTCCAACATTCTGTTCCCACAGTAACCAATCAGTTGCTCCAATGTGAAGTCTGTCATCAGGAACTGCACCTTCTGGCTTGTATTTCCCAGCAATAGATATACCTATTGCACTATGGATGCTACATAGCTATCCTGACTAGTAGTTAGTTGTTGATAGCCTAAATCCTCTATAAATGTCTCAAATTTCCATTGCTCTATGAATGTCTCAAATCTCCATTGAAAGCCATCAAGTTCAGTAGCTATAACTATCTCCTGTGGCAGTGAGTTCCATAGTTTACCTATTTGCTGGGTGTTTGTGCTGGCTCTGTTTGTTGTGATTATGCCAACTTTCGGTGTCAGTGGAAGGCCATGGATTGTAATACCGTACTCTGAGAAAGGAAGGCAAAACTTTTCCCTAGCCACTTTTTCTGCATAACAATAATTTCATACACTACTATCATAATTAGCCAATTCCCTTATCCATCGTGAGAGATCCACTCCTAAAATAACAGAAATGGGGGGTGGGGTGAGTAGCAAGTGACATAACAAGGCACAAACATTCCTTTGTAGCTTTATTGGTAACACATTTAGGGGCTTTGAAATTAGTCACATAATTCAGTACTTAAGGGTATTTATTCAGACCAAGATCTTTCTCTCTCTCAGACGTTCGGAGATTTTCAGACTCCGCTTTCAGCCTCTTGCCACGCAAGCAGCCTCCGGTGCAGTAACGAGGCTGCCACACGGCAAGGGGTCCATTTCGGACGACGCCGTTTCTCTCTCGTCCGTGACTGTTGTGGCCCGTGACTGTTGTGGCCAGCATTGGAGGCAGCCGCGCTGTTTTTTACTCATGGACAACTTCCGTGAGTGAAAAACAGCATGGCCACCTCCGATGCTAGCCGCAACAGTCATGGATGACACTGAGAGAGAAACGGCATCGTCCGAAATGGACCCCTTGCCGTGCGACAGCCTCGTTACTGCACTGGAGGCTGCTTGTGCGGCAAAAGGCTGAAAGAGGCGTCTGAAAATCTCCCAAGATAATTGGATCACATTTAGGGTACTACACACCTTGACCAAGAGCAGATATATGTGCAGAGTGGAGAAAGGCACACTATTTGCTGTTCCACCTCAGGCAGCAATATATCTAGTTCACCTAAAAAGGGGGGGTGGGCAATTGTGTGTGTGTACACTAAATTGTGCATGTGTACACTAAATCCAGTTGTTCTTTGTATATGGGAGGGCATCTAGGCTCCTTTGGCAGACTTTCATGCATGCGTGGAACAATTGGTTTAGTTCATGCACTGCTTGCCAATCAGTTGTTGTTGGCTACGTAGCACACGTACAGCCTTCTTTCCTTGCATGGCCTGAATCCTGATCAGGTAAACAAAATAACCTCAGCAGATGATTATTTCTGGTTAGCAGCTCCCTGCTTTCATGGCCAATGAATATTTTCTCAGCTGGAGCCCAGTTAGAAGATCCCATAGCTGAAAATATCAAACCCAAGTCCTTTCCTTCATTTTCCCCTCTCCCTCCCAGCTCGCTCTCTTGTACATCATTAGCCCAGAGCTCATAAAAATGGCGGTGGTGGTGGTAGTGGTGGGGATTGTGGGAACTGTCATGCAAAAAGTAATATTTCCAAGCTGTACACTGGGGTTCCAAATAATTGTGACACCCCCTCTCTGCTTCTGTCTCCACTTCTGTGCCTGAAAAGGCTTAATTTTGTAAACGTGTAAAAGTAACAATTAGCTGCCCATGAAGGAATCCATCCTTCACTTTTCCCTATAGGAGCCACTGATCTAAGTCTCCAAGTATTTTATTTTATTTTAAAATATCTCTAGCTGCTTTTCAGCGCCCCCCGCCCAATCCCCTAGCTGTCTCACAGTACCTTATTTAAAACTACAATTTCAGGTTACTGTTTAATATGCCATTTCAGTAAAACAGTCACTTAAAATAGCAGTTAAAACTAATGTTAAAACTACTACAACAGTCAATCCATTAGTTAGAGGCTTATCGCATGCCGAAGTAAAGCGACAAGGCAGCTGGAAGGTTCCCCTTTCCATGCTGCCTTACTGTGTGACATTGTTATTCTTCCAGTCCTGTGGTAGCCTGAGGTAAAACTGCATCTTTTGGATAACCAGAAAAATCTGTTAGCAAAAAGATGCAGTTTTACCTCGGTCTCCAATAGGAACAGAACGGCAGAATGCCAGAAGAATCATGACATCATGAGGTAAGGCAGCATGGAAGATGGAACGTCCTTCTGCACTGCCACTTTACCTGGGAGCACAATAAGCCTCTTAGTTAGTCAAACATTTGAGAAATAGTTAGAGCCAGTGATACCAAAACTGTTAAAAAGTCAACCATACATTCAATGAAATATCTCTGAGCTGAAAGCCACTGAAAAACAAGTAGATTTTCAAGGCTTGCTTAAAAGCCAGAACATTGGAATCTGACTGTGGACTTTGCCAGATAGGGCCAAATGCCCCATTCCTGCCCTGCAAGCCCCAATCCTGTTCCTGCCACGGAATAAAGGGAAAATGTTCAAATACTTACCTTCATTCCAGGGCAGGAATGTCCTTCCTCTCCCCTCGCTGGCTGGTCGTAAATGCAGCAGTCGTAAGGCTGCACTTCCAACCGGCAAATGAAATCATGCCTGTTCTCGTGAGAGAGTGGGTGCGCGGCAAATTAAAAATTTTTTAAAAAACCCAACTGTCAAAACTAAAATCAAAGCAGAAAAACATGGGGAAAAATTACAAGTATCCCAGGAAGGGGGGTGGGGGGAAGGGGTGCAACTTACCTGGATGTCCCAATCGTGCCTGGAAGTGCTCAAAATGGACCTCCTTTCCCATGCCTGTCATCTCGGAACAGGAACGAGGGCTCCTTTTCCCACA
This sequence comes from Gambelia wislizenii, assembly GCA_030847615.1. Taxonomy (NCBI): domain Eukaryota; kingdom Metazoa; phylum Chordata; class Lepidosauria; order Squamata; family Crotaphytidae; genus Gambelia; species Gambelia wislizenii. The sequence continues at coordinate 41,842,806 of JAUMIR010000002.1, forward strand.
TCCCTGGGAAATGACAGACACGGAATGGGTGTTCTATTCACGATGTTTCATCATGAATAGAATATGCTGGGAGCAGCACGGGAGCAGGATGGGAGCAGGATGGAAGGGTTTGACGTCGTCCGAAAGGGAGCCCCTTTCTCGATCCCGTTTCATGCCTGCCATGGAATATTGACTTCATCTGAAAATCTCCTCTATCTCTCTTGGAAATGAGTTTGACAGATAAAGGATCACCATCAAGAAGAATGTGTCTTTAGTATCCACAAATCTAACTGGTCTTGCAAGTGGATTCATGAGAAGGGCCTTCGGACCTAATCTTGGTTTGGGAACGTTCATATGAGTGGAAGTCATCCTTCAAATAAGACTGTAGAAGGAGAAGTGGTGGTGGTGGGGAGATTCACATCTCACTATTTGGTACCAGAAGCAGTGTGTCTAATGCAACCTATTCTTATGACCTTTGCCCCATTAAACTCCAGTCTGATGCTGCATTGGAATGGGGGCGTTCAGCCCTTGTAAAATGCCAGGGATACTCTATATGCAAGGACGAACACCTCCCCATTATTCATCCTTATCACTAGTAACATCCGTTGCTGTTAACACACCCTTTATCAGCAGCTATCTGCCTTTCAGAACTTGCACAACTACCCACCTACACAGTAGCTTCTGGAAGATCCACACAATATTTGCAGTATAAGGACCAGGAATAATATTTGGATATTTTGCCACATTTATTGTGCTCCCATACTTGGCACAGATGAAAAAACTAACATAAGGAAAGCCCACAGACTTTTGCAAAACTAGTTCCCAATGTTTAGCTGTAATGTCTCTCAGATTTTTAAAAATCCAAACAGGTGCTTGTTTGCTGTGATGAAACTTTCAGATAAGGCTGTCACAATGAATACATGTAAACATTGCAGTGATCCATATAAAGCAGCACACGTGACATCCAGATCTTTTCAACAGGCACGTCCCCTGCAATGAACAGTCTTCTCTGAGAAAGGAGGCACAGTTATCTATTTCAGAAGGATAAATGATGAGTCAGATGCTTTGAAAAAGCCACAATTATCTGCTTAGACTCTCGGCCAGCTCAAGGTATTTTGCTGCCTGAGTCAAAAGACAAAATTAAACCCCTTCTCCATTTCACAGACAAGCAAGCTTAGCTGTCCTTTGAATTTTCATAGAATCATAGAGTTGGAAGGGACAGCAAGGGCCATCTAGTCCAACCCTCTGTCATGCAGGAACACACAAATAAAGCACTCCTGAAAGATGCCCATCCAGCCTCAGTTTAAAGACCTCCAAAGATGGAGAGTCCACTACCCACTGAGGCATACTATTCCACAGTTGAACAGTTCTTACAGTTAAAAAAAAAGTTCTTCCTTATGTTTAGGTGGAATTTCTTTTCTTGAAATTTGAATCCATTGGTTCATGTTTAAGTCTTTGGAGTAGCAAAAAAACAAAAAAACCAAAACAAAATAAAAAAAATCCCATGCTTGCTTCATCTTCTACATGACATACAGGAAAAGAGATTCCACCTAAACATTGGAAGAACTTCCTGACAATAAGAGCTGTTCGGAAGTGCTGCTGTGGAGTGTGGTGGCGTCTCCTTCTTTGGAGGTTTTTAAACAGAGGCTGGATGGCCATCTGTCAGGAGTGCTTTGATTGTGTATTCCTGCATAGCAGGGGGTTGGACTGGATGACCCTTGTGGTCCCTTCCAACTTTATGATTCTATGACATCCATTCAGACATTTAAGGAAAGCTATCATATTATCTCTCAGGGCTTGTTTGCAGAAAAAGATTGTACTCACCTCATAGCCGTTGCGAGCAGAACACACAACATTCTTGACATTTCAGTGGGAATGTGGTTCTTTCTGAAGCTTGAAGGTTTTAATCCAGTTTTTCCTCTCCATTGATGCCCCCCTTGTCATGGAAGAGAGGCTTGTGTACCCTAATGATGTTTTGAGCTATGCTGGCAGTGGCATAATAGCCACTGGTAGGGTCTCCCATGCCAGACAGGTCAAAACTGAAGGGTCTGACAAAGAGCGTCAAAGGGCAGGATGGGCTCTCTAGCCTTATGGCAACCATCCTAGGAGAAGGAAAACTCTAATCCCAAACCTGGGCAGATGGTGCTCGTCCAACCCTGTAAGGTCAACCATCTAAAAGAAGGAAACTCTAATCAAACCTATGATCCGAGGACCTCGCTGCTACCGTCCATGCTTACAAGGCCACAGCAGATGAACCTCTGGTTTAAAGGGTGAGGCCAGTTCTGTGCACGCTGTGCTCCACCAGAAAAATCCATTGCACAGGCTCGAAGGACAAATCCAATTCTGAAAAAGCCCTGTAGCGATAGGCAAGGGACGAAACGGCAGGTGTAAAGATGCACTGGAAGCTGCGAACCCAACCCTGCATAAAGGCAGTTCAGGACTTGGGTTGCTTGAGGCTGACCCGGGAGATGACAGTCTTGATCGGCAGCATCCTGAACGACCAAGACGCCTTTTTTAAGGATGTAGAGAGCAGAACAAGGGTCTCTATGTAACATTTGTCGACATCACCAAAGCCTTTAACACTGTGAGTACAAAAGGTCTGTGGCAGATCCTGGAAAGACTAGGATGTCCCCCCAAATTCCTTAAAATGATTATCTTGCTACATGAGGGCCAGCAGGGTCAAGTCAGATATGGCTATGCTCTTTCAGAGCCCTTTTTAATAACTAATGAGGTGAAGCAAGGTTGTGTTCTTGCTCCAACTTTATTTACAATCTTCTTCAGCATGATGCTCCAAAGGGCTACATCAGAGCTCAAAGAAGAAGACGACATCTATATATGTTACTGTATTGATGGTAGCTTGTTTAACTTAAGCTGTCTGAGAACTCGCACAAAGACTCTAAACTATCTAGTTCGTGAGCTGCTCTTTGCTGATGATGCTGCCCTTGTTGCCCACACAGAAGCAGCTCTGCAGTGCCTAACATCCTGCTTCGCAACAGCTGCAGAGCTGTTTGGGCTGGAAGTCAACCTGAAGAAAATGGAAGGTCTTTACCAGCCTGCACCACAGGACGAACACCATCACCCCCATCTGTGCTTAAGTCCGTTCAGCAGTTCACCTACCTGGGAAGCATCATCTCCTCAGATGCCAAGATTGACAAAGAGATTGATCAAAATTAGCAAAGGCATATAGCACATTTGGAAAACTTTAGAAAAGAGTCTGGAGTAATAAATACCTGAGGCGAAGCACAAAAATCAGTGTGTATAGAGCCATTGTATTGTCTATTCTCCTTTATGGGTCTGAAACATGGGTCACCTATCGCCACCACATACAACTCTTCGAACGCTTCCATCAGCGCTGTCTACGCACAATCCTAAATATACACTGGACTGACTATGTGACGAATGTTGCTGTCCTTGAGCAAGCAGGGATCACCAGCATTGAGGCCATGATATTGAGAACACAGCTGTGCTGGGCAGGGCACGTTTCTAGGATGGAGGACCATCGCCTCCCAAAAATAGTGCTCTACGGTGAACTCGCCACGGGTCAGCGTAAGAGGGGCGCTCCAAAAAAGTGATACAAGGATTCCCTGAAACAACATCTCAGGCTCGGCCAAATTGATCACCAACAATGGTCTGCCCTGGCCTCACATCGGGAGGCATGGAGACGCACTATCCACAATGCCGCAGCCTTATTTGAGAACTCATGCTGAACAAGAAATGACACAACGCAGAAAGAATCACAACCCGGAAACATCACCCAAGGAGACCTTCTGCTGTGCTTTCTGCAACCAGACTTGTCTATCTCGGATTTGCCTTTTTAGTTATCAGCACGCTTGCAGAAAGCGCAGGATGAGTCCTTCCTGAATCTTTGTTTGCGGAGAAAAGCCAGAGAGAGGGGAATCCAGTTTTTAAAAACCTACCTTTTTCCCTGCACTTTACTGGGAAAATTATTGTACATGTCGCTGACTCTGAGTTGGCTCCAGTGAGGAGCCTGGGTGGGTAGGGTGTTTTTTTCCAGTAGGCAGTACTCTGTTTTATTTATGTTCTGCTAGTGTGCAGCCGCTATTATGTGTGGAGATCAGTGTTAGTGTATCTGCCTACCGAGTAATACACTGCTCTCGGACAATGTATATTCGCATTCAACAACAACAAAAAGTGGTGCAGATATGGCCGTATGGCTGGAAATAATGCAAGGTAAAGGACACCCCTTAACACCAAAATGAGTTTGCCAGGGAGAGATAGGCAATGCCGATCTCGCTTCATTTTCACATTGAAGTGTTTGGCATTTACGGGGTCACTGCGGGCCTAGAAAACATTGAATTGAAGATGATTTTTTTTCCTCTACTGTAGACAAGCCCTCAGTCTAGGGATGCTATATGTCCTGGAAAACCAGGAAAATCCCACATTAAAGGGACTAAAAATTGTCCTGTCTGGCTGGGCTGCTCAAAGCAGCAGATACCAGATTCCTCCAGCTCTGGAGGGAAGAGAGTCTGTCTTCCGTCCAGAGCTGGAGGGATCCAGGATCTGTCTGCTGTTTCAAGCAGCCCAGCCCAAAGGGCTGGCATAGCGAGGGTGGGGAGGGCAGGAGGATGGGAGGGTGGTCCTCCCTGGGTGGCAGTTTTTGGGGGTGGCACTCCCTCCTGCCTCACTCCCCCACCCATCGGCTTCCTTCCCAGCATGCCCACATGACCCTGCCCGCTTGCTTCCCACACAGAGTTGTGGTGAGTCTTTGGGTGCCCTCCTCGCGGGGATGGGGGGAGAGAAGAGTGCTCCCTCCTCCTCCCCCCCAAGGGTGCTCTGGGTGCCCTCCTCGCAGAGATGGGGAGAGAGAAGAGGGCTCCTGCCTCCCCCCATGAGTGCTCTGTCCCAGTTTTGGGGCAGAGAATTGTGGCAACCCTGCCTCAGTCTTCTCTCCTCCAAGCTAAACATACCCAGCTGCTTCACCCATACCTTATAAGACTTGGTTTCCAGACCTTTGATCATTTTGGTTGCCCTTCTCTGATCAAATGTCAAGCTTATCAATATTTATTTATTTATGTATTTATTTACTGAAATATTTATACCCAACCCTGTATCAAGAGATCACTGGGCGGCTTACAATAGCATTAAAACAGGTTAAACAGGTTAAAACCAGTATGATGATTTATATAAGCTAAAGACATGTTAAACGATACAGTGAGTTAAAAACAAAATTTTAAATTTTGAAAGTATTTAAAACTATAAATAAATGATTTGCATAAATGAAGCCTAAAGGCTCTGGTGAACAGCCAAGTTTTTACTTGGCACCTAAATGATAACAATGTTGGTGCTAGTCAGGCCTCTGGGGGAGAACATTCCACAGTTGGGGTGCAGCCGGTATCCTTTTTGAGCAGTGGTGCCAAGAACTGGACATAATATTCGTGGTGAGGTCTGACTGAATCAGAACAGAGTGGCACTACTGCATCCCTCGATCTGGACCCTATGCTCCTGTTAATGCAATACAGAATTGCACTGGATTTTTTGGCTGCTGCATCACACTGTTGGCTCATGTTCAGTTTGTAGTCTATTAAGACCCCTAGATCCTTTTCACACTTGCTACTTTCAAGTCAATTTTATTTCAACACTGCAGATGACCCAGTGCTCTCAACCACACATGAGGCAGCTAGCCAGTTTACATGGCCAAGGGTCGATATTTGAAGGAGCACCTCTCCCTATATATGATTGTCCAAAGATTGTGGCCTGTTGGAAGGGTCTTCCTCTGTGTCCCACCAGCAGGAGGACATGGGAGAGGGCCTTCTTAGCCGTACCACCCCAATTGTGGATTGTCCTCCCTTTGAGGGTCAGATTGGCACCAACATTGTTATCCTCTAAGCACAAAACGTGACGTTTTATTAAAGCCTTTGGGGACTAATGTACTTCAAAATGTACATGGACATGTTGTAGCTTTTAAAGTTGTTTTAACGGCTGTTCTATTTAATATGTTTTCCTCTTGTTTAAATTATTTATGGTTTTCATCTGGAAGCGTTTTTAAATGTTTATATTGTACACCACCCAGAGATCCCATGATAGATGACTGAATATAAATATTTTATCAAATACATAAATGAGAAGAGCAACTGCCAGGGAATTCAACAGAACACCTGGGGGACTGCCATTGCTGCTTCCCCACATATGCCACCTGAGGTGCTCACCTCTCTCAGGCCTTATCTACACTGGCCAAATACCCCAGCTTGCCCCCTTGGATCTCTTTCTGCAAGCGCGCTGATGACTGAAAAGGCCAATCCGAGATAAACAAGTCCGGTTGCAGAAAGCACAGCAGAGGGTCTCCTTGGGTGATGTTTCCAGGTTGTGATTTTTTCTGCGTTGTCGTTTCTCTTCAAGACTTGTTTGGCGTGAGTTCTCAAATAAGGCTGCAGCATTGTGGATAGTACGTCTCCATGCCTCCCGATGTGAGGCCAGGGAGGACCATTGTTGGTGATCAATTTGGTCGAGCCAGAGATGTTGTTTCAGGGAATCCTTGTATCGCTTTTTTAGCGCACCCCTCTTACACTGACCTGTGGTGAGTTCACCATAGAGTACTATTTTTGGGAGGCGATGGTCCTCCATCCTAGAAACGTGCCCTGCTCAGAGCAGCTCTGTTCTCAGTATCATGGCCTCAGTGTTGGTGATCCCTGCTTGCTCAAGGACAGCAACATTCGTCACATAGTCAGTCCAGTGTATATTTAGGATTGTGCGTATACAGCGCTGATGAAAGTGTTCGAGGAGTCGTAAGTGGTGGCGATAGGTGACCCATGTTTCAGACCCATAAAGGAGAATAGACAATACAATGGCTCTATACACACTGATTTTTGTGCTTCACCTCAGGTGTTTGTTACTCCAGACTCTTTTGTGAAGTCTTCCAAATGCACTATATGCCTTTGCTAATCTGTGATCGATCTCTTTGTCAATCTTGGCATCTGAGGCGATGATGCTTCCCAGGTAGGTGTACTGCTGAACGGACTTAAGCACAGATTTGCCTATGGCAATGTGGGGATGATGGTGTTCGTCTGTGGTGCTGGCTGGTAGAGAACTTCTATTTTCTTCAGGTTGATCAGTGTGAGCAAACAAAATACAAATCCATTTGAACGTTTAACTGCTACAGACCAGAGGAGGGGCCTGACCCTGATGAATGACAACTCTAGTGAACCTACTACTGAAGAGCATTGTAATACAGTAAAACATTTCCAAAGACAAACTCAGGCATCAAAAAACAATGTGGTCACTCAGGTATTGACACCGCCCCCCCCCCAAAGCAGGAAATGCCTAACTGAAGAAAAGAGCACACCTATTTGCATATTTGCATTATAGGGCCAGAATCCTATTGATTAGTCCCAACTACAGTTAGACCAGTGTGGTGTAGTGGTTTGAGCATTGGACTATGATTCTGGGGACCGCGGTTTGAATCCTGCTTGGCCATGGAAACCCACTGGGTGACCTTGGGCAAATCACACTCTCTTAGCCTCAGAGGAAGGCAATGAAAAACCCCCTCTGAACAAATCTTGCCCAGAAAACCCTATGATAAGTTCAATTTAGGGTTGTCATAAGTCAGAAACAACTTGAAGGCACACAACAACCACAACAACAGTTAGACCCATTCAATCAATGGTTAAATGTTGAGTTAATATATAGATAAGTCCCATTGTTTCAATGGTTATTTTATGTTTGGGTCAAACAATAAGTTGTATCTAATTTGCATTATAGGAACACTGATGCACTTTTCAGAGAAAAACAGTACTATAATTCATAACAGTGAATTGGGAAACACTGTGATGACATGACTTGTGTGTCTGCTTAATCTATTAGCTGGTGTTCGACAACTTCAAGACACCTGCTGCTCAGCTTCCCTGTATGTATGTGTTTGTGTCTTCAAGTTGTCTGCCCATGTATTCATGACCCCATGAATTCCATAGGCTTTTCTTAGGCAAGGAATACCCAGAGGTGGTTTTGCCAGTTCCTTCCTCTGAAATATCCCCTGTAGCACCTGGTATTCTTTAGCAGTCTTCCATACAAGTATTAACCTGGGCTGACCCTGTTTAGCTTCCAAGATCAGGCAGCCTATAGACCAGTAAAGATGGTCATGAGCATTAAACCAGACATGGAACATGTTGTTGTTGTTGCTGCTGCTGCTGCTGCTGTTGTCAAGTCATATCAGACTTCTGGTGACCCAAAGGCATACCTGTCACAGGGTTTTCTTGGCAGAATTTGTTCAGATAAGGTTTGCCTTTGCCTTCCTCTGAGACTGAGAGAGTGTGACTTACCCCAGGTAATTTAGTGGGTTCCCACAGCTGAGCAGGGATTCGAATCCTGGTCTCCCTGAGTCTTAGTGCAATATTCAAACCACCACACCATGCTGGTTCTCAGGAATCTATCCAGACCACACAATTTATAGCAATTTGATGCCACTTTAACTGCCATGACTCCATCCTTAGAATCCTGAGAGTTGTAGTTTAGTGAGACACTTATAATTTTCCTCTAGAAAGCTGTAGGACTATCATTTGGATGAGTGGGCAGGAGCTCTGTAGCAATTCTTAAGTCCCTCACCAAACTACAAAATCCCAAGATACCAAAGAATGGAGCCATGATGGTCAAAGTGGTATGAAAGTGATATAATTGTGCAGCGTGGATGCAATGCAGAGAGTACTTCAAGAAAAAGGCAGCCCTTTAATTAGAGGTTGATTTCCCATGAAATAGGATATGTGGCCACCCTAAGAAAAATAGGATTGGTCATTTTCCAGACAGAAATCCCACAAAGAAACAGGAACAGTTGCAGTTTATGCTGTCACTGCCATCTCAGAATCCATCTAGGAGGTATACATGATATGGAATGGCTGAAGTTATGGACATCCCCGATTTTTAAATTTTGCTCTGAAGGAGAAATTGCTTAAACTCCTTTATAAATGGCATCTCACGCTAAATGCCTGCTGTGACTGCTTGGGATGTGTGGTTTATGGAGAAGCTTTCTGACATCAGCCAATACACAGCTGTCTATGCTGATTCTGAATCCTTATTGAAAAATGGTTCCTGATAATCACATATCTTTCTAACACAGATCTTGCAATAGCACCTCCAACACATCATGGTAAGATGTGGAAGGATGTCCTCCCCAACTCCCCTGATGTTCTTACTTTCAAGCTTTTTTATGCCACAAACTGCTTTCCTGACAAATCCTATGCCCCTTCTCTCACTGTTTGTTATGTTTTAATTTTATTTAGTATAGTTGTCTTGCCATCTACAACTCCAGTTCTCCTGGTATTGTTCCTATTACAAAATAACAACTGTACAATTTTTTCTTTGTTAAATCAATAAAGCTTTACCAAAAAAAAAAACCCCAAAAAAACAAAAAAACAAAAAAACACACCACCATCTAAGTGGTTAGATTCTGAGTGTACATAAACAGCACAAATCCTAGCAGGAGTTCCTCAGCTTCTGCTGTAAAATATGTAAAAAGTAGCACAACAACCACAACATTGCTAAATAGGAACCATTTCCATAAGCACTTGCTTACTAATAGCATTGCAAAATGCACACTAAGGTGCTTGCTGCACTCCAAAGTAAAGCGGGTTTATCTTCCATGCTGCCTTACTGCACAGTGTTGTCATTCTTCCATTCTGGTCCTGAAGGAGACAAAAGTAAAACAGTGTCTTTTTGCTAACTGGAAAAACTTGTTAGCAAAGAGATGCAGTTTTACCTCGGACCTGGGACCGGAATGGCAGAACACTGGAAGAACTATGACATCATGCAGTAAGGCAGCATGGAAGACAGAACCTTCCTGCTACACTGCTGCTTTACTTTGGAGCGTGGAAGACCCCTAATTGGCAAAGGGATTAGATTTAAGCCACAGCTGCATGCTGAAAGAAATTGATACTGGATCTAAATCAGATTGATTCAAATGTCCAGTCACTTGACGTATGATGTAAAAGTGGCCTCATCAGTTCAAAGGTGTCAGCACTCAAGACAAAAGAAGGAATGAACCTTAAAGAAAGGCTACAGAAGTTGCCACATATCCTACATTCTAGATTTTCAGACAACACTGTTATAGTGTTACTATTCCACTATATTTGCTCTGGCTGCCTCCTGTTGAATGCTGGGATTTGCAGTTAAGGAGGAGCATTTACAACTCTCAGCCAGAGAGCTCTTAGGCCTCACTAAACTACAAATCCCAGAATTCCACAGGAGGAAGCCAGAGCAGTTAAAGTGGAATAGTAACACTATAACAGTGTAGTCTGAAAATCTCCATTCTCTTCATATTAAACCTGAATTGTATCACACCCACAGAGTGAAGGTCTACTGATCTGTGAAGGGACATTGCAACAAGACATTTATACTCTGCTCTTTTTGTCTATGATAGGTTCATAACTCACAACAGCCTGTTCTGCCATGTAAGGATGGGCCAAAAACACTGAATGGATGAGTCATACCCCACAGTGACTCAGTGGTAACTTATTATATTATTTGCCTATGCAGATCAGCAAAAAGTAATCATGCAGCCATTTTACTTATCACAGAACCACTTTGTCACATAAGAGCATAATGCTTCCTGAATGGATCAAAGCATATGACAAAGATAGGAAAGTTAGTAGGAAAGAGTTCATACATTTAAGTAATACGGTAATTTAAAAAGTAAAAATGCTAATTCAATTAAAATTATTTTAGGAGGAGGAAAAATGAGCCATCGTGTTTATTTTAAACTTCTAACTAAGTTTAATTTAAAAACCTACACCCAAAGCCTTACCAGAATGAAGCTGAAAAACACCATTCATGATTCTACTCCCCATCCCTGTGTCTTTGTTTTTTCTTCTTTATTTCAAATGGATTTCAAGTATTTCTACCATTTTCTGGAGCCCATCAGATTTGATAGATATAAAGAAATATCTAGTTTTAGTAATATGGATCCTTTATTACATTTAGAAATAAGAGTGGGTGAGGATTATTTACAGAGACTGATAACTTCAAAAGCTTCAAAAGCTCTTAATAGCCTGGAACTGCTCTTAAATAAGTGGTTTGAGCTTGTAATCTAATTATGGTAACTCCCCAAACTTGAAAGACTAGCAAAAAACAATAAATGGCTTTTCAAAAATCCAAGACAGCTAGGCTTTGGTTAAAAACCCAGCTGGGAAATGCAAAACTGGTTGACCCTTCAGTGGGATCTGTCTTTTAATTAATTAATTAATTACATAATTCTGGGATTCAGTTAATGCTAAAATTCCAACTGAAGTCAAACAACTAAATTAAAAAAATAAATTGAATTAAGGTGCCTCTTTTCATTAGAAAAGTTCCAGCATAATTGATAATTTATTTGATTTTGAGTTCTTATCACTGGTCATTAGGACATATGAAGAACCCCTGGTGGATCAGAGCAAATATCCATCTAATTCACCAATCTGTTCCCACCATTATCAACCAGGCCAACAGGAAGTCCAGAAGCCCATGAAGAAGATAATAGCTTTCTTTGCTGTTGCTCCCTACCTAGTACCACATATTCAATGTAGGGCAGGCCAAGAAATCTTCCTCTCTGAGAGGAAGGAGAGCAAGATGCCCATTTCAGATTCAAAAGAAGTCAGCTAAAATGGCAGTTAGAATCACTGGCAAAGGGGTGATATTCCCCACCTCACCTGGGGGCAGCAAGCTAATTTAGGAATAATCATAGAATCATAGAGTTGGAAGAAACCACAAAGGCCATCCAGTCCAACCCCATGCCATGCAGGAATACACAATCAAAGCATTCCTGACAGATGGCCATCCAGCCTCTGTTTAAAAACCTCCAAAGAAGGAGACCCCACCACACCCCGAGACCCCACCACACCCCGAGGCAGGTGCATTCTATTGCTGAATAGCTCTTACTGTCAGGAAGTTCTTCCTAATATTTAGGTGGAATCTCTTTTCCTGTAGTTTGAACCCATTTCTCCATGTCCTAGTCTCTGGAGCAACAGAAGACAAGCTTGCTCTATCCTCAGTATAATATCCCTTCAAATATTTAAATATGGCTATCACGTCCCCTCTTAAGCTCCTCTTCTCCTGAGTAAACATCCCTTAGCCGCTCCTCAAAGGGCATTTCTTCTAGACCTCCCACCATTTTGGTCTCCCTCCTCTGGACAAGTTCCAGCTTGTCAATATCCTTCCTGAGTTGTGGTGCCCGGAACTGGACACAGTATTCCAGGTGAGGTCTGACCAAAGTAGAATAAAGTGGTACTATTACATTCCTCAATCTAGACACTAAACTCCTGTAATGTTAGGAATACATTTTTTATTTAAAAGAGCCTTACTACAAAGTAACATTTCTTATGCAATAAACGTGTGGCGCCCCCTCAACATGTTTTTGGACCATAGTCCCCACAGTCCCTCTCTATTGTCTATGGCTGCATCTGCACTGCAGAAATAATGCAGTTTGACACCACTTTAACTGTCATGGCTCAATGCTATGGAATTCTGGGATCTGCAATTTTGTGAGATATTTAGCCTTCTTTGTCAGAAAGCTCTGGTATCACAACAAACTACAAATCCCAGGATTACATAGCATTGAGCCATGGCAGTTAAAGCAGGGTCAAACTGGGTTATTTCTGCAGTGCAGAGGCAGCCCATGATGGTAAGTTGACTGGAAGAAGTTGGAGGCCAAAGAAATCTGGGATGTCCAGAATTGCCTCTTGTCAGGAAAGATGGGTTTGGGAGCTATCCAGTGGCATGATGAAAAGGTTCATTTGTGTTGAATACTTTTTGCATTGGCTTTGCAGCTTGAGGCTGGGGAAAACAGAGAACGGGCTAGGGGAGTGAATTTTCTTAGACTACTAACCTGCTTGCACAGTTCTCATTGCTGTTGTGGAGAGATGGGTCAGATGTGCACACTTTGATTTTCTTTGTTTGCTCTTACACTATATAACCCTGGGAATCCATCTTCTACCAGCTTTACCTTGGAGGGGTGAACCTCAGCCCAAAGGTTCCCCATATATCCAGTGATGGGAATTTAATTTGGTTTGAGGGATACGTCTGGGTAGAACTGTAGCGGCTCTTGTCTATACGAGAGGAAAAATGTGGATTGATGCACACTAATCCTAATTCGCAGCAGCTTCTATTTGTCTTAACATTTGTTTTGGCAAGATAAGCATGTGAAGCTATTCACTTTTGCTATTCCAAAGGGTATGTCTGTGAATCAAGATGGCAGGTACCAGTGAATTACACTTGCATTTTTATTATCACCAGTTGTTGCTGCAGAACGGCATTGTTTTTAAAAAATCTAAAGTATGATAATGTGATACTCTGCCTAAATAAATAGGGGGGGGAGGGTGAAGGCTGTTTCATCACTTCGGCATATGATTGATACAGTGAAAACCCAACATGGCAGTTCCTGGCGCTTGCCTTAAGGCCTTAAGGGCAAGCTCCACCCCCTGCACACGTCTGACCAACTAGCTTTCTACTTCTGTTCTTATCGGGAATGTGAATCAAAGCAAATCAGTTGTCCCAACAAACAGGAATGCACATTCCCTGCAGAGTTTTTTTTTTTTAATACAGGGGGAAAGCCGCAAAGGCTTTTCCTGCAGAGTTTTTGGTGGTCTTGGCCCCTTTCCTTCCAAATAAGGCAGACTGATGCAGGATGAAATTTATACAAATTGTATTCTCGAATTCTATGAGGAGTATTTTCACCATATAGACAACCATGCTATTTACAGGCCCAGTTCTACCATTGACTGTCTGGGAATGCTGAACCTCATTTACAAAAGAGCTGGAATGCTTCTCTGCAGTGGACTATCTACTGCATGTTTACCATCAATAAATCTTATGCTAAGTGTGTCAGTGTTCAGGACCAATGAACTCATGGGGAGGCCTGAAATTATACCCAGTTCTGGAACAGAAGTCCCATTCATTTCAATAAAGAGAAATCAAACTATGGGGTTGTCCAAATGGTGAAAAAACTCCTCACGGAATGCGAGGAGAGTCCTACCTGTCCTAATGGCATTCCATGTGATTTTGCTGTATTGTCTAGGAGGAGGGCAAAAAAGACCAAAAACCTCACAAGAAAATCCTTCATGGCTTTTCCTGTCTTTTTTTTAAAAACAGTGAGGGGGGGTGCACATTCCTGCTCCTCGGGACAAGTGAGTCAATTTGATTCACTTGCCCATAGGAGAGGAAGTGCAAATTTGATCAGCCAGACGAGCGCAGGGAGTGGGGCTTGCCAACAAGGTAAACGCCTGCTGCTGCCATGTTGGATTTTTGCCTTAGCAAACAAGCACTAAGGTGAGTAAGGGTGTTGTTTTTTTCATTTTTTCATTTTTGTTTTTGAGCTGAATTGAAAAATTGCTCAATTGCACCTTGGATATTATTTAAAAAAATAAGGTCGAAGGCAGTAAATTGAGGTAAGTGCAAATGCAAGTACGTCATGTGTGGTCACCATGTTTACTACCAGGCATACAAATCTTAAGGGGGCAAAAAAACCCAAAACATTAGGACAGGTTGCAGTTGCTGTGAAACGTCATTACTGCAAGGGGCTCCATTTTTTATGGGCATGTATAGACAAGCCCTGTGTAATGCAAAACAAAATACTGTCACCACACAGACGGCACAGAATAGAAAGAAAAAACCCCATTGTGCTGTCATGAAACACACTGGATGGTTGCTACACTTGATGGCAGACCACAGGGAAGGGCAACTGTGGCAGGCCCATGAGGCAGTTTTCTGACCCTGAGGCCTTCTATGGGCCAGAAATGCTATCAAAATGCCAAATAAATAAATAAATAAAGCAAAGAACAAAACCAGAAGTGGATGAAAATTGACTTCTGGTTTGGAAAAAGTGCCATTTTCAAATACTAAAAAGGATGGGAAGGAGCAGTCTTTTGAAAAGGTGAATTGCTGTCCTTGGAAGCTTCCAAGAAGCAACTCAGTATCTGGGGGAGGACAGGAAGGCTTGGAGTATCTTGAGGAGCCAAGGAACACAAAAACAGCCTTGAGGAGACTCATATGGACTAACATCACCCATCCTGATCTAGATTTTTTTTTAAAAATGCCATATCTAACATATATATATATATATATATATGACAGCCAGCATGCTGTAGTGTGGTTTGAGTATTGGGTTACAACTCTGGAGACCAGGGTTCAAATCCCTGCTCGGCCACAGAAACCCATTGGGTGACCTTGAGCAAGTCACTCTCTCTCAGCCTCAGAGGAAGGCAAAGGCAAACACCTTCTGAACAAATCTTGCCAAGAAAACTCCATGATAGGTTTGCCTTAGGGTCAGAAATGACTTGAAGGCACCGAGAACATACACACATACACACACTTCACTGTATAATGGAGACTGTGAATTCATTCATTCAAGGCCAATCCCTACCCCGACCCACCCTGTTTTTTCTGATGTTACTTTGTCTTTTTTACAAAATGCCAATTCCTATGTTTTACCTATTACTATCTTTACTAAGATACCTTCATCAACATCCTTGCCTGTTTTCTTCTCTGGGCAGTTTTAGTAATTCAGTACTATGATGACAAAGAAGATTTATTATCTGGAGGGTGGATAATGGATATACCTGTACTTTAAGTTATAATGCTCACTTAATCTGTTTTTCCACACACCTTTTTACAAGGGGAAAAAACCCTCAACTTTTCTCTCTCCTGATAAGAGCGGAACCTTAATTTCCTCACCACCACTGAAAACAGATTGTCTTCCTATTTCAGGAATTCCAGTTCTGCCCAGTTCAAATCCTCTGCCAAATTATGCCACATATCTCATGCTGATGGGCACATTCCCAAGTTTTTATAGGGGATTGCCCACGAACCACAACATCCTATTGTGCTGGCAAACGATTTTCCCACAGATCTGTATGGGTTCTAGGCTAGCTTTGGGGAAAACGGAGGCCACATGCCACATAGAATCATAGAATCATAGAATTGCAGAGTTTATAGCTCTGCACCCCAAGAGAAGGGAACAGCCAAGAATAGGAGCCTAGGAGGATGGTCTCTCTGTCACCTAAAGCAGTTGCCTTGCTCTGCCCAATGACAGGGCAGACCTTGATTCAGTGGCATCAAAATAAATCAAATCTATACAGTAGGACTGCCTCTCACCCGTATCAATGGGGGATTGGTTCCAGGGGGAGGCATGGATATAGAAAACCACGGATAACAGTGAATGTCATTGAAAATAATGGGACACGCAGTTTAAAATACCATAGAGTTGCCTTGGAGGACCTAGAAAATGGCTACAGAGGATGCATTTTCTAGGAAGACTGGTAGGTGTGCTGTTTTCTGTCCCGTGGATAACTGAATCAGTGGATAATGAATCAGCAGTTATGGGGGTCCTACTGTATATATAATTCTCTTGGGTATGTTGCCTTTCCCAGTGTGCTGATTGGCTGCTCTGGAAACATACCCAACCAATCACCACCCACATGCAAATTCCTTCTCCACCTCACAATGCTCTCCTGTCACTCAGTCTGTGGCCCAGATTGGGACCCAAACAGTCAACTGGTAGCGGCGATGGGCTGCTTGCAATGGGACCCAGGCAGTCAACTGGCAGCAGTGGTGGTGGGAAGATGCTGCTGCCACTGCAAAAGACCCAGGCAGTCAACTGGTGTCAGTGGCAGTAGCGGCAGCAGGGCAGCAGAGCGAGTCACCCTCAGCAATTCAGGGGAAAGTGTGGAATGCTGAGAAAGGGGAGGAGGAATTTAAATCCACCGGCCTACCTTACAGGGTTGTTGTGAGGTCTACCAGGTATTTTGGGGGAGTTTTTTAATGGCATATGATATGCTGGGTCCAGCTAGTAAATAAATAAATATCTCCTCTCAGTCTGGAGGTTTTCTGTGGTGAATACTATCCTATCACTTGTATCAAAGTAGGAACCAACTGTCACTTCAGTCAGCTTCTGTATGCTAAATTTGGGGGGTTGGGCTACCATTGGCCCACAGCTACCTCAGGTGGCAAAATGTCTTGGGCCAGGCCAGCTACAGGCATGTTTTACATTCCAGATTGCTGACCTACTGTGGGCCTGACTCTTCCTGACATTCTTACAGGAGCTGACTGGAGCTTCCCTGTCATGTAATTAGTGGTGAATTACACAACTTCTCATCTTCCCACACTCTTTTTAAGCTTCATTTTTAGAGGTCTGTCCTTTTAATGCAGTTATTCAAAGAATGCACGCACTCCCATGCTGTATGAACCCTACCTCTGGGGCATTTATCCAGCAATTATTTTTAGTAGTGTCTCTAGCACTGTGGTCACCTCCGTTTCCCTCTCTCACTGTTCTGTTTTTTAATGAACTTTTACTGCTAATATTATTTCAGGCTTTTCCACTTTCTTCTGTGGCATTTTCCCCACATGTAGTTGAATATACATCTAACCTGTTTTGATTTTCATTTTTAAAAAGAGGGCAGGGAAAGGTGAAGGAAGCAACAGCATGATCATTTATTGCAAAACTATTGCTCTCCATCCACTACTCTACTCCTTCTTCTTCTCTTTGATTTTTGATTATGCTGTCCTCTCGGACAGAAAACAACTAAGAAGACAGAAAATAACTGGGAAAAGAAAATAACGGTAGTTCCAGTAGTGATAGGTGCTCTGGGAACAATTCCAAATCAACTGACAAAACATCTGAACGAAACTGCCGCAGATAGGATCACAACAGCACAAGTACGAAAAGCAACACTGTTTGAAATGTGTCACATTATCTGGTGATCACTCACTGATCATTCATGGTCCAAGAATCTAGTCAGTAACACCCTGGTAGACTGTGAAACCAGGTGGAGGAGAAGGAGGAAGAGGAAGAAGAGGAAGATGAAGAGTCTGCCACCACTGTCTATTTTCACCAGATTGGTATTTACAGGTATAGAATATAAAAAAAAGTTTCAGAAGTTCAGCCCACCTACGTAGATGGCTACCCAAAAATGATTCCTGCATCATGCAGAGATGCCCTGAAAAGATCCTTGCCTCTAAAACAGAGGTGGGCAACTGTGAAATTTTCTGACATGGGACCCTCTGGGGCGAGGGGGACTGCCAAAAATGCCCTCCATTGGAGAAAAGAACAACAAGTGGAAGTAGCCAGAATTCCATCTCTGCTTTAGAAAACAGATATTTTAAAGTGTTAAACTGTGGCAGGGGATTCCCTTTTCAAAAGACAAATCGCCATCCCTGAAAGCCTTCTGGAAAGGAAATTCATACTTTCTTTGAGCCAGAAAAATAGCAGCGTAGGGAATCTGGAAGTGTCAAGGAGCCACAGAAACAGCCTTGGAGGCTGGTTCAAGAGGAACCGTTAAGGACCTACCTGTGCTCTCCTCACAACATCAGCTGCTTCATGTAGCCACACACACATTTAGTTGCCAGACCCCAGATGAAACCTCAGGGAATTTGCTTTTGTTCCCTGTGTGGGTCTCCACACAAGGAGAGAAATCTCAGGGCAAGCAGTATAGGAAGAAGAGATAGTTTGATTGTATTGTGTGAGTTGTGAAGAATAATTCACAGAAATGCTTTATTGGAATAATTAGAAAGATTACAATTGTGCGAGTTGTGGAATTGCTCTCTCTCTCTCTCTCTCTCTCTCTCTCTCTCTCTCATTTCTGGGATAAAAATGAACGTATTGCCAAATACGTTGTTTTTGCTTCAGATGATTCCTATAATGCACCATGACTCACCATTTAAACAATGGCAGAAAGAACTATCTAAATTAATTTGGCAAGGGGAAAATAACCAAGAATAAGATTTAAATTAATGCAAGATGCAAAAGAAAGAGGAGGTCTTGGTTTACCTGATTTGAAATTGTATTATTATGCATCATGTTTGGTATGGATAAAAGAATGGGTTATGTTAAAATGATACTACACATTTATTGTTGGAAGGTTGGGATCTGAGATTTGGGTGGCACGGCTTCTTGTGGTATGATATCCATTATCCACCCTCTGGATAATAAATCTTCTTTGTGATCCCCACATTGCAAGAGGGCATTCCAACAGGAACCCCATTTCTGCATGTTGCACCAGAGACCACTCAAGGAAAAGGGTGGGAGCATCCACCATCTGCTTCCCGAGTGACAGGGAATGAGGCACCCATTGACTGCAGTGGCTGCTTTCCAGTAAGCGAGGACTGGGGGCATTGTAGCATTGTAACTACAGTGCTTACACATACACATCTCCCATATAGGATTCTGGTCAATGTGTTTTTAAAACTTTTAATTTAGTGTTTTTAATACAGTAGGACCCCGTATCTGCTGGGGATTGGGTCGGGGGGGGGGGCACGGATACAGAAAACTGTGGATAATAGCAAACACCATTGAAAATAATGTGACTTCTGGTTTAAAATACCATAGAGTTGCCTTGGAGGACCTAGAAAATGGTTAGAGAGGACACATTTTCTAGGAAGACTGTGTGGCAAGTGTCCTGTTTTCTGTCTTGTGGATAATTGAATCAGTAGATAATGAATCAGTGGATACGGGGGTCCTACTGTAGAACTGTTTCTTTAATGGTTTTTAAGGGGAAAGATGCAGTATAAATTAAATAAAAATAAAAATAATGACATCAATAAAGGTGACTTTGAAGCCTGGATGCCCATCTCCTCTTGGTAATACAAATGAATAGTTACAATACCATGAGTCCCATCTTGTGACAAGAGTGGGATATAAATCCAATGAATGAATGAATGAATGAATGAAAAAATAAATAACCAAGTTATACTAGGCAGTTTCTTAGTTCTGATTAACTATTTTCAAGTGAAAATGTTTAAGAAATGACTGTGTGCCCAATACACAGTTCTTTGGGCACATTTTAAAATATATGCAAATATTAGTATCAGTAGTAATAGCTGATATAGGACTATGCTCTTTGGCCTTCTCTGTGTGGTTCCTGATATTTGTTTGTGAAGTAGCGCTAGAAATACACACTGTCTATCTCACTGTGGAGATTATGAGATGCTCTAAATATGATGTGATAATGACACCAGGAGATTGCTAAAGGGCTTCCCTTTCAGACGACATTGTTCCCATCTTGTCATGCTCTCGTTCGGCTTTCATTACAGTAGGGCTGCTTTTTATTCACAGGCTAAGGAGATTTTCACATGGGCTATATATCCCGTGGCAGGAACAGAACAGGGTCGGGAAAAGTTTTCCCTTTCGGACGACATTGACCCCATTCTGTCCTGCATCCATCCTACTCCCGTGACTGTTCCAGAACAATGTAATCACAATTTTTCATCGTGAATAGACCTCCCGTTCCATCACTATCACGCAATCTCGGGTGTGCGAACAGGATCCCGGTTCCTGTTCTGAAATGACAGCCGTGGACGGGAGGTCTGTTCCAAGCACTTCCTGGTACGATCTGGACATCCAGGTAAGTGGCACCCTTTATTTTACCCTCCCTGTTTTGATTATGTGATTTAAAGAGTGTTTTTGTGCTTGGTGAACTGATTTTCTGTTTGGGTGAGTTTTATTTTTTAAATTTACTGTCCGGCGTTATCACATGATAACGTGATAACGTTTCAGACTGACAGTCATAAAAGCAGCCTTACAACGGCTGCATTTACGGCCAGCCAGCAAGGGGAGGGGGAGCCCGTTCCTGCTGCGGAATTAAGGTGAGTGTGTGAAAGATTTATGTTATTCCGTGGCAGGAACGGGAGAGGAGGCAGTGGGGCAGTAACGGGGTATTTTGGCCCTGTGTGAAAATCTCCTAAGTCATGAATGGATCCTCCATTCAATTTCTGTAACGGAATGTCCACCTTGTGTAAAGGTGCCTGTTTCACTGGCCGATCCCCGCATCAATGGGAGGTTCATGCAAGAACACTTCCTGGTGAGATCGAGACATCCAGGTAAGTGACACACTTTTTTTTGTACCCTCCCCAGGTTACTTGGGATGTTTTAAGTGTGTTTTTGTGCTTGCTGACACTTTGTGTTGCTTATTTTGCTTTAACTTTTTGAATTTCCCACGCTCTTGTATTAGCATGAGAACAGCTGGGATTTCAAACCAGGAAGTCAATGGAGCTCTGTTAGGGCTCCATTCACTCCTGGGCTGCACAGCAAGCGTGAAAAAGGTAGGTCCAGATTATGAGAAGGGAAACATTTTTTTTGTTCCTGTCTGATAATCTCCTATGACATACACTATTTTGCACTTGTTACACAAGGCTCACCCTCTGTGTCTTCACCTTTTCACCTTCCTCCTGTTCCCAGGCTTCAGCCTTGAAATCTCAGATAATGAGAAGCTGCTGGAGGGGGCGAGGGGGACAATCCTACAAACATATGGTCCTGAAATAACAACTAGAGACTGAAACAGAGCCAGATTAGGCCTGGGATGTTCGTACCTTTACATAATAATGGATGACTGTCTTACTTTGTTACCGTAGATTGATGTTATCTGGGGAGAGGGCCCATTAAGGGAACCTGATAATGAATCCACTCCTGTGGTGATGAAACATATTTCATCTGTGTCTAGAGGTGCTGTTGGATGGGAAATGTTAAGCAACATACAGTGAATGGTTAGTTCTTTAATGTAATTATATACCCTCCAAAACTTAACAGATGAAAACTGGGACACATGTGACCAAGCAACATCAAAGTGTAGCAAAAAGATGGCAAATATTATTAATGAGGGAGAATAGACAAGCTAGGAGATGATGCAGCAGCTTGCTTTTGCCTGAGCCTACTGGGAAGAATAAGATTCTACCCCCTCCTGTCCTCTCCCCCTACTGAGTGAACTGAGTGCAAACTACTTGTACGCTTTGAACTCAGGACTCATCTACATGGCCAGAATACACCGGCTGCCCGCAGATCAGGCCTATTCCTCCTCCGTCACCAGCATCTTGAGCAATTTACATGCTTCATCCTTGCTTTCAAATGTTTGGATTCTGGTATTTAAGGCTCTGCGTTCTAACCTCCCCCAGTACCTGGCAGCTCAGCTAGCATGGTATGTACCATCTAAGAATTTAAGATGTATAGGCAAAGGATTATTGGCTGCTCCACCAACATGCTTGGCTCTGTCAAGGCTGCGAGCCTTCCAAGACCTGGCTTCACATTTGTGGAATGGTCTTCCTTTGGACCTCTGGCTGGAGGAGGATCTTACCTGTTTTCATAAAGGGTTGAAGACCTTCCTCTTTGATTTGCCGGATTAAGCTGCTGAGTTGTGCCTAAGGCTGCTGAGATGAGTAGGGACTGGTGGGGTATTGCGGATTTTATTTCATGCATACAGGTCAACCCCCGTATCTATGGGGGATATGTTCCAAGACCCACCGTGGATACCTGAAACCATGGATAATAGGGAACCCTATTATTTTCAATGAGACGAACACTGGAAATTGATAATAGAATCACATTGGAGGACTTAGAAATGCCTAGAGAGAACATATTTTTGGATGCGGGTAAGTGAAACCATGGATACGAAATCCATGGATACATGGGTCAACTTGTATTAATAGTACTATGTTTTATTGTCTTTGTCCTTGATTATATATGTTGATGTTCACCCTTTGGTGCAAAGGGCATTATAAATAAACATCATCATCATCATCATCATAATTATTGCTTTAGACAAAAACCAAAGATTGACCTAGTCATAGTAATCAGACCATAAGCTAACAAATCTGACCTCTGCTCAAGAGTCTGATCCCTACATTTCTTTTGTTTTTGGAAAAGTGGACAGCCCCTTAAGAAAGATTAAAAATAACAAATATAGGATATAATTTGATGTCCTTTCTACAGCCAGGTATGTCTCGGTTAACAAAGTAGAGATGTTCCTGGCCATGACTTCTTTAGCAGAAAATTTGACACCAGAGGCAGAAATAACATGGAAAGAATAAGGATAGGTTCCTGCACCACAAAAAAGAGGAGCAGTTCAACATGTATTGGCAAACTTTTTATTCAAAAATAACAATATGCACATGTGAAATGAAGCAAACAGGCCATGTAGACCTTGCATAAATAAGCAAATAAAATAAAATAAAATTGAACCTTCTAGAGGCCATTTGAGGGTTTCTTCCAAAATGCATCCAAGAATGACGTCTTCTTTCACCAGCCTCTTCATTTCTTATGACTTCTATTTCTGTGGCCAAACTTACAGATGCACAGTATGGTTTTTTTTTTAAACCACACACTTGGGGGAGTATGTGAGGCAAACCTATCTGGCCTACCCTTTCCCCCTCTGTTTTGCTGTTCATGCATGCTCAGTAAGGGATTCTGAAGGCAGCTGCTGTTTACCTTGCCTGTTCTAGGCAGGCAAACATAACAATGGTAGGAGAATAGAATCCCACTCTCTCCTAACTCAAGCTCTATTGAATTTTTTATTGCAAACACACTGCAGAAACTCAGTACTGTAATTCTGTGCTTCTCCAGCCTTCTTTCGTCACCCTCCCAATGCTGATGCTGCTAAAAAAAATCTAGCTAGACAGAGGATGAGGAAGAAAAGGTGTGGGCAGGGCAGGCACTTTTTTAAAAGGGGCTTCTTTGTCAGAGACTTTGTTACTGGAGGTATGCCTGTATGCTGTTTCAGCTCAGAGTTATGCTATATAACCCCCATGTAGAGTCATGGCCAAGGTGTGTATGACTACAATCTGTATTTTCCCTGGACAGCATAGGATTGGTTGTAGTCCAACCAGAACTTGGAAGAAATTATTTTGGATGACAACTCTCAGAATCCCCAGTCAGCACTGCCAACAATACACAGTGGGGCCTTGGTATCCACTGGGGTTTTGTTCTAGGAACCCACCCACCCCCATGGATATAAAAATCTATGGATGCTCAAGTCCCATTATTTACAATGGCACAGTAAAATGACATCTCTTATGTACAATGGCAAAATCAAGGTATGATTTTTGATTTTTTAAAAAATATTTTCAACCCGTAGTTGATTGAATCCATGGATGCACAGTCCGTGGATACTGAGGGCCAACTGTACTAGCAGAGGGATTCTGGAAGTTATAATCAGGAAAGTAATTTTTTAAATCTCTGAGTCCAATATATCTGGGGACGACCAGGCTGGAAAAGTTACAGCATTGAGCTACTGAAGTGGGGAGGGGATTATTTTGCAATGATGGAAAATTATTTTTCCCTTTGCATTTAATATCTGGTTGTGATATTATTTTCCATCATTAAAATAGTTTTTTTTCAAAACACATTAGTATGTTTCGGGTGGTTCACTGTTAAGTATCCACATATTTATTCAAATGTTTTCTAAGCCACCTTCAATAAACCCTTTGGGGAGTACGTGTCAGTGTCTAACTACAGATAATGAAACAATAGATACACAATCACACTCAAAACAAAAATGCACAGTAGATCAAGAGCAATAAAAATACAGCAAAGTGGATAAAGCTATCATTAAAAATGCAATGTGTCCTGGAATGCCTGAAAAAGCAGATTGCCCAGTTTCAAAGAAATGCATTTTCCTCCGACTGTCAGTCTCTTGAGGGAGCAACCTCTCTTCACCTCAAGCCATAGATCCCACCCTTGAGATACACACAGAATTACATCATGAAGATGAAAGGTCTCTTCAGGCTCTACTTTTGTTTTTTAAAAACTTCTCAACATGTTAGGATTCCCTTAACACACACACACACACTCACCCAGTTTCGAACACAGGTTGCCTAGATGGTGAAAATACTGTACTCCTCATAGAATGTGAAAAGAATACCTTTTGTCTCAACGAGAAGTGAAAGAGATTCACAATATTAGGAAGGAAGGGGGCCAACAAACTCAAATTACAGCCTCTCTCTCTCTCTCTCTCTCTCTCTCTCTCTCTGGCTTTTCTTCACAAACGAAGATTCAGGAAGAACTCATCCCACGCTTTCTGCAAGCGCACTGATGACTAAAAAGGCCAATCTGAGATAAACAAGTCCAGTTGCAGAAAGCACAGCAGAAGGTCTCCTTGGGTGATGTTTCCAGGTTGTGATTATTTCTGTGTTGTCTTTTCTCTTCAAGACTTGTTTGGCGTGAGTTCTCAAATAAGGCTGCAGCATTGTGGATAGTGCATCTCCATACCTCCCAATGTGAGGCCATGGTGGACCATTGTTGGTGATCAATTTGGCTGAGCCTGAGATGTTGTTTCAGGGAGTCCTTGTATCGCTTTTTTGGAGCGCCCCTCTTACACTGACCTGTGGCGAGTTCACTGTAGAGTACTATTTTTAGGAGGCAATGGTCCTCCATCCTAGAAACATGCCCTGCCCACTGCATGGGAAAAAACCTTCACAGCTTTTCACGGCGTATTTTAAATGATGAGTGGAAATGCGCATTGCCACTCATTTGGACAAACAATTTGCATCGCAGTGCATCCTTGGCAAGGCTGGAAGTAGAAAGCTGATTGGTCTGACGTGCGCAAGGGCAGGCTTGTGGGAATGAAATGGCTGGAAGCACAATTTTTGAGTTTCATGTTGCCAATCATTTGCTTTTTGCTGCTCTGAGGAAACCAAACAGCTTTTTAAAGGTTGCACTTGCACACCTTTGATTTACAGTTTTTTAAAAAATACTATGCAGTGGCAACAACTCATTGAGAATAATAACGTATGTAATTCACTCTTCCACCACCATCTTGATTTGCAGGTATGGCTGTACGTGAACTTCAAACATAGATAGCTTCACATGCCAGTGATTTTTCCAAAGGACCGTGGAGACAAATGAACGCTGCTGCAAATTTGTGTTAATGCACAGCAATCCACATTATAGCTTCTTGTCTAGACAAGCCCACAGTAAGCTGATCAAATTAATGGGTTTAAGTAGCAAGTTACCTACAAAGCCTTAAGAACAGCTGAGGTAGCTTGATACACAGGTCAACCCCTGTATCCATGGATTTGCTATGCATGTTTTCACTCATCCACGTGGGGGGGGGGAATGTTCTCTGTAGGTCTTTTTAAGTCCTCCAATGTGATTCTATGGTCAGCTTCTGGTGTTTGTCTCATTGAAAATAATAGGATTCCCTATTATCCACGGTTTCAGGGAGCCACGGGGGTGTATCTTAGGATGTATCCCCCACGGATACAAGGATTGACCTGTACTTAGCCTAGGGAAAGGTGATATGATAGCCAACTTCAAATATCTTTCACATGGAAGAGTAAGCTTAGTTTTTGCTGTTCCAGAGGGTAGGACCTGAACAAATGGCTTCAAATTACAAGAAAAGAGATTCCAGTTAAATGTTAGGAAGAACCTCCTAATGGCCCGAGCTCTTAATAGTGGAATAGGCTGTGATGAATTCTCTTTCACTGGGAGGTTTTCAAATAAGTGTTAGACAGGATCCATCCACTGTCAGGGATCATTTCGCTGTGGATTCCTACATAAGTAGCGGAGTTGGACTAGATGACATTTGGAGAATCCCTCCCACTTCTGCAATTGTATGACTCCATGCAAGAATTGCAGGAAATGTGCTTCCCAAAAGGGATGTGCTACACCTATAGAGGCAGCTAAAGGTCCTTGTAAAGTCACTTGTTTCTGGCTATCATCACTGTAACCTTCTACTATGAGGAATAATTGTTCCTTTAAAAATACACACACATCAGCACAAATTCCCTGTGATAATTCTTGCTTCTCTTTGGTCTTTGGTTCTGAAAAATCCCATACCTTACCTATCATGAGAATGATGGGTACCAGGCATCTTCTAGATCAGGGGTGTAGAAGGCTAGAGAGCCACATTGGCCCCTTAGGAGACCCTGGAGTGCTGCACCTCTCCCATTGCCCCCACTCCCTCTCTCTCTCTCTGGACTTTTTCGGATGTCTCAAATACACCGCAAGCAGCCTCGTTGCGTTGCGAGGCTGCTGCGCTGCAGGGCGTCGCTTTCGGACAACACTCTCCCCTGCCGGTACTGTTGCGGTACCGCGGGGACATTTGAGCGTTATATTTCACTGGTTTTTAATCACGATAAACTTTCGTGCTTAAAAACCGGTGAAATATAACGCTCAAATGTCCCTGTGGTACCGCAACAGTACCGGCAGGGGAGAGCGTCATCCAAAAGCAACACCCTGCAGCACAGCAGCCTCGCAACACGACGAGGCTGCTTGCGGTGTATTTGAGACGTCCGAAAAAGTCCTTTGTCTCTGTCTCTCTCTCACACACAGAAACTTTTTTTGCTCCCAGATGCCTACAAACACCCTCTAAGGGACATGGGTGGCATTCTCACCAATGTTTGGAACATCCCTGGGCCATTTTAGGCCCAGAAGAGGCCTTTTTAACAACAGGAAGTGAGCAGAAGTCTCTTCCTGTTGACCTCCTGTTTTAAAAAAAAATGTCTCTCCTGGTCATAAATTAGCCCAAGGGCTCCTCAATGCCCCTCGTGGCTCCTAAAGGGCATTCAGGGGCTTTTTGGAGCAAAGCCATTTTTGCAAAAAAGATTTGACGGGAGGGGAGGAGGATTGGGAGCCACAAAAATGGTTCTGGGGGTTGCATGTGGCATGTGGGAAGACACTTCGCCTACCGCTGTTCTAGATGGTAGTTGCTTAATGGTGGAACTGGATTTATATTCCACTTTCACTGCCAAGCATTATATTTCACTTTCATGGCCATGGATGCATCCTATGGAATCCTGGGGTTTGTAGTTTGGTGAGGCACTAGACGAGCTCTCTGGCTGGGAATTCTAAATATCTCTCCTTGACCGCCCTATCCCAGGATTCCATAGGATATCACAAACGATATAACTGTGAAGTGTGAAAAGGCTCCCCATTCACACTGGTAACATTAACAGTCTATTTCTTTTCCAGTGTTTAGAAATGGAGTGAGGTACAATGGGCCCCCGGTATCTGCTGGGGTTTGTTCCAGGACTCCCCACCCCCGTGGATACCAAAATCCATGGATGCTCAAATCCAATTATATACAATGGCATAGTAAAAATGGCAAACAGCAATGTTTGCTTTTCAGATGCTCCCCCGCAAATATTTTGAGCTGTGGTTGGTTGAATCTGTAGATATAGAACCTGTGGATAGGGAGGACCAACTGTATTTCTCTTCTTTCTCTTATTTTCCTTATCCTTTTCATCTTCATCTTTTAAAGATTGGTTCTGTATTGGTTCTTATGTTTTACTGTTGTCTTATTTGTATTTTCTGTTGCATTACTGTACTGTATTTTAATATATATGTTACAAGATTCCAATGGCATCTTGTTGATACTTTGTTGTTAGATGCTCAAAAGAATGCTATTTTTAAAGGTTACATATGAACAATTCAAGGAATAGAATCAGGGCCAGTTTAAAGCACCAGCGGCATCAGCATCCGCAGGGGGCCCATCATTGTGGGGGGCCCTGTAGTAACCCTTCTCCTGTAAAAACATTACTAGTAATAGTCTGAATATCCTGTACTGTGAATAGCTTAGGTTGAGTTAGGTTACATTGACCTGAGGTAAACATATGCCCCCCCCAAAATAAAGCATTGCAGGGGCCCCCAAGATTCCTTAAACCAGTCTTGAATAGAATTTATTGTTGTTGTGTTCCTTCAAGTTGTTTCTGATTTATGGCAATCCTAAGGTAAATATATCACAGAGTTTTCTAAGGCTGAGAGTGTGTGACTTGTACAAGGTCACCCAGTAGGTTTTCATGGCCCAATGTGGATTCAAACCCTAGTCTCCAGAGTTGTAGTCCAACACTCAAACCACTAAACCACACTTGCTGTAGTTACCGTATTTCCTGTTGTTTACAAAACATCTCTTGCCACATTTTTCCTGCACACAAATTTATTTATTTATTTTATATAAAAAGAGCATTCCACTCCCATTATCTTTCTGCAGCTCACTTCTTCGTGTCATTGCTGTTGAGCTGTTTCCCAAGACAATCTAACATGTCTTGGGCCAAACTGCAGGTCTAAGACCCCACAATTTTTTTTTCTAGACTAGGGTAGGCACTCATTAATCCTCTCCTAACTCGCTTTTTCAGCTGTTTTTAAAATGTCCCACTTTCTCTCCCCTCCTTCCACTTCCTCCTATTGTTCTATTTACTTTATTTGCTGCAAAGTGAATTCAAAGTGCAGTAGTAGCTTGCACTAATTTAACAGAGCAAGATGGAGAGGAGAGGGGCAGAATCTTGCCCTTCCTAGGAGGCTCTGGAAAAAGCAAGCTGCTGCACTTTTGCCTAACTTTGTCTGTCTTTCCTCATTAATAACTTTAGCCATCTTGACCACACTCTGATGTTGCCTGGTGACACACGTCCTGCCTGGTCTTCATCTGTAAAATGTTGGAGAGCATGGCATTGCCCCCTGCAAAGAAAATAAAATGTCTTACCCTGTTGGAGAAAAATTCTGGAGATAGGTTTTGCCAGTTCAGCAAGTCAGAGCCTGAGGTTTAGCTGTGAGGGTGGGGGTGGGGAAATGAAGGCATTGCCATCAAATAAGAATTCTGCCCTCTGAGATGAAATTTTCCTCCAAATGCCTAGCATTTCAGTCACTCAAAACATGAGAAATACTCTTTAGGCATTCCAAGAAAAAGGACAAGCAAAGGTATGAAGGGAATACAACCACAGGACATACAGGCAGACCTCAATTAACAAAGCCTCCAACAAAGAAGTTTCTTTTTACAAAGTATTTTTATGACCACAAAGGTCCATTTTCCTCCTTGCCCTCTGTCCAGCTAGAAGTTTTTTTTAGTGGCATAGGGATTGGGAGGCTGGTGAAGGAGGGCTGGAGAAACACAGACATTTGGTGTTGTTTTGCAACAGTGTCTCTGCAGTAGACAATGCAAAAAAAAAAAAAAAGAAGAAGAAAAGAAAAGAAAAGAAAAGAAAAGAAAAAAAGGGATGCCAGTCACAGTTGCAAGCGAAACATCAGAAATAAACTCTTCCAGAACACAGCCTCACAGCCTGGAAAAAAAACAAGGGGGTCGTTTACACGGGCAAATATTCCTCTAAATATACCGCTAAAATAGCTCATAGTTCACACGGATTGCAGCACAGCATTGCCTCATTCAGAAGGGGGGGGGAAGGTAAAACACCCAAATATAGCGTGGCAAGGGATGTCGCTACTTTTGCAGGTATATTTGCAATGTAGCGCTTTATTGGCAGTGTAAACTACCATTCCGTTAAGGGCTGCAGCAGATCTGCATTGTGATTGGTTGCTCTGATGCAATGGGCGGGCTTAAAAGAGGGATACTGAGTTCAGTAGCGTTCAGGAAACTTTGAAAAATTCTCTCTGCTATTTTGCAAGTCTGCCAAGAAAAAGGATTCCCAAGACCTTTCAGTCATAAAGTTCCCATCTGTTAGCTCTGCTTGGGGGAGGGAGAGAGGGGGGGGAGGGAGGGGGATCAGGGAGGGAGAGTCAAAATCCTCTGCTATTTTGCAAGTCTGTGAACCCTGAGTAAACAAATCGTGCTGAAAAAACTTGTGTTAGGTTCACCTTAGGATCCTCGGCATGGCAGCAATAATAGAATCATAGAATCATAGAATTGCAGAGTTGGAAGAGACCACGAGGGCCATCCAGTCCAACCCCCTGCCATGCAGGAAATCTTGATCAAAGCATCCCGGACAGATGGCCATCCAGCCTCTGTTTAAAGACCTCCAAGGAAGGAGATCCCACCACGCTCCGAGGGAGTGTGTTCCACTGCCGAACAGCTCTTACTGTCAAAAAGTTCCTCCTAATGTGGAGGTGGAATCTCTGTTCCTGGAGCTTGCATCCATTGCTATGTGTTCCAATCTCTGGAGCAGCAGAAAACAAGCTTGCTCCATCCTCAACGTGACACCTCTTCAAATACTTAAACAGGGCTATTATCATATCGCCCCTTAACCATCTTTTTTCCAGGCTAAACATACCCAGCTCCCTAAGTCTCTCCTCATAAGGCATGGGTTCCAGACCTTTCATCATATTAATTGCCCTCCTCTGGACACGCTCCAATTTGTCAATATCCTTTTTGAATTGTGGTGCCCAGAACTGGACACAGTATTCTAGGTGAGGTCTGACCAAGGCAGAATAGAGCAGCACTATTACTTCCCTTGATCTGGACACTATACTTCTATTGATACAGCCCAAAATCGCATTGGCCTTTTTATCTGCCGCATCACACTGTTGACTCATGTTCAACTTGTGGTCTACTAGGACTCCTAGATCCCTTTCGCACGTAGTCTCATTCAGCCAGGAGGGCAACCTCCGTGATTAAAATATGGCTCTGCGGCTTCCGAAGCTTCACGGAAGTGTCACGGATGATTTCGGGAGAGGGACGGCAGCGTCCGAAAACGACCCCCTGCTGCGCAAGAGCGCCGTCCCTCTCCCGGAAGCTCCTCCCATGGTAGTAACGAAAAAACGCTGTCTGAAAATGTCCAGAGACAGAGCCACTTCTTTGATCTTCCCCCCTGCTATTTTGGCAGTCTGTCTTTTTCTTTAGCTCAAAAATGCAGGGCTTCAAAAGAGGGTCTATGCCCTTCCCCATATAGCCTTTGTCTGCTTGGGAGGCCACACCTCCCACACTTTTTCAAGTCTGAATGAAAAAGTAGCATAATTAGAAAAAAAAAACCTGACTGGCACAGATGCGGAAAAGAATTAAAGCGCAAGTTGCCGCAATAAATCTGCCATGTAAACCAGCCCCAGGAAAATCAATGGGATTGTACTTTAGCTGATCCTACTTCAGCCATGTATATCTAGCCTACAACAGGCAAGGAGGTAAGCAAGGTCAGCCCTGGTTAGTACTTGGATGGGAGACCACCAATGAAGACCAGGTGCTATAGGCTATATTTCAGAGGAAGGAACTGGTAAAACCACCTCTCAGTATTCCTTGCCTAAGAAAAAATCCCATGCAATTCATGGGGTCACCATAAGTAGTCAACAGGTGACTTGAAGGCACATACAGAGAGAGAGAGAGTTCTGGACCCATAGTCCCTACAGGGCCTTTTACCACTCATTGCCAGGGATTAGGGGAAAAAAACTTTTGGCACAACAACTCTCAGAATCCCCAAACTAGCCATTGGTTATGCTGGCTGGGGGGATTCTGGGACTTTGGTCCAAAAAACGTAACTTTTCCAAGTTCTGCCCATGGCTGGTTCCTGTCCAAGGCTCCCTGCCTTAAGTCTTCCCTCCTTTACTTTTTCAGGAGGGAGGAGAGAAATAGTTTGTAAGACAACATTCCTCACCTACTGCTGCTGGAACCATTGCTTTGTTTGTCTGAGTTTTCCCATATTATCTACTTCTTTTTCAAAGCATGCTGTCCGGTGCATAGGCTGAATGCCTCTTTAGTACCAGTGCAATATCATGACTGATAACAGCCACGGATTTTATCTGATAATAATCTTGAGAAATTGTTTCTTTTGTGGCAGAATGGCCTTTGATGCAATTTAGCTCTTCTAGAAGAGGAATCTGAGCTTGGACCTTATCTGTTTCTTAAATATTTCTGAGAATAGTTCTTCATTTTTGTTGATAGAAGTGGGTCTGGAGCCTACTACTAACAAGATTTGGAATTAAAATTATAAATAACAGTTTTTCTTTCCAGCATCTGTGTATGAGATTTATTGTTAACCTCACTATTTTTTCTTTCACTAGTGGCTAGGTAAGAGATGGGGTTCTTAAAAATGCACATTCCTTTTATTTCTCTCTCCCAAACTACAACAGAAACAAGTGGGAGGAGAGTAAAATCATGGATGGGATTTTTCACCTGCATTCTGGTCAGGTTTTTAGTGCAGTAATGGAAAAATAAATTTAAATACTAGGTCAGAATTAGTGTTGTTAACACAATGTAAACAGTAACATTCAACATTAATGCTATTAATGGCTTTTTTTCAATAAAAGTGTAATTAATATAAGCTGCTTCTGCTTCTCTTTATTCTAGCTTTTTAGTGATGAACAAGATATTAATCACTTTCCCAGAAACATTCATCATCAGTGTTGTTAACATAAACCTAATGGAACTTTATCATAGTGATTCCTAAGTGTTTTAATAGAGATTTTTGGAATAAGCTGGAATAAACACAGGGCATTTATACTGCTATTTGTTTCACTTGGATTGGGTCAGGTGTTATTAAGACCAGGGCAATAAATGTTCCCAAATGTTATGAAAGGTATGTTATGCTAAATGACTGTAAATATATTTTAGCATAGATTTATATCCTTTGAAAATTAGTGTTGAATTCTAGAGTTGGGATATGGATTAGGAACATATGTGTAGAATATTTGGTGGTACTACTCAATTGATTTTGAACTATGACTTTTAAGTTGGTATTTTAAATTTATGGGTGTGTTTAATGTAATGTTGGTTTTAATCCTATGTGTTTTAACCTATGTGTTTACATGATTTTATGTTTTAGTTATATATTGTATTTTAATTCAAGTTGTACCCTGCCTCAAGGGAGAGGCGGGTAAGAAATAATAGTAGTACCGTAGTGAGGTTCTGTATACAACAAACCCAACAAGCAGAAGAGTGCTAGGACTCCCTCTCTGCAATGCTAGAAATTTGGAAACTGAAGGACAATTTGATTTGATGGGGACAAATTCACAATTCTTATTTGGGGGGATCCTCATTTTGCCAGCCCCCCCCCCACCTAGCAATACCCTTCCCAAAAAGCTCTAGAGCAATACCAAGGATCAACAACACATGATGTTGAAATGGCCTAATAGGTTGCAAAACAGAGATGGGAAAATTTTGATCCTTAAGATCCTGATACAATATTGTTCCCATCATACCTCGCCACTAACTGTGGATGCTAGGACTGATGGGAAGGAGCCCTATTGTACGGCTGCAAACTACCAACTGCCCCCTGTGATGTAAGATAAATAGATGCCCACACTCAAGCATTCTGTTGTGCCACCTCAATAGGTAGGAACAATTAGAGTTGAGAAACGTGTGACTTCACCCATACTATAAAATATTGTTGATTCTCCTGCAGCAATGTTTATGACTAGTCATGGAAGTGGGCGGTATCACAATTCTTATTAAGAATGCCTGTTCACAAATTAAAGGTTGTTAGGGTAGGCAGCGTGAACTAGCAAGGAGAAGCCAATAGTAAGGAAGCTAGAGTTTATACCAGTACTTTTAGATGGATATTGAGAAAATCACCCCAAATTTCAAGAGAATGATGACTTGGGAAAGATGGGGCTGGGGAATCCATGGCCTCTCAAATCTTGCTGGACTACAACCCCCATCAGCCTAACTAACAACTGTCCCAATTTGTCAGGGACAAATCTGTCCAATCTGTCACCCCACTTTTTCAGTTGCTTTTAAAATGTCCTAGTTGATCTCTCCTCCGCCCACATTCCGCCTTCATCCTCAGCTTACTTCAATTGCTGCAAACTGAGTTCAAAGTGTAAAAGTAGTTTTCAGTCAATTAATTCAGTGCTTTGGGTGGGAGGAAGGGGGTGAAAAGCCAATTGCTGCAGTCTCTTATTAATAAAGTTTGCCATCTTGACCACACTCTGATGTTGGTTGAACACACATATCCTGGTTTTCATATGTGAAATGTTAGAAGGTATGATATTGGGGATCAGTGTGGTGGGTTATTAGTATGTCCCCTCTAAAGGAGACCAATTGAATTAATTGCTGAAAGGTAAGTCTCTCTCTCTCTCTCTCTCTCTCTCTCTGGCTTTTCTTTGCAAATGAAGATTCAGAAAGGACTCATTCCACGCTTTCTGCAAGCGCGCTGATGACTAAAAAGGCCAATCTGAGATAAACAAGTCCGGTTGCAGAAAGCACAGCAGAAGGTCTCCTTGGGTGATGTTTCTGGATTGTGAATCTTTCTGCGTTGTCGTTTCTCTTCAAGACTTGTTCGGCATGAGTTCTCAAATAAGGCTGCAGCATTGTGGATAGTGTGTCTCCATGCCTCCCGATGTGAGGCCAAGGTGGACCATTGTTGGTGATCAATTTGGCCAAGCCTGAGATGTTGTGTCAGGGAATCCTTGTACAAGTAGGGAGTGTCAATATTGGGAAGTTGTGTCAAATATAAACTGGTGATTGGTGAAGTCATATTTAATTTGGCTTAGTAAGCAGAAAGATGGAGTTATTGATAACAGGCAGTCATTACAACATTCCACACAGGACCATAGATGTGCCTGAAATTGTCAAGGAACAATTTCTCTGTATTCTCTGTCCTAAAAATCCTGTCCTAAAAGCCAAGTTGTAATCATCAAGTGTGAAGTTTGCTTATTTTGTTTATTTGTTTAAGATGTTCAAATACAGTCCTCTTCCATGTCTGGTTTTAGGACAGCTTAAAAGTGAAAAACTTATAAAAATGTACTTTCAGTCATAAAACTAAAATTTCCAAATGGTAAAAAAAAAAAGTGAAAAACATAAACATAAAATACTGTAAACCAAATCAAACATATCCTCCAACATTTCACAGATGAAAACTGGGACCTGCATGGCCAAGTGACCTCAGTGTGGTCAAGATGGCAGAAGTTATCAGTGAAGAAGCACACACAAGTTAGGAGAGGCTGCAACAGTTTGCTTTTGCCTGAGTCTATAGGCAAGGGTGAGACTCTGACCTTCTTCTCCTCTCCAACCTGCTGAGGAAATGGAGGGCAAACTACTTTTGCACTTTTAATTCAGTTTGTAGCCGTTGAAGTAAGTTTAGGACAAAGGAGGAAAGTGCAGGGAGGCAAAAGAAACAGTGATATTTCCTCAACTATGGAATGATCTGCTGGAAGAGATTTGACAGCTAAACATGCTGTCTGAATTTAAAAGAGTACTAAAGACCTCTCTCTTCTGGCAGGTCTAACTAGTTTATTTAAATAAACTATGAATTTTAAATTGGTATATTTTATATTTATGTATGGATGATTTTAATGTGTGGTTGTTTTAATCTGATGTTTATGTGTTTTAACATAATGTTAAATGGTTTTATGTGTTAATTATATATTGTATTGTAATTTATGTTGTATCCCGCCTTGAGCCTTGCAAATAATAATAATTGCAGTTGAAAAAGTAGGGCAACAGAGGATTAAATGTCAAATTAGGGCAGCTGGAAGGTATACACTGTATATAGAATCAAATAATTCTGAGATTGTGGAACTCCTTGGAAGAGCTTCACTTGATTCCTTCTGTTTTATGCCTCAGATGAATTCTTCAGACTTTTTTATTTGTTTTGCTGAGATTTTCATGGGAGTTCAGAATTTTATATGCCTGCTTTTATGCTGAATTGTTTTGCCCTGATCTTGGTTCATTATGTGAAAATGGTTTTAGTAATTCAGATAGTTTCCCCACCACCACCACTTTCATGTCTTCTATGTACTTTATATATATATATATATATATATATATACAGTATATATATATATATATATAAAGCTGCTTTGAGAATAAATAAAAACAGACAAACATAACAGCTGGACAAATAATCTGATGCAGTAAAAGGCAGCTTCCTGTTGCTCAATATTATTTTAATTGTTGTCTGTTACATGTATATTACATGATACTTAATGTCTCTGTCTAAGCTGTGTGCAGGGCAAATCCCATCAGTTATGCTACTAGGTGAACAAGGTTGTCTCCCAGACCGCTTTTACACTATACAACTGTAGGACTTTGATTGCACTTTATCTGCCATGGGAGCATCCTATGGAATCCTGGGATATATTTCTTATTATTTATTTTATTCAAGACATTTATTTATCACCTCTCAACTCAACAGGTCCCCTGAGGCAATGTACCATCAAGAAAAACATTTTAAAACATTATATAAATAACTAAAAAAAATTCAAAACAGACCCCTTAAAAATAGTTCTAAACCCAGAGAGTGGGAAAAAAAAAAAACTACAGCCAGAGTAGACCCCCCCCCCCGTTTTAAAAGCCAAATGTCTCACAACAGGACATAGTAGTTTAGGACAGGGGGGGGGGCGCGTTTATAGTGTGTTTTGTATTATGTTTATCCTTATATGTCACTTTTAGACTGTAAAATACATGTTCAATATACACACACACACACAACACGCATATAAAACTATCTATCTATCTATCTATCTATCTATCTATCTAAACAAAACAGCACAGTCTTCACTGCCCACCAGAAAATCAAAATAAATGGAGCCAACCGGACTTCCCTTTGGAAGGAGTTCCACAGTCAGGGTGTTACTACACAGAAAGTCCTGTCACATTTAGCCAACCAGTTCAGCCAAATGGGATGGTAGGATATGTCACAGGCCCTACAACAGATTTGTGTTTTATGGAGGTGCTAGAGCTCTCTGGCTGAGAATTCTCAATAGGCCACAAAACTATAGATCCCATTATTTTATAGGGAGGAGCCACGAAACTTAAAGTGGTATGGAAGTGCTATTAATTGTGTAGCGTGAAAGAGATATCTATGTCTTCTGAGAGTATCACAGTCTTTAGAGCAGGGATGGGCAACTATGGAAGGTTAAAGAGTCCCAATTTGTATGCCTCTCCAATGCTCCCCAACTCCTTCTAGGGGACTGTGGGTAGCATTTTAGCCATGCTTTATCCCCCAACTTGGCCATTTTAGGCCTAGGAGAGACTTTTTTTCACAACAGGAAGTGACCAGAAGTTGTTTCTGGTTTACTCCTTGTTTTTTAAAAAGTCCTTTTCTGAGCCTTAAGTGGCCTGGGGGGGGGGGGGTTTAAAACATGACAAAAAATCCCCTCACATTTCCTAGAGGCATTTGGGGGCCATTTTGTACCCTTGGAAATCTCTAAGGTCCACAAAAATGACTCTGGGGGATGCATGTGGCCCGCAGACTACATTTTGTCTGCTTTAGATTATAATCAGAGCCAGGCAGGAACAGACCAAAGATCTACAGTTGTCCCTCCACATTCGCGAACTTCACATTCGCGGTTTTGGTTATTCGCGGGTTTGGGAGGGCCCCCCGGGCCCCCCCAAAACCGTGACACGGGGCCTCCAGAGGCCCCGTGAAAGACCTGGAGGGAGCGGGGAGGCCCGGGGAGGCCCTCCGGAGGCCCCGCGAAGGCCTCTGGAGGCCCCGCGAAGGCCTGGGGAGGGGTGGGGAGGCCTTCGCGGGACCCCCGGAGGCTCTCCGGAGGCGCCGCGAAGGCCTGGGGAGGGGTGGCGAGGCCTTCGCGGGACCCCCGGAGGCCCTCCGGAGGCGCCGCGAAGGCCTGGGGAGGGGTGGCGAGGCCTTCGCGGGACCCCCGGAGGCCCTCCGGAGGCGCCGCGAAGGCCTAGGGAGGGGTGGGGAGGCCTTCGCGGGACCCCCGGAGGCCCTCCGGAGGCGCCGCGAAGGCCTGGGGAGGGGTGGGGAGGCCTTCGCGGGACCCCCGGAGGCCCTCCGGAGGCGCCGCGAAGGCCTGGGGAGGGGTGGGGAGGCCTTCGCGGGACCCCCGGAGGCGCCGCGAAGGCCTGGGGAGGGGTGGGGAGGCCTTCGCGGGACCCCCGGAGGCCCTCCGGAGGCCCCGCGAAGGCCTGGGGAGGGGTGGGGAGGCCTTCGCGGGACCCCCGGAAGCCCTCCGGAGGCCCCGCGAAGGCCTGGGGAGGGGTGGGGAGGCCTTCGCGGGACCCCCGGAAGCCCTCCGGAGGCCCCGCGAAGGCCTGGGGATGGGTGGGGAGGCCTTCGCGGGACCCCCGGAGGCCCTCCGGAGGCGCCGCGAAGGCCTGGGGATGGGTGGGGAGGCCTTCGCGGGACCCCCGGAGGCCCTCCGGAGGCCCCGCGATGGCCTGGGGAGGGGTGGGGAGGCCTTCGCGGGACCCCCGGAGGCCCTCCGGAGGCCCCGCGATGGCCTGGGGAGGGGTGGGGAGGCCTTCGCGGGACCCCCGGAGGCCCTCCGGAGGCCCCCGAAGGCTTGGGGAGGGGTGGGGAGGCCTTCGCGAGACCCCCGGAGGCGCCGCAAAGGCCTGGGGAGGGGTGGGGAGGCCTTCGCGGGACCCCTGGAGGCCCTCCGGAGGCGCCGCAGAGGCCTGGGGAGGGGTGGGGAGGCCTTCGCGGGACCCCCGGAGGCCCTCCGGAGGCCCCGCGAAGGCCTGGGGAGGGAGGGAGGGAGGGCCG
Organism: Gambelia wislizenii; assembly: GCA_030847615.1. Lineage (NCBI taxonomy): Eukaryota > Metazoa > Chordata > Lepidosauria > Squamata > Crotaphytidae > Gambelia > Gambelia wislizenii. The sequence goes on from JAUMIR010000002.1 coordinate 41,881,566, forward strand.
GGGAAACCTCCGCGGGGCCTAGCAAGGCCCCGCGAAGTCCTGGGGAGGGAGGGAGGGAGGGCCGGGGAGACCTCCGCGGGACCTAGCAAGGCCCCGCGAAGGCCTGGGGAGGGAGGGAGGGAGGGCCGGGGAGACCTCCGCGGGGCCTAGCAAGGCCCCGCGAAGGCCTGGGGAGGGAGGGAGGGAGGGCCGGGGAGACCTCCGCGGGGCCTAGCAAGGCCCCGCGAAGGCCTGGGGAGGGAGGGAGGGCCGGGGAGACCTCCGTGGGGCCTAGGAAGGCCCCGGGAAGGCCTGGGGAGGGAGGGGGAGGGGAGTAGATATTCGCGGGTTTTTCACATTCGCGGGGGTCCGCGGAACAGAACCCCCGCGAATGTGAAGGGACGACCTGTATATGGTCCAGCAACCTGTTTGCCACAGTAGCCAGCTATTTGCCTATGGGAAACCCACAAGTGAGGCATGAATGCCCCAGCAACCTCCTTATTGGGTATTTCACCAACTACCGTAATATACAGTACAGAGACCCCTAGTGCTAGGGGAATATATAGCCTTCATGACTAGTCACCATAGACAACCTATTCCTCCATGATTTTGCCTTGTTTGGAGAATGTTCGGCTGGTGCAGCCAGAATGTTACATGGACCATACAATGGGTGCGGCTATACGATCATAAAAATATCCGTATGGGGGGCAAAAAATACGAACAGCCTGTCGTATGCATATGAACCGCCTATACGATTTTTAAGCCCCCTAAGCTCCGTATGACTCCCTCTTCCCGAAGCTGGCTGGAGCGAGCAAGCCAAGCGGCAGTTTTAAATCTCCCATCGCTTTTTTTTTTTTTAAAGGTTCCTGGTTTGTGGACAGTCGGTTTTCCCTATTTACAATATAAAATAAAAATAAATAAACATATAAATTCACGGACTTACTGGACGCTCGCTAGCTGGGAAACCAACATGGCGGCCGCTCCCAATTCCCCTCCATGATAGCCCCGCCCCCTCTACTCAGCCAGCCAATCAGATTACCCTGCCTGTTCGTATGTGTGTGAACGGACCGTACAGACCCGTCAGCCATCCAAACGGCGTACGGATTTCTCTTTGAGATCCGCTTTCCCTCCCGAATGCCACGTGTGTGTATTTCAGGGTGGAAAACCGCCCCCCTCTTTTGCATTCGTGTGCATCTGAACAGCTGTTTGTACCGAAGTGTGAACTTTCGCACGCCGTACGTATTATTTAAATCGTGTAGACGGGACCAATGCCTCTTGCACAACAGTTGCAGTGGCTGCCAGTCTGTTTCCAGGGCCAATTCAAAGTGCTGAATACAACCTATAAAGGCTTTGGTCCAGACCAGTGGTCCTTAACCTTTTCTTTACCAGGGACCCCCTTTAAATATCTTTTATTGCCATCGACCTCCAAGACTTAACTCAAGATTTAAAACCATAATACTAATAACAATAATACCTGATAATGACAAGAATACAATTACACCATCCGTTAAACCTTCCCTCAGAGGCACTGGAGGAGGAGGGAAGACTTATCTCCTGCTTCTTCTTACAAGTTTGTGGCTGGAGTGATTGAATGGCAATGTGCAGGCCAAGCCAGCCAGCTAGCTTTTGCCTTCACTCCTGTCAAGTGGCCACTCCACTGCAGGCAGGAGGTGGGCCAAGCAACTTTCAAGCCTTTATGAACCCCCTGTGAGGACATTGTGGCCCCTTGAGGGTCCCTGGACCCCAAGTTAAGAACCACTGGTCCAGACTATCTGACAGATCATTTTTCCCTGTATAAACCTGGCCGGGCCCTGAGATCTCAGAAGAGGCCCTTCTTTCATCCCCACCATCTTCACAGACATGGCTGGTAAGGACACAAGAGAGGGCCTTCTTGGTGGATGCTCCTAGGCTCTGGAACTCCCTTCCCAGTGATGCCAGAATACCCCCCCCCATGCTTTCCTCTTGTTGGCAAGCAAAGATTCCACTCCCCAGGCTTTTAGAACTGGAGGCTTTTAAAGAAAGGGTTTTAGAGGTTGCTGCATTTGTTTTTATTGCATTTTATCCTTTTCAGGAGTATGTTTTAATATTGTGCATAGTTTAATTCTATTTTAATGTTGACATTTGTATGTTTTTAGATGTTTTGTTAGAAATGGTAAGCCACCCTGACCCCCAGTTTTGGCAGGAAAGCTGAGGTATAAATAATCATGGTGATGATAATTCCATCCAAGTTGGTAGCCATCTCTACATCTTGTGGTAGCAAATGCCACATTTTAACTACCGGTGGTGTGTTCAACCTACCAAGCTTGTGAATCCTGACAAATTGTAATTGGTACAATAATATTTAATCCACAGAACCAACCAGAGGCTCGAGCTAAATGGCTATATGTGGTCGCATCTTCCCAAACTTAGTCACCTTCCTCTTTATCCATTGGTTGGTAACTTTGACACATCCAGGATAAAGAAGTCTTTTTATTCATAGAGTAAAAACCAACCTTGCAATTTCCTGCTTTCTTCTCCAAACTACTCTCAATTAAGTACTGTATTAAGAAGTTTACAGAGCACCTTTAAGGGGCAGGAATGCATTCCATTGCCACCTCAAGCTCCCATGACTGAACCGAAATTAAACATTTACTCACCTACACAAATCAGCATGTTACCAGTCTGGGCAGCACAAAATGTCTTCATAGTTAATTGTGAAAGTTGAAAGAGTGACTCCACCCATCACTTCATTAGTGGCTAATCCTCACACTGGGCAGGACAGAAAGACCTGGGACCTAGATACATAAGCCACCTGAGATTCTCAGGAGACGGAGACATCACCAGGAGAAGACACCCAGGACAGCAAAGACAGCATTGCCTTGTAAGTCATTAACCCAGTGTTTCTCAACCAGGATTCCCTGGAACCCTAGGGTTCCCCAAGAGGTGGCCCAGGGTTCCTCAAGAGATGGTAATTGTGGGGGGAAAGCAAGAGCCAGCATATAGAATAATGTTTATGCAGGGGTTCCCTGAGACCTGAAAATTATTTCAAGGGTTCCTCCAGGATAAAAAGGTTGAGAAAGGTTATATTAACCTCTGTGGTCACTAGCAGGATAATGGAGGAGAACATTGATTTGGCCTCAGAACTGAGGGCAAAGATGTGTGTTTATTAATTAAAAGGGAAGGGAGATAAGTGGTCAGAGGAACTATATTGGAGAAAAGAAATGGGATGCAGAAGGAAGATCTTCTGGACCAGTGATGGGTGGGCACAATGCCTCCCATCCAGAGGCAGTATCGGTTTGCCTACCAGAGCCATCTGAAATCATGATCTCTGCTGGTAACTTTTCACAGTGCTTCTGTTCTGGTTTGAGACTCAGGGCCCTTTCACACTATAGAATTATAGTGCTATTGTTCCACTTACATAGCCATGGTTCCATCCTATGGAATCCTGGGATTGGCAGTGTAGGGAGGGGCATTTAAAATTCTCAGCCAGGGAGCACCCCCAGTGCCTTTCCAAACTACAAACCCCATAATTCCATAAGAAGCACCCATGCCAGTTCAAGTGCAACCATAGTGCTAGAATTGTGTAATGCGGAAGAATCCCCAAGCTAGCTGTGATGCTCAGTCACACGTTTATTATTATTATTAGTCATCACCATCTTTACTTCATTTTAGAAATATTGTTGTCAATAATATTTCTATTGATACATATATAATATGTGGTATTATCATATGTATTTCTTCTCTGATGGTTTTTCCTTGACAGAGCAAGAGAGAGAGGCATTTGTGTGTCTCTCTGTGCATAGGTGTGCTACAATTTAAAGTGTTTGTCAGTCTATCTGTTATGCTATGTACAAATCCATATAAGCTTGCCCAGGCTTTGTCCCACCACCTTCAGAAATACATTTGGTGCAGACAAGAGAGAAATAGAGAGCCTTCTCAGCGGCTGCTCCCCAATTATGGAACACCATTCTAAGGGAATCATAGAATCATAGAATTGCAGAGTTGGAAGAGACCACGAGGGCCATCCAGTCCAACCCCCTGCCACGCAGGAATTACGATCAAAGCATCCCCGACAGATGGCAATCCAGCCTCTGTTTAAAGACCTCCAAGGAAGGAGACCCCACCACGCTCCGAGGGAGTCTGTTCCACTGCCGAACAGCTCTTACTGTCAAAAAGTTCCTCCTCATGTTGAGGTGGAATCTCAGTTCCAGGAGCTTACATCCATTGCTCCGTGTTTCAATCTCTGGAGCAGCAGAAAACAAGCCTGCGCCATCCTCAACTTAAGTACTTAAACAGGGCTATCATATCGCCTCTTAACCATCTTTTTTCCAGGCTAAACATACCCAGCGCCCTAAGTCTCTCCTCAAAAGGCATGGTTTCCAGACTTTTCACCATTTTAGTCACCCTCCTCTGGACACGCTCCAATTTGTCAATATCCTTTTTGAATTGTGGTGCCCAGAACTGGATACAGTATTCTAGGTGAGGCCTGACCAAGGCAGAATAGAGTGGCACTATTACTTCCCTTGATCTAAACACTATACTTCTATTGATGCAGCCCTAAAAAGGTGAGGCCTTTTTAGCTGCCGCATCACACTGTTGACTCATGTTCAACTTGTGGTCTACTAGGACTCCTAGATCCCTTTCGCATGTAGTCTCATTCAGCCAGATCTCCCCCATCCTATATCTATGCATTTCATTTTTTCGCCCTAAGTGCAGTACCTTACATTTCTCCGTATTGAATTTCATTTTGTTAGCTTTGGCCCAGCTCTCCAGTCTATCCAGGTCATTTTGAATTTTGATCCTGTCCTCTAGGGTATTAGCTACTCCTCCTAATTTGGTGTCATCTGCAAATTTGATAAGTATGCCCCTAATTCCCTCATCCAAGTCATTGATAAAGATGTTAAATAGCACTGGGCCCAGGACAGAACCCTGTGACACCCCACTGCTCACATCTTTCCAAGACGAAGAGGAGCCACTGCTGAGCACCCTTTGGGTTCGGCCGGTCAACCAATTACAAATCCATTGAACAGTTAACTTGTCTAGCCCAGATTTTACAATCTGGAGTTTAGGCTAGTCCTGTCTGTCCCTCTTGTCCATCCACTGGTAGGCAAAGACCTTTCTATTCAGGTGGCCTTCAGCAGCTCGCTGCCTTTTATGGGCCAGGGTCATAACCAGAAGTTATAAAATTGATGTGTTGGACTTTTAGATGTTTCTATTATTATTATTATTATTATTATTATTATTACTAGTGCAGGGTTTTACAATTGTTTTAATTGATGCTTTCATACTATAATAAATTTAATTTGTATTTTAAGAGGGATTTATAATGCATATTATTGTTGACTGGCCAAAACCCGATAAACATGCTGGCAGAGTATACAGATCTGCCAGATCACTTACACAACTTTCAGGGCAGGCTAGTCCTTCTTCCCCCCAGCTGTGCAACAGCAGCCAGGAAATTTGCAGGGGCAGCTCCACTCATGCCAGTGACTGATTAGCTGTGGAGATGCATCCCGGTATGTCCTGGCTGCTCTTGTACATCCAGGAAGAAGGAGTCCCCAGTTCAACTGGGGTGAAGATGTTGCCGAAGGGGGCACAGGATATCTCCTTCCACAACATCCCAGAAAATACATATGCTGAACTAACTAGGGGTTATGTCAGCATATGTCACAAATAGGATTTTCTTGGAATGTATTTTAATTACAGTAGGACCCCGTATCCACTGATTCATTATCCACTGATTCAATTATCCATGGGACACAAAACAGCACACCTACCATAGAGTCTTCCTAGAAAATGTGTCCTCTCTAGCCATTTTCTAGGTCCTCCAAGGCAACTCTATTGTATTTTAAACTGCAAGTCCCATTATTTTCAATGGCATTCACTATTATCCATGGTTTTCGGTATCCACAGGGCCCCCAGAACAAATCCTCAGTGGATACGGGGGTCCTACTGTATTTTGAAAGCTTCCTGGTATTTCAGCCCTGGGAAAGAGGTGGGGTTTAATCCCCTAATCCTGCAGTTGCCTTTCTTCCTACTGTATCCCATTTATTAACAGTTTCTTTTCCCTTAAATTTGGAAGGAGGAGCATAAGGGGAAATTAACCAGAAAGGGGAGAGATAAAAGGAAATAAAAGAGCAATGGAGTTAGAAGCAGCTAGGATACAGAACCCTTAAGAGCAGAGCCTGGGGTGATACTAGTGAGCATAGCATGTAACCAAACACTTGGCCTTGAATTAAATACTGTATCACTTATTTCAGTTTAATGTCATTATGCCGCTTCATTTCCAAATGGCATGAAGATTATAACTTGTTGAAATCTCAGTCTCCAAAGTATTGGGTGTGCAATGTTTATCTGGGAAGAACTCGGCAGGATATGTGGATATCAGATCTGGATGCTAATTAGTATCATCAAGCCTTGTGAGGCAGATGTTCTGGGTGTAAATAAACAGGAAGAAAGAGCACTCACTGAACACCTGGAGGCAGCTGTGTGTCAAAAGCTGATGTCACCTTTGAGAAATGGTGAAGGTAATTTTGCACTGCACATAAATGGCAATCTTTTTCAAGAGGAAGACGAGGAAGAGGAGGAGAAGGAGGGAAGGAAGCAAGCAAGCAAGCATTCTACCAGGCATTATTCTGGTATCCCAAGCAGAATTGTTTTATACAACCAGTTACTCACCCAATGACCTCTGGCACTCTGTGGAGATACCAGTGACCTCTGAGACTTCCACAGCTGTATGGGTACAATGACTGCAGGAATTAGTACTTCCCCAAAGAGCAGGATGGGAAAGCTTTAAACCCTTGAGATGTTTTGGACTGCAATCTCACTGCCCTTACCTCTGATCATACTAGCCAGGATTTGGGGAGTTGATGCCCCAAATATCTCAAGGGCCAATGTTTCCCCACAGCTGCTGCAAAGGCTGTACATGCAACTACAGTGATCTGTGCAATGCAGCAACTTGTGGCCATTTCACAATACACCATTACAGTATTATGTTTCTATTTTAACTGCCATGGTTGTATCCTATGGAATTCTGGGTTTTGTAGTCTGGGGAGGCACAAGAGCTCTCTGGCTAAGAATTTGAAACCCCCCCTCCCTAAACTTCAAATCTCAGGATTCCATAAGATGTTGCCACCACAGTGAAAGTGGAATCATCATGCTATAATTGTGTAGTGTGAAAGGGCTCTTGAAAAAGTCATACAGTAGTTACACAAACTGCAGCGACCTATTTTACCATCCACACTTGGGGCATCCAGTTTGTGTAATCTTTTCATGCAGTTGCAGAATCTAGGTGGGGTCACATGGCCACCAATAGATCCTTGGGCTCTCAGATGCCATTCAGTGGATTGGGTGCATGAGTCAAGTTTGTGTGAGTGTGAACCATGAACTGCCCTTTAAAATATGAAAATGATCACTATCAAATTCAAAGAAAATAGTTTTCTAAAACAAGGAGAGGTGGAAAAAATTAAATTTGCTTTTTCTGGAGGAAGGGAAAGAAGAGGGTTGGGGGGCATGCACACTTTTTTTTTAAAAAAAAAGCACAAATGTCTACAAAGCATGGGCCATTTGAAAAAGGGGGGATGCTCCTTTATAAACTTCTAAAGGCTAATTCTGATGTGAGATTGTGTGTGTACACGGTGCATGTGTGTGCTTGCCTTCAGGTCACCTGTTGACTTCTGGTGAGCCCATGAATTTATAAGGTATTCTTAGGCAAGGAATACTCGGAAGTGGTTTTGCCAGTTTGTTCCTCTGAAATATAGCCTACAGCGCCTGGTATTCATTGGTTCTCTCCCATCCAAGTACTAACCAGGGCTGGCCCTGCTTAGCTTCCAAGATGAGACAGGATCCAGTGCCTTTAGGATATGAGGTTGGGGTAGCTTTTTGTAGATGCAAATTTTGCCATCACAACTCTATCACAGGTAATATTGGGTGAGCAGAAAACCTGCAGGTCTTTCATGCAGTAAGATGTGTAATCTTATAGTGACAAGAGAAAACAAAACAATTCCTTGCCTTTCCCTTTCTAAATATAAGAGATTATAACTTGCCAATGTGCTGCAATGGTCTGAGTGTTGTACTAGGACTTGTGACCAGGATTCAGCTCCCCACTCAGCCACAGAACCTTTGGGCAATTCACACATTGTGAGCTTTAGAATAAGGCAATGGCAAACCCTTGCTAAACAAACTTTGCCAAGATAACTCTGTGATACTGTCATTATAAGTTGGAGTGGACTTGAAGGCACATAAGTACAACAACCTGCCTGGGAAAGAATGTATCATATTTTTATTTTGGCTGCTTAATATTTTTATTGGCACCTGTATTCTGCTTGGTTTCAGCTGCAGCCCTATACACATTTTTGGGAGTATACTCTATTGAACCCTGTGTGCCTTGCTTCACAGTAAACATGCCAATATGATTCTAGGCTGCATCACAATAGGAGTATAGTGTCTGTGGTCAATGGACCCCCAGGGGGCTGTGACGTCCTTATAGGGGGTCCACGAAGGTTTGAAGGCTGCTCAGCCCACCTCTTCCCTGCAGTGGAGTGGCCACATGACAGGAGCCAAGGCAAAGATTGGCTGGCTTGGTCTGCGCATTGCCATTCAATCTGCTCCAGCCACAAACTTGCAGGAAGAAGCAGGAGAAAAGTGTCTCTGAGGGAAGGTTTAATGGATGGTATAATTGTAGTATTATCATCATCATCGTTGTTGTTGTTTTAAATCTTGAGTTAAGTCTTGGAGGTCCACGCAACAAAATATATTTAAAGGGGGTCCCTGGTAAAGAAAAGGTTAAGAGGCACTGGTCTAGACTGAGGGAAGTAATAGTGCCAGTCTATTCTGCTTTGGTCAGACCTCACCTGGAGTACTTTGTCCAGTTCTGGGCACCACAATTCAAGAAGGATGTTGCCAAGCTGAAACGTGTCCAGAGGAGGGTGACCAAAAGGGTGAAAGGTCTGGAAGCCAGGCCCTGTGAGGAGTGGCTTAGGGAGCTGGGTTTAGCCTGGGGAAGAGAAGGTTAAGAAGGGACATAATAGCCATGTTTAAATATTTGAAGGGATGTCATACTGAGGATGGAGCAAGCTTGTTTTCTGCTGCTCCAGAGACTAGGACATGGAGCAATGGACTCAAACTACAAGAAAAGAGATTCCACCTAAATATTAGGAAGGCCTTCCCAATGGTAAGAGCTGTTCGGCAATGGAACACGCTGCCTCAGGGTGTGGTGGAGTCATTATCTTCGGAGGTTTTTAAACAGAGGCTGGATGGCGTGCTTTGATTGTGTGTTCCTGCAGGGCAGGAGGGTTGGACTAAATGGTCCTTGTGGTCTCTTCCAACTCTGTAATTCTATGTATAGGTTTGCATTGTTAACCTGATATGTGTCTTTTGTTAACCAAAGAAACCAAACCCCATAGGCCCCATGTATAAACATTTTTTTCTGATGTTATCATTATTTTTTACGATAATAAAATATATTGAAATAAATATATTTTAAGGTTGGGGCAAGGAAAGTCTGAAGTAAGGTAAGATGTGGCACAGCCTAGTGACCTCCAGATGTGTTGAACTTGAATGCCCATCAGCCTAAAACCAGTATAGGGAGTCACCAGAAGAAGGAAGGCTGATCTGGCTCTTATGAATTTCTCTGTGTCCCCAGTCTGTGTTGGAAAGCAAATCAATACAGGGCAATACAAAGCAAGCAGGAGTGCTAGCAGGGAAGGATGTGTGGTGAAATAACACTGTGGAATAACCTTTAATGGCCTGGTTCCTGTGCATTTAACAACAACACAAGATACAGAAATAAATCCAGCCCTGCTTCTTCTTTTTTCTGGTTTGGAGATGAACTGGGGGGGGGGGGGCAGGGTCACCTTTGCTTGGTTAACGTTTGCTATCTTGGCTCACTGGTAAAAAGTAGAGGAGGTAGAAGAAATGGGCAGCCCAAGGGAGAAGAAGGCGCACCAAATTACCTTTCTTCACCTTGGATGCTCTGGAGTTCTGTGATAATCTTTCATCCCCTTTTGTCATTTTGTGTCTTTCGTGTTTTAAGGAATTTGTTTCAAACTAGCTGTACCTGGCATAACATACACTGTTATCCCGCTCTTCCAACACGCTTCATGGTGGGGGGGAGAGACCAAGTTCTACCACTTCCTTGGGAAAGAAAGCCCCGTTAGGCTTTACTCCTGAGTAAACCAACCCAGTATTCCGGTGCCAGCCTCTGAGGCAGCCGTGAGGAAGCTGTTAAGCTGAACAGCCTGGTGGGGGCGGGGGAGAAACCCTTTACTCACAAGTAAATCCCCTGCAGACCTGTCCAGCAGCGCACTTGGGGTCTGCAGCTAGTGGAAGCATTTCACATGTTTCTGCTCCCAGTGTGCTGATTGGCCGGCCAATGGAGAGCTTTGATTGGTTGGGAAGTTTCCTAAGTGGCCAATCAGCACACTGGGAATGGCAACATACCTAAGAGTTTTATATAGATAAATGATGGTTTAATTCCATGAATAATTAAATAGTGCTTTAACAATCACTTTTTGTGTGTTTTCACGTGTTTTAATGTTGTTTTTGCTTTTATCAGTATTTGTTGAATCCCCAAACTGTGGACAAATAGGATATAAATAAACTAATAAAATGATGATGATGATATCTGTTTTAATGGATTTTAAATGGTTTACATTTTACAGATTGTGAAGTTGAAGGCTTTCACGGCTAGCATCCATAGGTTTTTTGTGGGTTTTTTTCCAGGCTATGAGGCCATCTTCTAGAAGAGTTTATTTCTGACGTTTTGCCTGCAGCTGTGGCTGGCATCTTCAGAGAATGGTGGCATGTGGGTGGGTGGGGGGTTATATACTGTGAGTCACTGTTGAAAAGGATTAGCATGTAAATTTGTGTATTCAGTTGTAGGATGTTCAGTTCTTAGTGTGGGAGGATAGCCTTGCATATCCTCCCATCCTAAGAACTGAACTTAATCCTCTTCAACAGAGATTGAACCCCATACCCACATGCCACCATTCTCTGAAGATGCCAGCCACAGGTGCAGGTGAAACATCAGGAATAAACTCTTCTAGAAGACAGCCTCACAGCCCGGAAACCCCCCCCCCACAAAAACCTATTTTACAGATTGTTTAACTGTATTTTTAAAATAACTTTTCTAGGTTTTTATTAATGTCTTGGTATATTATTAAATATGTTTTTGTTTTAATTTTTGTAAGCCACCTTGAGTTCCAGTATTGGAAACAAACATTTATTTGTTCATTAAAGTGTTTACCTCTTACACAATGTCGCAAGATCTCAGGACATTTTACTAAAAATGACAACAATAATCCCAATTTCTATATTACAGGTAAAGGTAAACCCAGCAAGGCCCCAAGATGTGTAACCTGGATTGTGTTGCAAATGCATTCAGGAGAGTTTTTAGGTTGTTGAAGGGCATATTTGACAAGGCAAAAGGTAAGAGGAATGGCTAACAGATGCTATACCTTACATACAAAGACTGGCTACAAAATGTGTGTGTGTGTGTGTTTGTGTGCACACCTTCAAGTCACCTGTCTACTGATGGCGAATTTCATAGGGCTTTCTTAGGAAAGGAATACAGTTGGCCTGCCACATTTGTGGGTTTCATATTCACGGTTTTGCTTATTCGTGGTTTGTACCTACTGCTGGAATACATCAACAGTACTGTTATTGCAAGACCTTGTCCTCCTTCTCTTTACCTTCCTCCTTTCTGGAAAAACCACAGTCTTCACACCACCATGATTCTGCAAGATTTGCAAAGTCCCTCTGCTCCATGCTGGTGGGAAGACTGGCTCCACCCCCGCACCCATACCCACCCCATCCTTGTCTTCTCCCTTCTCTTCCTCCACTCCAGCCAACAACATTGCCTGTTTCTCCAACAGTGGAGTTTTAAAGTGGCGTAGCAATGTTGTGCTCCAGATCATAGTGCACAATTCATACTGGTTTGGATGCCAGGTGAGCATAAGATGTGGAGTGTTGTTGCTGGCCAGGCAGAGGGAAGGGGAGGTTAGGGTGGGCAAATTTTGCATGCCCAAGAACTGCTGCCATTGCTGCATCAGGGACTGTGCTTTTCACTTCAGTTTGGGAGGAGATGGGGCGGAATCAGATTTTAAAGGTGGCTTAGCTCGGTTTGGGTGCCAGGTGAGCGAGAGAGATGGAGTGGTTTTGTTGCAAGGATAGGAGGACAGAAAGAAGTGTGGTCTTGTTGGTGGTTGCTGCGGCAGCAGCTGCTGCTACTAACATTTTATTTGGAGTGGAGGGTGGCAGAGAGGCTTTGCAAATCGGCTAAGGCATCGCACAAAGGCAGGAAAGGGAGGTCCTGGCAGTGCTGTTGGCAGAAGAAGAGAATATAGCATGTTTGGAGTGAGGCTTAATTTATTCATTTTTTTTTCAATTTCCCTGCGAATGTGGAGAGCTGACTCTATTCAAAAGTGGTTTGGCCAGTTCCTTCCTCTGAAATATAGCCTACAGCACTTGGTATTCATTGGTAGTCTCCCATCCGAGATTGGGTAGTGATGGGTATTCTATAATGACATTGTGCAATGATAACATTATTACACCTTTTTAAAAGATATTGAAGCAAACCAATCATGAAGCTTGTTGTTCTTGATAAAAGCACTAAAAGAGTAAGAACACCTTAACAGACAATGTTGGGTGTACCAGGTGAAATTCTCTGGGGCCATCATTCCCAGGGGACCGGGGCTCCACTATGAAGTTCATTTCCCCACAGGCCAAAGCTTCCTTAGCTGGTGCTGAGACTGGCACACCTACCTTTGTCCTCTTCTCCACATGTCAAAGAGAGCAGAGAAACCCAGATGGTTTCACACTCAAAATGGCCCTCATGGGGAGGAATGTGATTCCCAACTATATCAATAGAGAAAGAGGCTTCAGCTAGTTTATTATCCAAGGTCTTGCTGATGTCAGGGACACAGCCAAAGTTAGAAGACCTTTCAGAGATGGCAGTCTGCCACCCTCAAGTCATGAATGGACAGAAATGATGTCAGGAAGTAGGACCATTACTGTGGCATCCTTTCAACCTGTGGAGGGTGTAGGGAGAGCATTGTCCCCCTACCCCAACATTTCCCCCACCCCTGGCATCAGGAGGACTTGGCAGGAATAGGAGTCCCCTCTTCTCCAATAGTCCACTAGCCTTCTCCCTCCACAATACTTATACAGAGTTTATTCATCTTGGTGGAAGCTGTTTTCAAACAAAAGGGGACAGAGGTTTCTCTTCCAGATAAACCATGTATCCCTGGGTTTTTTGTTCACCCAGTAAATGCTCTTACACAATAAATCTACTCACTTTCCTGACTCCTGGCTAGGGTTGCCAGTTCAGGAATATCCCAGGTTATCATTAGAACCTGAGATCTAGGGACAACCCCTTGGGATGTCATGGGGCAGACCCTGGTGATGACATCCAGCATGATACCTTAAACATCAACTACAGGAAAAGAGATTCCACCTAAACATTAGGAAGAACTTCCTGACAGTAAGAGCTGTTTGGAAGTGGAATACACTGCTTTGTAGTGTGGTGGAGTCTCCTTCTTTGGAGGTTTTTAAACAGAGGCTGGGTGGCCATCTGTCAGGAATGCTTTGATTGTGTATTCCTGCATGGCAGGGGGTTGGACTGGATGGCCCTTGTGGTCTCTTCCAATTCTATGATTCTATGATACAGTGACACAGACAGATATGGCATTCAAATAAAAAACACCCAAGTCTAACAAATGAGAAATACACCCACACACACACACTGTATACACACATGCTAGATGCTAGGGCTGGCAGGCAAATACAGGACCAGTCTCCTGTACCTTTAATAGTTGTGTGAAAGAAAAAATTTTAGCAGATGCAAGCAACACCTGCTGAAATTCCCTCTTCTATACAACCATTAAAGGCAGAGAAGCTGTGTCCTGTATTTCACCTGGGAAAGTTGGTATACATCTTTTTCAAGGCAATGCTCCCACTATGCAACTCCTTCTGCATGCCCTGAGGATTGGAGAAGAAAGTTTAGGTTCTGAGATCTGGAACCCTTACTTCTGGCTTCTTACATGTCTCCATATGTCTTTCTCTTGCAGAAGTCGCAGAGCATCCCTTTGAGGCACCACCTAAGCCGCCGACTGAAAAGGGAGACTGAGGTTGAAGACAGCACGTACTTATTTTCTTTGAGAATAAACTCCACTATTGTTGCCTTCTCCTCCAACCCTGGTGATGGCAGGGATATTCCCTTTATTGTCAAGGGGCTCTGTGTTACATTGACACAACATTCCAAATAAGAATAAATTTCATTTGGATCTGAATGTTTGTGTTTGTGTGTCTTTGCCAAGCGAATCACATTGGTACAGCCTTAAAAAAGAAGCCACAAACATGAGACTGGAAAGGTAAGGAGCATAAGTGGATGGATGGGTGTTAAGTGACCTAGCAAAGTAACCATGGTTCTTAAGCTATCTGATGTAGAGGACTGGCAATTGTCCCCCGCAATGTGCTAGGGAGCAGTACCATATTTATGCCCATTGGCTACAATTGTTTCTTTCTTTCTTGGAAGCACTCCAGGGACCGGAAGCAGATGGCTTAGAGACTGGCATGGGTCTATGGACCACCATCCTTGATCTCAAGGATGGACAGATCTGAAGACTACTAACAACTTCTTACTACTGTAAAAGCTACTTTATAACTGCAATAGTATTAGAATTGTGTTGCCTGATGGAGTTGTCCACTGATATGGTATATTGTTTTATGGTCCTTTCCCTGTATTTTGAACAGCACATGCTCAAAAGTTGGGAAATAAAGAAAGATGGCAAGTCCTTTGACTTGCACTATTATTCCACTTTAATGGCTATGGCTGCCTCCTCCTGTGGAATTCTGGGGTTTGTATTTTAGTGAAGGCTAAGAGCTCTCTGGCTGAAAATGCTAAATGCCCCTCCCTAAACTACAAATCTCAGATTACACAGGAGGCAGCCATAGCAGTTAAAGTGGAATAATAGTGCTATAACAGTAGTGCAATAAGGCCAAAAACAACAGCCCTGCATTTTACATTTCATAAAAAGGTTCCTAAATAAAAACATTTACTTTCACACCATAAAAACAGCAAAGACACATTTTAAAGGGCACTGAAAAGAAATACCTATTTTATCAGTCCCTTCTCCAGGGCCTTGAACACAAGTCACATACTTCCTCTGAAAAATCACAAAGCCAAATTATGAGTAATGCAAGAAAACTGCAATTGGATCTCCCAATGTCTTTTTAAAAACAAACTTAGAAGTATTTCAGCCCACATACAGCTGGCTCAGGGCAGTGAAACTGGGTGAGGGAATGTTTAACCTCTCCCCTCCCAGTGTCATTTTCCAAATTGACTTCTTACCTCCACAAGCTGCTATTAGCCCTTCTAAGAAAATGTGGCTGAAATACTGCAACGGTAGATGTAGCTACAGAGATGTACCTTTATCTCCATAGTTATATCTCCCACGGCTATCCCTCTAAACAGTACAGTCCACCCCCAATACAGCCATTTCTGTGTTTCTGGAGAGTGGGGAGATGATCAGGGACATGTCGAGGTCTTTGCCTGCATCTGGATGTGCTGCAACAGGCAGCACATCCAACTACACTAAAGAGCTGGATGCATCCCCAGTAATCCCCCTGCTCTCTGGCAACATGGAAATGACCATCTTGGAGTGAGGGGCTCCATGGAAAATTGATGAGTAGGGTACTAGGGAAGGCACTGGGTGGGCTCCCCAAATTCTAACCCTAACCCAATGCAGAAAAACTAAAGAACAAGCAATTGCTATAATCATGGGCCTGAAATCAAAAAGTGAAAGGTAACACTAGAATCCTGGTAAAATAACACTAGTATGATTCCTGCTCCTGGTTTAGGCCAACACATTTTATTCAAAGTCCAGTAGCTACATTGACTGAAATTAGAATTGTCAGGTGAAATAAGGACTGGGCTCCTGTCCCTCTACTGATGGTGTAGAAGAGGGAATAGCTTTGTAGAAGAGGGAGACTGTCATAGTCAACACCTGCAGAAATTCCTTCTTCTACTCAACCATTAAAGGGACAGGAGCCCTGTTCCTTATTTCACCTGGTAACCCTAACTGAAATATGTAACGTCCATGTCATTCATGGTACTGAAGACAAGATTTCAGAGGCTTAGTTACTGTTGGATAATCACCCATTGCCTGTATTGCATTGATTAAACTTCCAGAATCTAGGCTATGTCATATAAACTCCAGAAGATAAAGCTTGTCTCACCTAGGATCTATGAAATGTTTACCTGTGGAAATTCTGTCTTCTACTATGCAGCTCTTAAAGATACAGGAGCCTTTTCCTTCTTAGCCTGACCCAAGGGTCCAACTCTGAAGCCTGCCCTGATCCAGTACATGTTAATTCAGAGACTGGAGCACAGGATAGTACAGTCAAACCTCTGCTTCACATTAAAGCAAAGAAAGTGACATTGATTTCACCTTGCTCTTTAAATGGCATTTCCTAGCATCAGCAAAAACAGAGAAGAGTGTGGAAGATACCACTAAAATTTTACTTTTGAATTTAAAAATATATATATTACTCCTTGCCTATTCCTGGTTTTGCATATGAACATTTTTGTTCATTTCCTTTTATCATCGATCACTATAATTATTTCATCACTATTGCTCTCCCCATCTTCCACCATCAAATATCAGAAATTCCAAGATAGTACAGTTTTTAAATGTATTTTTAGGTGAAACTTTTCCTGCAGCAAGCAACATTTCTACACCATTCTGATATAATATCTGTAGTAGTATGCAAATATAAAAGAAGTAGAAATGTGCTGCAATCCCTATCGCTCCCCCTTCCCAGTTCTAATGGCACTTCCTTATTCAGCTTTGTTGCCTCCATCACTCCATCAATAACTGTACTGCTCATGAAGGAAAGGAAGATGAAGCCTCATTCCCCTCCCATTCCATTACCATGGCAACACCAGAATCCAAAGAGGAATTTACGGTATGGCAACCAAGAGAGACAGTTGCTGTGGCAACCACTAGTGTGGATGGAGAGATGAGATGGCTGAGCTAGGCCTCACTGGAAAGAGTGCTGGGGTGTTGTTGGAAGGCCTTCCTCCATGTCTGGATTCCTATCAAGTAGATTTGGTGTTGTGAACTTCAGGAGATGTTCCAGGAAAGAGATGGCAGGACCACCTTGTGGCTCCTCAAGTTTTCCATGGGGGTATCCTGGATTACAAATATAGCAGCCAGGCTTCTAAGTCTTTGTCAGGGACTGAATAGAAATTTCTAAAGAAGGCATGAACTCCTTGCTAGCATTCTACAAACACAAAACTAGAAATATGCCCAGAGAACATGTGCAGAACATTCAACCAAGTTTCCTTATCAATAGACAACAAACAAATCATATCAAAACACAGAGGCCTAAATTAGGACTCAGCCAGCCCTCCAGTTGCTGATGAACTGCAAATCCCAGCTGGTTTAGCCAGCATCGCTAATGATCAGGAATACTGGGAGTTGCAGTCTAACATCTAGAGGGCCTTATGATTCCACCTCTGGCCTAAATTCTGTTGTAGGTTTGGACTTTATAGCTGTATCTCTCTCTGTTGGCCTTATTTCAATTGTTACTTCCAAGTAGAGTAGATCCACGTATCCTTCCAACATTTCACAGAAAAAAAACTGGGACATGTGGTGTCAAGTGTCATCAGAGTTTGGTCAAGATTTTAAGAAGTTATAAATGAGGAAGAACACACAAGCTAGGGGAGGCTACATCAGTTTGCTCTCTCTTCTCCCCACTGCTGAGTTAACTGAGCACAAACTCAGTTTACAACAATGGAAGTAAATAGAGAAGAATGGGGGGAAGTGGTAGGAGGGGAGAGAATCTGAGACATTTTAAAAACAGCTGAAAAAGTGGGACAGAAAAGGATGAATTGGGACAGTTGGAGGGTGTGGATCCATTATAATAATAATAATAAATAATAAAATTTTATTTATATCCCGCCCCTCTGCAACGCAATCGGGGCGGCTTACAATATAAAAACCCCATACTCACAATACCCTAGCCCACCCACCCCTTAAAATAATATTAAATTACGAAGGATTAAAAACATGCATTGATTAATATATATATATATATATATATATAAATTAGAAGAAAAAAAATATTAAAACATACAATCATAGCCTAGAAAGGGCAGCTGAGTCTTGGGCTGGGATAATTACTCAGGAAAGGCCTGCTGGAAAAGATCCATCTTGACAGCTTTTTTAAAGCTGTCTAAGGTGGTAATAAGACGGATCTCGTCCGGCAGGCCATTCCATAATCTGGGAGCAGCAGCAGAGAAGGCCCTCTGGGAGGTCACCGACAGCCTTGTTTTCATAGGCTGTAACAGATCCCTCCCAGAGGACCGAAGTGTGCGGGGAGGGTCGTACGGAAGGAGGCGGTCCCGGAGGTAAGTTGGACCCAAGCCATGTAGGGCTTTAAAGGTCATAACCAACACCTTGTACTGTGCCTTGAAACTAATAGGCAGCCAGTGGAGAGCTTTTAGCACCGGTGTTATATGCTCTCTTCTGGAAACGCCAGAAATCAACCTGGCTGCCATGTTCTGGACTAGTTGAAGTTTCCGAGTCAAGCACAAGGGTAGCCCCATGTAGAGGACATTACAGAAATCCAGACGGGAGGTTACCAGTGCATGTACCACAGTTTCGAGGTCCCTAGTTTCCAGGAAAGGGCGCAGCTGGCATACCAGCCGAAGTTGGTAACAGGCACTCCTGACCGTCGCATTTACCTGATTAGACATCTGGAGCGACGGGTCCAGGAGCACCCCCAGACTGCGAACACAATCCTTGGAGGAGAGTGTAGTTCCATCAAGGATTGGAGTTTGTATTCCCAGACCTGGTTTTGGGCCTGTAACTGTTAGTACCTCCGTTTTGTCTGGATTCAGTCTCAATTTGTTTTTCCTCATCCAGTCCATTACTGCTTTAAGACAATCATTGAGAGGAGAGACACCATCTGAAGTCAAAGCCGATGACCGAGACATGGAGAATTATATCTGGGTGTCATCCGCATACTGATGACACCGCATTCCATGCCTCCGAATGACCTCTCCCAGCGGCTTCATATAGATGTTAAATAGCATCGGGGACAGGATGGCACCTTAAGGAATGCCACAGTTAAGCTCTATTCTAGTAGAGCAACTGTCCCCAAGCCTCACCCTCTGGGATCTGCCCGAGAGGAAGGAACGGAACCACTGCAAGGCAGTGCCTCCGATTCCTAACTCCCTCAGGCGATCCAAGAGGATGGAATGGTCTATTGTATCAAAGGCCGCTGAGAGGTCCAAGAGCACCAACAGGGTCACACTACCCCTGTCGATCCCCAAGCGGAGGTCATCAACCAGAGCAACCATGGCGGTCTCCACTCCATAACCCGTCCTAAAGCCAGTTTGAAATGGATCTAGATAATCGGTTTCATCCATTGAACCAAGGATAACTTGGCAAGAAACCCAAGAATTCTATTGATTCCATGGGTTTAATCCAGTTTGTGACTACCAGTAATAGTAGGATTTAAGCCTTAAGGTGCATCTCTAAGTAGCATATTATCAAAGAATTAAACATTTGAAAAATAGGCATTTCCCCCTAACCTGTCTTTAGACTGCCCATACTATAGATGAAGCACACAAGTTCACTTGTGACGTTTAATTCAACAGCAAAGTACACTAGCGACATTTAATATTCAATAAACTTCTGTTTTCTGTTTTCTGTTAAACTAGCACAGGTACTAGTTTACCAACAGTTTGTGGGGGCAATTAGCTAACACACATTGGAAACTGCTTAATGTAGTGTAGATGTGTAAATAGCTGTTGCTTAAAACAATTTGTAAGCCGCTCTGATAGCCTTCTGGCTGAAGAGCGGGGTATAAAAAAAAGGTACAAAACTAAACACTTAGCTCCCATCATCATCATCATCATCATCATCATAATTAATACTCACATAGGCTGGGTCTACTACCCTTTTAAATAGAACCAATAAACATCTGTTGGTCTCATCTGAATTCTCTTTGTAGGAGGGAAATTTTTTTGGCTCTAGGAAACCTCTGTAATTGTGTCTCCTTGTTTGATGTTTGACTTATTTTGATTAAGACCAGCTGAAGAAGGTAGAAGCTGGAATGTTTTACTCTAGCTTTATTTAATATTTTGTTTTCATTAGTCACTCTAATCAATATATGCTCTAAGTAATTAACAGAATCCCTTTGGGATCCAGAACAAACTTAACTGTAGTGCTGTTTGATGCTTTAAAAATCATTGGTCTTTTCACTATGGACAGATACATCTCCATGGAGACTGAAAACACATATACCATATTGGCCTAGCTAAGGCTTTACAGTTGACTGAACAGAGAAAGAACAGGCAGTATTAAAGCTGTGTCACAATTCCTT
This sequence comes from Gambelia wislizenii, assembly GCA_030847615.1. NCBI lineage: Eukaryota > Metazoa > Chordata > Lepidosauria > Squamata > Crotaphytidae > Gambelia > Gambelia wislizenii. Next base: position 41,901,918 of record JAUMIR010000002.1, read on the forward strand.
AGTCCCTGCACCCAATTCTAAATAACCCGAAGTACACATAATTAAAATAATTGCACATTCTTTCCCGAATTACCTCACTTACATCTGCCTCTTCCATTGTCTCACCTTGTACATTTGTCCCTAAGTATCCATGGGCTCTGCATCCATGGATTGAACCAATCATGGCCTGAAAATATTTTTTAAAAAATCTGAAAAGCAAATCTTGCTGTTTGCCATTTTATACAAGAAATGCCATTTTACTTTGCCATTGTATATAATGGGACTTGAGCATCTACGGATTTTGGTATCCACGGGAGCTCCAGGAACCAAACCCCAGCAGATACCAAGGGCCCACTGTACTGAATTTAGACTGTAAGTTCTTCAGGGCAAGGAGTTGTCCTTTTATACTTTATAATAAATGTAGCAAGCATGTGGATAATCATCTTTTTCATTTAGTAGGCCTCCTGGAAATGAAAAGATTTGAGGCAGATTTTGGGCATCTGTAAGAATATCAGGAAGTACTTCCTGGTAAATTTGAAGGAATTACTTGTTCTGGTGTAAGCATATGTAGAAACAGAAGCAATACTGTAATTTCATAGCACGTAAATATTGTTTATGCTACAATCCTGCATATGCTTTTGTGGTTGTTACATGCCCAAGTCAACTTTGTTGACTCCACCCTAGGGTTTTCTTGGCAAGATTTATTCAGAGGAGGTTTACCATTCCTACCTCTGGGGCTATGGGAGTGTGACTTGCCCAAGGTCACCCAGCAGGTTTTCATGGCTGAGTAGGAATTTGAACCCTGGTCTTCCGGATTTCTAGTCTAACATTCAAATCATGCTGGCTCGCATACATATTTCCCTGGAGTGAATACCATTGAACTCAGTGTACAGATGTGTACAGGTTCTCACTGTCAGGCAGCTTTCAATGCAAAACTCTGCTGCCCTAGAAGTGATACTGCAGCCATTTCTGGGGAGGAGCAGCTGCATGGAACATGAACGCACCATTGCTTTTGCATTAGTTCTACAAATGCAAATATGAGTAGAATCTGATACACCAGTGATTCTTACCGTGTGGTCTGGGGACCCCCAGGGGGCCACGATGTCCTCCAGGGGGTCTATGAAGGCTTGAAGGTTGCTTGGCCCACTTTCTCCATGCAGTGGAGTGGCCACATGACAGGAGCCAAGACAAAGGCTGGCTGGCTTGTTCTGTGCATTGCCATTCAATCTGCTCCAGCCACAAACTTGCAGGAAGCAAGAAAAAAGTCTTCCCTCCCCCTCCAGTGCCTCTGAGGGAAGGTTTAATGGTCGGTGTAACTGTATTATTATTATCCTCAAATACTATTATTAGGGTTTTAAATCTTGAGTTAAGTCTTGGGGGGCCACAGCAACAAAAGATATTTAAAGGGGGTCTCTGGTAAAGAAAAGGTTAAGAGTCACTGTGATACACATCTACTCAGATATCTCACTGGGTCCAATAAAACTTCCTCTGAGGTAAATGTCTTTGGGATTACAGCCTGTGTTTCAAGCTGCATTTACAGATCCATAGAGTGGTACTATGGGTGTGTCTTTCTTTGTGTGACTGTGACATGTGTGTTTGCATGCGTACATTTGTTTTATTCCTTTATAATCATTGAAAAGTTCATGCAACTTTTCCCTCAAAATTTACCTTGAGGACTGAGAGGAAAGAGAGAGAGAAAAGGGAGGGAAGGAAGGAAGGAAGGAAGGAAGGGACATATTTGTTTTTAAAATATAAAATAAGAAAATAAATGAAAGTTGTACAATACAATAGCCCATAAAATATCTTGAAAACTGAGGATCAGCAATGCAACATTTTTTAATTTATTTAAAAAAAATTTTATTTAGTTATTTATACCCTGCTCTTCAGCCACAAGGCTATCAGAGCAGCTTACAAATTGTTTTAAGCAATAGCTATTTACACATCTACACTGCATTAAACACTTTCCAATGTGTGTTAGCTACTCAAGCTACTCAAGAGCATTTCTACTTAAATGTTCAAAAAGTTTAGACCAAACATCTGTGTAAAGGCCATTAAAAGGAATATTGTGAAGTATTTACACAGTGTACATGGTGTTTGTGCACAAAATGTTCAAAAAGTTTAGACTAAACATCTGGGTAAAGGCCATTAAAAGGAATATTGTGAAGTATTTACACAGTGTACATGGTGTTTGTGCCCAAAATGTGCATAGGAAAACATCTTTGCTCTCTCCCTCCCTCCCACCTTCATTCTCTCTTCTTCCCCCCCCCCCACACATTATGGCTCTGATAATGACCAAAGCTCTGACTCAGCTATGCATTCATAGATGCAGTATATGTGCTATACAAGCCTCTGCCTCTCCATCCAATTAAGTTGTCAATCTTCTCCTCAGCTATCCATCCCTCCATCCATCCATGCCCATTCCTCCTCCACCCAGGCAAGCACACAAGGTACAGAGGAACATTTTGAGTTCTAATTCTAAACCTGCCACCTAATTCTCCCTGCCTGACTACCCTCCCCTGCCTTAGTTCATTCATAAAGATCTGCAGTCCCTCCCCCTGCCAGTACCACCAGGTCCTTCTCACGCATTCATTCGGCTAGATGCCAGCAGCAGCCGCAAAGGGGGACAGCCCCCTGCTATAGCTGGGGAGGGGGCACTACTCATCCCCCCCCTCCAAACACACACCCGAACCATTCGTTCTTTGAAAGGAGATGCTGGGCAAAGCGAACCGATGGCTGGCGATCTTCGCAGCCCTGCTGGCAACAGGGGCCAGCTGGGAAGCAGGTGAGGGGGGCTACCTGCCTCAGGGGTGGGGAGGGAGAGGAGAGTGATGCAGAACTGAAGGTGGGGAGGGGGTTCAAGAAGATGGGAGTGGAAAGGATGCGAGTGACTGACTTGATGAAAGAGGAGAGCAAGAGCTAGATGTGGGAGAGAGCAGGAGAAAAGGAAGGAGTGGAGGAAACAAAAAGAGAGAGAGAAAAAAATATTCAGCTTATCAAAAGGAAGGGCTGAGAAGTGAAAGAGTAAATGGAGAGAGAGGTTGTTGTTGTGGGGGGGGGAGGGAGAATGTATTAGTCTCACCTAGACCCAGTTCTGGTGTTGGAGAACCTGGGAGTTATGGTATCATCAGTCCCTCTCTCCTCTACTCTGCCCAACCCCTAACTTGCTAGACCCCTGACTCTAGGGTAGGATGGAGGGTGTTTAATACTGTCTACCAATAATCAATCCCTTTCGATGTGAAGTCTCTTCAGCTAAATAATAAATAGGCAGGGAACTGGGTTATGCATATTCTCAGTAAGATTGGTGGTAAGAGCATTCGGTACATGCTTCTGTCTTGATTGTTTGATGATATGCTCCCAAAATGAGTCCTAGTTTCAGTTCCTTGGCTCAGATTAGTTCTTGCCATCTTTCCTCCCCCAAGAGTTTTTTGCCCCTATACTAAAGGATTAGACCTCTCTCCCTTTCTAGAGAACCTGGTGCATTCTTTTTCAACCTGCATTACTGCTGTCACTGTTCCTAGAAGACAAAGAAGCCCTAGGTTGCCAGCCATATGACTAACCCACTAAATGCCACTTCCCATCCCTATGACACTCTAGAACCCCTAAACCTGCTTCCTTAATTCAAAACCTGGCAAGAGTTACATTCCCTTTCCTCCCTTTCATAATAATATTCTTGTGCTTTTAATGGGTTTGTGGATGGGCAGGCATTCAACAGGTGCAGTGTCCCTCACTATATAGGTGCAGGATGAGAAATGCTTTACTGGCTTAATTTTTACCTGTGGGAGGCCCACAAGAGCATTATCTGTGAGTGATGGGAGGGAGCTGAAAACCCTCCTTCCAAAGTCTGTCTTCTATGTGAAAACATAAATCACGGTTAGAATAGATCTCTTTGTATCAAAGCAAGCATACTTGCACTTTGAAAAGGAAAACAAACAGGGAACCACTCAGCCACAAAATCTTTGTCCAAGAAAGGAGTGAGAAGAGATAAGACCACTAGACGGTGATGCAGTCAGGGCCAGCCAGAGGCTTCCATGGTAGGAGTGGTGCGGTGAGTCCACTGAGTTTTATTCCAGATTTTAAGAAGGCTCTCCAAGGAGGTGCTGAATCAATAGGTGTACCCCAAGGCTAACATCCCATAAAATGCAGAGTCCACCTCCAGCAAAGGAAATGTTGAAACAACAGTTAAAAGATGTCTAAAATAGTGGGGATGGATAGTGTGGGCCATTCTTGACCCCAAAAGAAAAGAAAATGATTTTAAAAAAATGATTACAGCTACACTGAGGGGAAACCAGAACAGCCAATCATTTTTATACAGTGTTTGAAGTGCTTCATGTAGCTTGGTGGTGGGAAACTGCAGTAGAAATGAGGAGCAAATTTTGTTCCCAGGGTTGCCTCCTGGTTTGCAGTCCCTCCCAAAAACCTGGCCCAGAACAAAAGAGAGGTCACTTCCAATTCCCATTTCTGGTTATCTGGGGAGTTTGGAGGGTGGGTTAAATTAAATAATCAATGACTGCTAGAGGCCTCAGAGAGTGATAATGGGCCATTGTGGGGTGGTTCCTGAAACAAATGGATTGGGGTGTGGGGAGCACTGTGGTTTTAGGGGGTGAAAAAAGCATAGGGGGCTTCTTGAAGCCCCTGCCCACAGTTACCAACCCTTATGTAGATCATTTCATCATTGTTACCTCCACTTTACAGATGTTGAGGCTGGGAAACAAGTGCCTTGCCTTAGGCTTCTCATGGCTGAGGGAAAAGTTGAAAATGGGAATTCTCATCCATAGCTCAAAAAATTCTTATAGTCACATTTCAGACATCAAGAGAAATGACAGTTTTGTCCTCTGGAAGAGTAGGTATTGTCCAGTGATGATAAAATGCAACATCTCACCATCAGAAATCAAGCCTTGAGGTGGGAAGCCTGCATGAAAACAAAATGTCAACACCACCTTTGTCTTCTTTGTGCTGGTTCCAGAATTAACACTTGTCATCTCTGAGTTCACACCATGGCTAATAGTAAGGGATTATGGGAACCATAGTAAAAAATGGCTAAAGAGCCAAAGGTGCCCCACTCTTGATTTAGAAGGTAAGGGGAAGAGGACTTGAAGAACTTCAGGGACTGTCTTCACATGTTACATTATCAGGACACATTGTAAAACTGAAAATGTAAAGTGTGAAGACAGCAAACATGTTTACAATCACTTTCAGAGTGCAGAATTGGTCACTGTGTGACCACAGAGCAGCAATTGCAGTTGAAATGATTACTGACACTGTGATGGTTCAGAAATGAAAGGGTTCCAATGAAGGCAGCACCCTGGAAAATCTAGTATACATACCTGGAAAATCAAACATATATATATCTCTCTGGCTTTTCTTCACAAACGAAGATTCAGGAAGGACTCATCCCATGCTTTCTGCAAGAGTGCTGATGACTAAAAAGGCCAATCCGAGATAAACAAGTCCAGTTGCAGAAAGCACAGCAGAAGGTCTCCTTGGGTGATGTTTCCGGGTTGTGATTCTTTCTGCGTTGTCGTTTCTCTTCAAGACTTGTTCGGTGTGAGTTCTCAAATAAGGCTGCAGCATTGTGGATAGTGCGTCTCCATGCCTCCCGATGTGAGGCCAGGGCGGACCACTGTTGGTGATCAATTTGGCCAAGCCTGAGATGTTGTTTCAGGGAGTCCTTGTATCACTTTTTTGGAGCACCCCTCTTACGCTGACCCGTGGCGAGTTCACCGTAGAGTAGTATTTTTGGGGAGGCGATGGTCCTCATCCTAGAAACGTGCCCTGCCCAGCGCAGCTGTGTTCTCAATATCATGGCCTCAGTGCTGGTGATCCCTGCTTGCTCAAGGACAGCAACATTCATCACATAGTCAGTCCAGTGTATATTTCAAAGCTCTGCTTCAGAGTGAGACCTCATAAACAAAGGAGCAAAGAGTATGATGAGAAATGAAGTCCCAACAACACATTGAAGTTGCAGTCCTGTATCTTTATATGGGGCAGTTTTCTCCCATATTTCCAGTTTCTATGTATGATTATGGGAGCCAGTGTGGTGTAGTGGTTTAAGGACACTGGGAAGCCAGCATTCGAATTCTGATCAGCCATCAAAAACCCATAGGTAACTTTGGGCAAATCACACTCTCTCAGCTTTAGAGGAAGGCAAAGGCAAACTCCCTCTGAACACATCTTGCCAAGAAAACCCCATGATAGGCTTGCCTTAGGGTCACCATGAGTCGGGAACAACTTGAAAGCACACAACAACAACAACAACAACAACAACTTGTATGGTTGTGAAAGTTGGACATTGAAGAAATGAAGAGAATTAACTCATTTGAAATGTGGTGCTGGGAGAGACTTCTACAGATACTATGGACTGCTGATAAGACAAATACATGGGTCCAAGAGCAAATCAAGTCTGAACTCTCCCTAGAGGCGAAGATAACTAAAATGAGACTGTTGTGCTTTGGGCATAACATGAGAAGACATGACTCATTCCAAAAAACAATAATGTTTGGTAAGACTGAAGGCAGTAGGACAAGAGGAAGACCACATTGCAGGTGGTCAGACTCAATAAAGGAAGTCATAGTCTGACTTTGCAAGATCAGAACTGTCCATAACAGGGTGTCTTGGAGATGCCTTATTCATAGGATCACCATAAGTCAAAACCAACTTGAAAGCAGTTAACATCAACGTCTTGGTGATCAATGTCTTGGTGATTCCCCTGTCAGCAGAGCAGTGAATACACTTCAAGTTTTGAACAGCTTTAAATAAACTTTCCAAGGTGCTAAATCTATTTGAGAGATAGGCTTTGGTACATTGGATTTCTCCTTTTAAATCTAGACCAAAACCTAAAGCAGATTTACCACCCTATTGACCTGGGAGCTACCCAGTGCCACTGGGAAATGCTGAAACCTTCTGTCTTGTAGCTTTTTCCTTCTCGGCCCATTCACCTAGGTGCTTTTATCGCAACCTGATGCACATGGGTGAAAAGCAATTGAAGGAATAGACTGCCGGGAATGTGTAATGGAAGAAGGGTAGATGCTCCTCAGCTTTGGCCACCTCTCTCTCTTAAAATGTGTACTCATGAGTGTGCACAGACATGCTTGCCACAATATGTGCAGTATAGCCGGACCCCCATATCCGCAGAACCAATATCGGCAGTTTCAGTTATCTATGGGACACAAAACAGGAACACATACCATAGAGTTGAGCTGGAAAATGTCTAGAGAGGCATCATCTCTAGGCATCTTCTACATTCTCCATCGTAACTCTATGGTATGTTTTTACAAGAAGTCCATTATTTTGAAAAAGTTTGCTGTTATCCATGGTTTCCAGTATTTGTGGCAAGCCTCGGAACCAACCCCCTGTGGATACTGGGGTCCAACTGCACTGTACAATATAAGGTTGGATCTCAGAAGCCAGAGCTCCTGTGTTTTCATCAATGGGGAGGAAGAGAGCCAGCTTGAGGTTATGGGAGGGGGTAAAGGATTCTTTTCAAACTACATGGAGCCTTGTTGTATTTCTTTCAGTTAGTTTTCCCACCTCTCCCCCCCCCCCGTTCTCTTTTGCAGACCCCCTTTGCCCTGCCAGGTACAAACTTAACTGCCTACTCCGTCGACGTTTGGGATGTGGGCCCGATGGAGCACCTAGCTGTGGCCCCTGTTTCCCAAATTATGAGGAGGATTCTGGTGGTGACTGTGTACCGAAGAAAGTCCCTAAGCATGGTAAGAGGCCTGTGATTTGTGGATGTCTCAAATATCAGTTGGAGATGTAGCATTCTGACAATTGACAAGGAGAGTGAGTATAGTGTTATAAATTTCAGGTTATGATAATTAAGAATTGCCAAACCATTTTTAGCATGCAAAATACATTACGGGGGACACCCTGTTTTCCCAGATGAAAATCCTGAGTGACACAGCCTCAGCTTTAGGAAGGGGTGTGCCTCTCTCTGGGCTTCATCACATTAAGGTTCTTCTGCTAAAATAGCATTGTTAGCAAAAAAAAAGCTGTGCAATCAGGACTGCTCTCTTCCCTATCTTGCCTTCAGAATCTTTCTGACATTGCAGCCTTCATTTGTGCTATAACTTTATCACACACAGCATTTGGCACCTACTGCCCACTACTGCCCCTCTTTCAAGTTTGTTGTACACACACACAGATCCCCCCTCCACAGAAATATAAATTAAAAGCAGTTTAGAAGGGCCTTTTTCCCTTTGTGTGTAGGGGGAATTCCCGATTAGGGATAGACTTGATTAACTGCTGGCAGGTGAAAGCCAGCAGCTAAAACAGTGATTTATTTGCCAGCGATTAATCAAGTCTGCTCTAGCAACAGGAACAGGCAGAATAATGAGATAAATGCTGTTTGAGAGAATGACAGAGACTCAAGAACTGGACTATTCCACTGGAAAAGGAGGCAAGAGGGCAGTAAGCAAAATTTTCCCTTATTGGCTTCTCTGACAAGTCCCAGATGGGGTGTCGGTGGGGTGGTGATTTGCCAATAGATGTTTTTTTCCCACAGAGGGGAAACATTTTAAAAAGTTTCTCAGTTACTGTGCCAATTGAAAGGAAATAAAATTGAAGTTTCCACCCCTTCTCATTCTCCCTGATCCCTGATAAGCCAAGGTCACCTAAGCCACACTCACTGCACACCTACCAACCTCCCCTGACCACCCAAAATTGGCATTAAAACAGAATTGAATTTTCACACTGGAAATCCTAGCAGGAAAGGAGGCCATTAACAGGTTTTTTTGTGTTAATAAAAAAGAAACACTTTCCAAACAGTCTCCCATGAGAGAACAACAGAAGAGAGATGACATCATGCAATAAGCCCCAACCGAAGTTGCTGTTATCCTGCTCTAGTTGTGATTTACCTGTCACGTGTGATAAAGCTCTCTGTCTCTCTCTTTCATAAGAAAAGAAAGAAGAGATTGCTTAATAAACAATTATGACCGATCTGTGTGACCCTTAGCAGATAAAATCATGCATAATCATGCAGACTTGGATGCCACATTTGTTAAAGGTCCAGTTAATTTAACTGGGGTTTCTGCTTGTCTGGTAATGACAGATACTTTTAGTTTTGTACAGCCTGAGTTTGTGGGCTGGATCATTGGAGCTAAAACTCACCATCTTTCCTTTCCCAGTTTATAAAAGCTGCTGGTGGATGGGGACTGGCCTAATGGCGGAGGATAGCAGTGAATGCCTCTTTCAAAAGAGAGTTATTTCCTCAAGCTTAAAAGAGGTGGCGGTAAAGCCTTTTGTTTTGTTTTTAAAAACACCTTCCTCTGAACCTTGCTGTGTTGTTTAATTTCTGGCCATCTTAAGCGTTTCATTGGTGTTGGAGTATGTGGTGACATCTGAGCTTGGATGGGATGAATTATTTAGATCCCTTTCATTATGGCTTCACACCTATTTATGGATTAGATACAACTTTTGGTGGGTGATCTGTACTGGAACTGGATGCTGTGAGCATGTACTGGTTGTTTTCACTGGGTCTCTCTGGGGGTTCATCTATATAAGGGGAAAAATATAGTGCCCCACAGTAATAGCAGGTCGCAGCAGCTGTGACTTGTCTTAATGGTGTTTTTGCCCCCAGCAGCCCCCACAAGCTTTGCATCCAAGATGACAGCTGAGACGAGGGAGGCCTCGTCCCTTCCCCAGTCTCAGTGGCAATGAAGGGAGAAGAGGATGAGAGAGCCCTCATCCCTTCCCTGTCCTAGCAGTGGATGATGGTGGCACTGGGGGGGGGGGAACCAGAGAAGGGGGAAAGGGTGCTTGTCCTGTTAGCAAGCCCCACCCCCTGCACTTGACTAATCAATCAGAGTCACCCTTCCTGTACTATCGGATAGCGATTCCTATCAAATCACTGTCCTAATGCGGGGGAATGCGCACCCCCCTTGCTGTTTTTCAAAAACTCCAGGAAAAGCCACGGAGGCTTTCCCAGCATTGTTTTTAGATGGGTTTTTTTTTGGTCCCCCCTTCCAAGTAAGGCACCTTGATGCTGTTTACCATTAAGACAGGTAGCATTCCATACAAATTCCATGAGGATTTATTTCACCATTTATACAACCTCTGCATCTTTTGATTCCCTCAATTCCATTGTACCAAAAGCTGTAGAGAGGTCTCTGATGGACTATGGTATTCTGAGCTGTCTGGCTGGGATGTGACTTGGAGGCATTGTTGTATCTTGATTCCAGACTTTCTTGGGTGATGTCCGAACTCTTGTTTGACACCCTGGCCCCTGATCTATCATGTCCTAAGCAGTTTCATCTTGTCTCCCTTTCTATTTAAATACACATGTGAAATCACTAGGTGAAATGATCCAGAGTTTGGGGGGGTTCAGTGCCACCATTATGCTGATACCAACTCTAGGGCATGGAGTTTTAAAAAAATCAGTAACATACTGATGCCAGTTCTTGTCTGTCTGCTCCATGGTGCTGCCAGAAGCAGGTTCCTTTCTCCTGGTGCTTTGCAGGAAAGGTCCTGAATACAGATGATGGAAGGATGATGTGTAGCTTTCATCCATGCTATACCTCTGCCTTGGATTATATGCCTCATAGAACTACATTGTAGCTGGGCAACTGTACTTGTTTTAATATGTGAACAAGTACGTGTTTTAATATGTGAACATTTTTGTGTGGCCAAAATGGCTACATCCATGCACAGGAAAAATGGATCAAGAGGTTCTGGGGGGGGGGCATGGTTTGCTTAGAGCTTGGAAAAGTTACTTTTTTGTCTCCAATTTCTGGAGCGTTCAATCAGCATGCTGGCTGGGGGATTATAGGAGATGGAGTCCAAAAAAGTAACTTTTCCCAGCTCTGGGTTTTCACAATGCTTTTAAAAACTGAGCCCTGGACTTGGAACAGCCCAATGAAGACTAAGCTTGCTTACCAGCATCTGTATACTGATAAGCTGTTGGGTGAGAGGAAGAGAAGAAGGACAGAGGAAGAATGGGATGAAATAGTCTGAACTGGACCACTCAGGCAGACATAAACCTGTACATAACATAGACATTTTTTGTTACAATCCTAATATAGGACTCTGTGTTGTTGTTGTTGTTAGGTGTCCTCATATGCCTTGTGATGATCCCATCCTAGGGTTTTCTTGGCAAGATTTATTCAGAGAGGGTTTGCCATTGCCCTCCTCTGAGGCTGAGAGAATGTGTCTTGCCTAAGATCACTCAGTGTGTTTCCATGGCTGAGCAGGGAGTCAAATCCTGATCTCCTGGAGTCCTAGATCAACTACACCATGCTGGCTCTCCACTACATCATCATCATCATCATCATATTTATTTCTAACCCACTTTTTTCTCCAAGGCTGGGAACCAAAGCGGCTCACAACTTTTAAAAAACACACACAATTAAAACATACAAAAATGTACATTAAAACAGAATTAAACTAATTGCATTATTAAAACAATATCAAAATATTTAAAAGAATAAAATATACTTAAAAGTAGTAGAAACTTGTTTTTAAAAGATTTTTAAAAAGATTTTTAGAGCAATTCAATAAAGCCATACACCACCCCCTAGCCTGTTCTTTTAAAACTGTCTGTTTTAAAAGCCTGCCTGAATAAAAAGGTTTTGGCCTGTTGCAGGAAGGACAACAGGGAGGGAGCCAATCGACCAGAGCCATATAGGGCTTTATAGATCATAAGAAGCACTTTGAATTGTGCCCGGAAACAGACTGGCAGCCAGTGGAGCTATTTCAACAGAAGCATGGTTTCTCTCTCTCTCTCTCTCTCTCTCTCTCTGGCTTTTCTTCCGGAACGAAGATTCAGGAAGGACTCATCCCACGCTTTTTGCAAGCGCGCTGATGACTAAAAAGGCCAATCCGAGATAAACAAGTCCAGTTGCAGAAAGCACAGCAGAAGGTCTCCTTGGGTGATGTTTCCGGGTTGTGATTCTTTCTGCGTTGTCGTTTGTCTTCAAGACTTGTTCGATGTGAGTTCTCAAATAAGGCTGCAGCATTGTGGATAGTGTGTATGATAATATACTAATAATTGTTGCCTTTCTCTTTATTTCCTCTCCAGCTGTTGAAACCTGTAAGCTCTTCTGGACAGAGTTCTGTTTTATTATTCACTTTACTCTGCAGATTACCTTGTGTCCATTAATGGCAGTATTGGAACAAGTACAGACAACTCATATAGGGAACAGAGAGAGGAGGAGATCTATAAATTGTTCTTAAAGGCCTCAGCTGCTCTGTTTTTTACTCTTTCTTTCCTTCCTTCCTTCCTTCCTTCCTTCCTTCGGATTTAGAAAACAAAGCAAAAACCCAGAAGAGGCCTAAAGATTTGCCTGGTCTCATCCGTTCCCTCCTGGCCAAGCATGAGAAGGGATTGCGACCACCAGGCATGGAGACCACTCTGCCTAGTAAGTGAATCTACCAACCCTCTATCTCTTGCCACCATAGGCTATTATTGTACTAGCATGCAGAGCATAAGAAGCTGGCTTATCCCCAGCTGAGACCATAACTCAGCATTACTGGCCTACATTGACTGACAGAAGTTCTCCAGGCTTTCAGATGTAAGCCTTTCCTAACCCTACCTGGAGATGCCAGGGATTGAACCTGGAACCTCCTGCAACCAAACCACAAGTGGGCAAAGTGTGACCACAGAGCCCCATGTACACCCTCCAACATGGCACATATGAAAACAGGGACATGTGTGCCCAAGTCACATCAGAGTGTGGTCAAGTTGGCAAATGTTATTATTGAGGAAGCACACACAACCTAGGAGAGGCTACAGCAGCTTGCTTTTGCCTGAGTCTACTGGGAAGGGCAAAGATTTCACCCTCTTCTCTCCTCTCCTCCTTATGAGTGAATGGAATGCAAACTGCTTTTGCACTTTGAACTCAGGGGCCTTACCACACTCCAAAGAAAAGCAGCAAGGGAACAGGAATGTTTTGTTTTTTGCACTGCCTGATCACATGACATTATCATCCTTCTAGTGTTCTTTCATTACAGTCCCATGGGAATATGAAGGTAAAACCATATCTTTTTGCTAATGGGTTTTTCTGGTTAGCAAAAAGGTGTGGTTTTACCTCAGTCCCCCATGGGACTGGAACAAAAAAAGTTGACATCATGCAGTAAGGCAGCATGGAAGACGGAACATTCCTGCTCCCTTGCCGCTTTTCTTTGGAGTTAGGTAAGGTCCTCAGTTTGCAAAAAACTGAAGCAAGCTGAGGATAAAGGGGAAAAGTGAGAAGAAGAAAAGGAGGATAGAAAACTGGACCATTTTAAAACAGCTGAAAAGGTTGTTGTTCAGATTCCATACTTTTAATCCAAAGTACAGTACAGATCCACCCCTGTATCCATGGATTTGGTATCCACTGTTTCACTTATCTGCGTCCAAAAAAATGTTCTGTCTAGGCATTTCTAGGTCCTCTAATGTGATTCTATGATCAGCTTCTGGCATTCGTCTCATAAAATAATAGGGTTCCCTATTATCCATGGCTTCAGGTAGTCACAGAGGGTCTTGGAACATATTGTCCGCAGATATGGAGGGTCAGCCTGCACACAATTTTAGGCTTAACCTTGGCTCTGAATTACAGAACTTACAAGGGAGCACTCTCCCTTTGAAGAAACTGCATGATTCAATGTGCCACCAGGAAGCAGTGTGGTGAAGAGCTATAGGGAAAAAAAGAATGGGATTCTTCAAACTAATACTTTTTTTTCCTCTACTTTTCAGGCAGCACGGAGGACTTTGAACTGCCGAGCTCTCCTGCTCCTTTCCCCACCTCTCTCCCCACAGATGCCTCCTATTCTGCAAGCACCTTCCCAGTTTCTTTTGAGTCTTATGAAAGCACCCCAGTTTCGGCCACCACACCCCCAAGGATAGTGAAAGTGGATTTCAAGCAAAGGTCCCGTCCCCCAGTGACTAACCTGAACAAAGCAGTGACTCTGAGTGAGTATGAAAGTGGAGATGGGCTGATGTCCTGAAAACAACTAGGTACCAGCAAAGTATAAACTGCACTAGTCTGGGAAGGGAGCCAACTGTTAATTAGCTCACAGGAATGTAAACACAGTCCAAAAGGTCAGAGGCTTACAATCAGTCAGTGTGGTCCAAAGCAGTTGAGGGTCAACAGGATCAGGCAGCAGAGTAGTCAAGGACAGTCCAAGGTCTAAGCACAAGTCAAGGTAACAGAAGTCAAGATAACTGGAACCCAGGCACCGAAGTCAGCAGAAAACTTTCACCAGGAAGATCAGTTGATCTCTGACAAAACCTCTATCACCTCTCCCAGCATATATAAAGCAATTAAGGCTTTGCCAGGTGTTTCTTAAGGAGCAGGTTTTTCTCATAAAGTCTCAGAGACTTTCTTTGAGCTCGCTGCTGGGTATACAATGGTGGAGGTAAGCTCTCTCTTCTTCTTTGTCCTTATCTGAATGGGCAGGACTCTCGGATGGGACAGCAGAAAACAAGCTTGCTCCATCTTCAGTATGACATCCCTTCAAATATTTAAAAAATAAAACCCAAGTCTGACTAATGAGGAAAATGCATATATACACATCTTTCAAAGCAGTACTCTCACCCTGAAATTCCTTTCTCTCACCCTCAAGACTGGAGAAGAAGGGCCAGGTCCTAAGATTCAGGGCCAGGCCATGAGATCTGGGAACCCTAACCTGGGTATATGGACAGTACAATGTGGAAGAGTGCATCAAGAGAAGTACTCTCTGGCCATGCCCATTTTTACCTGTCAGTGACTCAAAGGCTTCATTGTCATCCTTACAGCTCTTGTGGTGATGTGCACAGTGACTGGGGTCTCTGGACTGGTGGTAGCTGCCATTTGCTGGTACAGGTAGGAATCACACCTGCCCCTTTCCCTTTATTGGCATGTTCTTTTTAAAAAAAATTAATAATTTTTATTTAAAAAAATCATTAACATAACATAACACAGCTTAGCTCAACACAATATAACTTAACATAGCTTACATTCCTTAAAAGAATATGTCATACATAACATTTTCCAAAAGGAAAAAAAAATCCCAATCAAATACATACCAACGTCTTTCATGCTTTCATACATCCAGATACCTATAAATTATATTTATGTTTCTCATTATTCTTAAATGTCTTCTTCCTCACTTTCTCACCTTCATACACTTTCATACCTTCTTCCTCATACATTGACTTCCTTTCTTTCATTATTCAGGTCTATCACTCTATATATTCTTTTTCCCTCGTTTCTACTGTTCAACCTTTCGTTTAACCTACTTTTCGATCTATATTTGATTTTTTCCCCCCAATATATTCCTCCCCAATATTCCAATTTTGGAATTTTACTAATTCACTCTTTCTCTGGGTATTCCCCCAAATTCATTATATCTTCCCAACCCTCCAGATCTTTCCATGTCCTTTTTTCATCCAACATTATTGACAATCTTTCCATTTCATAAAAATCTTTCATCTTCCTTATCCGTTCATTAATTGAGGGAAGTACTTTCCCTTTCCACTTCTGGGCAAATAATAATCTGGCCGCAGTTACAGCATATAATAATATTCTCCCATATTTCTTTTGAATATTTGGACTTAAATTATGTAGCATATTTAAAAGGGACATTTCCGGTTCTATAGGCAATTGTATTTTTAATGTCTTAGCAATTACTTTATAAATCTCCTTCCAGAACTTTTTTGTCTTTTCACAAGTCCACCATATATGCATGTAAGTGCCTTTTGCTTTCTCACACTTCCAGCATATATTGGGTACATTTTTGTAAATATTTTCAATTCTCTCTGGAGTGAGGTGCCACATATTCATCATTTTGTAGACATTTTCTTTTAGTGCGTAGCTTCTTGTAAAACCAATATTTACTTTCCAAGTTTTTTCCCACTCTTCTAATTTTATTTCATGGCCTATTTGTTGGGCCCATTTAATCATATAATTTTTAACCACCTCTGTCTCCAGAGTCAACTTCAATAGCAAACTATATATTTTTGCAATCATCTTTTTCTTTTCTCCAAATAAAATTTTATCACATTCTGTCTCTTCTATATCAACACCTTCTATTTTATAATCTATTTTAAATTTTTCATACAATTGCCGGTGTAAGAACCAATGACACAGGATACCTTCAGTTTTTAACTCCTCTTGTGCTTTCATTTCAAGACGACCTTCTTGTTTCTTAAGAATTGTTTTATATGTCAGCCACCTTCCCATATATAGATTTTCTTTTTTATAGAAAGCTTCACGGTTTGACATCCACCTGGGTATTCTTAAATGTAACTTCCTCTTATATATTTGCCAAACTCTTAACAAGGCTCTTCTAACATAATGATGGCTGAATTCCTTGTGGACGGTTGCTTTGTTATGCCACATATATGCGTGCCACCCAAATCTAAGATTAAAACCCTCTAATTGTAATAACTTATCATCCTTTAAGTTTATCCATTCTGTTATCCATACTAGTGCACATGCGTGGTAATATAATCTTAGATCTGGGAGGCCAAGTCCGCCCCTTTCTTTGGCATCTCTTAATATCTTCATCTTGATTCTTGGTTTTTTTCCATTCCAAATGAATTCTGAAAGTTCCTTATTCCATGATTTGAATATTGTATCTGTAGTTAATATAGGTATATTTTGAAATAAGAAGATCATCTTTGGGAGCACCAACATTTTTACTGTTGAGATCCGTCCCAAAAAGGAAAGATTTAAGTTCTTCCATCTATTTAAATCTTTTTTTATATCAGTCCATATTTTCCCATAATTATTATCAAAGAGTTCAGAGTTCCTATTTGTGATTGTTATGCCTAGATACCTTGCCCTTTTTACTAGAACAAACTGTGATTTTTTAGTTAATTCTTGTTCCTCTATCTTACTTAAATTTTTGGTTATTATTGATGTTTTTTCTTTATTTATTTTAAACCCCGCTAATCTTCCAAATTCCTCCATTATCCATATCAATTTCTCTATACTTTTATTTGTATCATCTAGAAAAAGGACAAGGTCATCTGCAAATGCTTTTTGTTTGAACTCATATTTCTGAACCTTTAGACCTCGAATCTCCAGATCTGAATTTATTTTCCTAAGGAGAACTTCTAAAGTTATTATAAAGAGTAGGGGGGATAAGGGACAGCCTTGCCTCGTGCCCCTCTCTATTTGACATAGCTTAGTCTTTTCCCCGTTCACTATTATTTGTGCCTGTATGTTCAATGGAGCATAGAAGCTGCCTTATATGGAGTCAGACCATTGGTCCATCCAGGCCAGTATTGTCAAATCAGATTGGTAGCAACCAGGATTCCTTCCTAGCCCCATCTGGAGATCTTTCCCAGTGTTTCCCCCAAGTATTAACCAGGACCAACCCTGCTTAGTGTCTGAAAGGAGATGAGATTGGGTGTGTGCAGGGTAGTCTGGTAGTAGTGGTTGTTCTGGAAGACAGTGGTTGTTCTGGAAGTGATCGCCCTGTTGTTGTTGTTGTTGTTGTTGTTGTTATGTGCCTTCAAGTCATTTCCAACTTATGGGGATCCTAATATAGGGCCTGAATACCCTAAAGGCACCAGATCCTATCTGATCTTGGAAGCTAAGCAGGGTTAGCCCTGGTTAATATTTGGATGGGAGGCTACCAATGAACACCAGGTGCTATAGGCTACATTTCAGAGGAAGGCAATGCCCAAACCACCTCTGAGTATTCCTTGCCTTAAAAACCTCTATGAAATTCATGGGGTTGCCATAAGTCAACAGGTGACTTAAAGCACACACACACATAAGGTGAACCTATCACGGAGTTTTCTTGGCAAGATCTGTTCAGAGGGGGGTTGCCTTTGCCTTCCTCTGAGGCTGAGAGAGTATGACTTGCCCAAGGTCACCCAGTGGGTTTCCATGGCCAAGCGGGGTTTCAAACCCTGTTCTCCAGAGTCATAGGCCAACACTCAAACCTATTTACTAGAACGTAAATATATTTACTAGATCTATTTACTATAACCTAGAACTGAAGACACGCGCTCAAGACTATACGTAGAATGCCTCTGGGCATTTTCTAAGTACCAGAAATGTAGAGAACTCACAGTCGTTCCACACACAAAAACAGCATTCCTGGTTTACACCCATCTTTCTTCCCCTCAGGAATATGATTGGAACACCTTGCCAGTCTTCTGCAGTCCATCCCGTGATCTACTAGTAGATTGTGATCTACCTTTTGCCCATCTCTGATTTATTAATGCCACCTGGGCCAGGCTAAGACATGCCGAGTCCCTAAACAAGTTGCTGCCACAAACAGAAATAATGTAGTTTGATACTGCTTTAACTGCCATGGCTCAGTGCTATGGAATTCTTGGGTTTGTAGTTTTGCGAGATATTTAGCCTTCTCTGTCAGAGAGCAATGGTGCCACAACAAACTACAAATCCCAGGATTCCATAGGACGCAGCCATGATAGTTAAAGCATTGTCAAATAGTATTATTTCTGCAGTGTGGCAGCAGCCAAAGTGTAAAAGTAGAAGAGCATTGGCAAAAGTGTGTATATGATTCTAACGCAGGGGTGGGCAACTGCAGGGGGTCTGGAGGCCACTTTACATCTACTTGACCCCTTCAGGGGCTGTACAACTGCCAGATATGCCCCCTCCCAACACACAAACAGAAACAACCAGAAATGGCTGGAAGTCCACATCTGGTTTTGAAAAACAGATACTTTAAAAAAATCTTAAAACAGTGCAGGGAACTCTTGCAACCTTTTAAAAAGATTAATTGCTGCTTCTGGAAGCTTTCAGCTTTTGGTGGGTGGGAGCATAGCAGGAAAAGAGCAGCCCAGAGGTGAGGAGAGATCAGGGCCATGAAAAACAACTGGGTTGGTCCCCATTTGGCTCTGGGACCAGACTTTGCCCACTCTCATTCTAACAGAAAGGTGAACTGAAATTGAAATACTAAACTTAATAATCTGTTTTTGTATTTTAAGGGCCCCTCATAATCATTTGGCCAAAATCACCAAAATGAGTAAATTGAAGCTATCATACTTTGGGCATCTCATGAGACAATACGACTCATTGTGTGACTCATCTGGAAAGGTGATAAGGCCATGAAAGGTGGAAGGCAGTAAGAAAAAGTAAGCTCACAAGACAAGTGGATTGATCCAATCAAGGAAGCCACACCTCTGAGTCTGCAAGACCTGAGCAAGACTGATGTTAACCAGAGGGCTATCTAGACAGTAAAAATAATCCTAATAGAATTTGAAGGGAATACCTTTTGTCCTAACAAGATCCTGCAGTGATTTGCATTATACAGAAGGAGGGGGTCCGAAAACTCCAAAAACTATGGGGTGAAAGCCTTCACGGCTTTTCCTGAAGTTTTTGAAATAATGCGTAGAAATGCGCATTACTGCTTGTTTGGACAACGGATTCACAGCGCAGGACAGAAGTGGAAAGCTGATTGATCGGATGTGTGCAGGGCAGTGGAGACAAAAGAACACTGCTGCGATTTTTGCGTTAATATGTAGCTATCAGCATTATATCTTCTTGTCTAGACAACTCCCAGGGCTGTTGGAGGTCTCTTATTCATAGGGTCACATAATTTGATGGCAAATAACAACAACAAAATCTATGACCCTAAACTATAGTTTACTTAGCTTGTGTGTAAATCCAGCACTCAGTGCTGTTCCTGTAACTGGCCTTTTACAGAGTTGTGTAAGCTTTAAAAAATAGGTTTCTGCTCTAATTCAGATGTAAATTTCAGTTAAAGAGAACACAACTGTGTGTAGAGGGGATAAGATAAGACAGACAAATGAAAGGGGAGGAGAATCTGTCAAAATGTACTTAGGGAGTGGTTAGGATTACTGTACTTTCAAAAGAGAATGAGGATAAGAGGTTTGATCCAAATACTTAAGGAAGAGATGAAATGGCAGACAAGTGCCTGTAGCACTTAAAAGCTTAATATATTTCATCTAAATTTCATGTTTGTTAGTCCTTAACTGGGTGGCCCACAATATTCTGGATGCAAGCTGCCTTGGGTACTAATTTTTCTGCCTGAGGTGGAGCATCAAATGACACCTTCCTCCTCCAAAGTAAAGGTGCATGGAATCAAAGACCAGCCAATTTATTTTGGCCCATGAGGCAAAAAAATCCCATACACATTCTTCTCCCATACTGCCAGTAAAAACACAACAGGATTCAATTAAGTAAGTAAAAGTTTGTTGTCCTTTAATGAGACCTAAAGTTGACAGATTGAAACAGTTGTCTCGCTCTGCCTAACAGCAGAGTTGGTCCTCATCTTCAGAGTGGCACATGGACATTAGTGGTTATAGGAACAGGCTAACATGGCTACCACACTAGCAAGGCCAGAGTGTTTAGCCTCTTCAGTTTTTTTTTTTAAGTAAATTCAAGAAAATGAAAACTTTGCAGTGACGCAGTTTGTAAGAGCTTGTGGGAATGTTGCAGACATACTTAACATCTGTAAAAACATCTCATGATTCATTCCTAGGCTACAGAAAGAGGTTCACTTAGCTCAGAAGATAGCATACACAGCCAGTCGGGGGAACCAGTACCGGTACCACCAGCCCAGTGCAGTAAGTAATTTTGTCATTGGTTCTTGCTCATGGGTGTGTGTGTGTATATATATATATATATATAAAACATAGGGTGAGATTACAGTTGCCAGAGTGAAACTGGAGTGGGCTCCTATAGCTTTAATGGTTTTATAGAACAGGAAATTTCAGGAAGTGTTGCTTGCTTGTTACCAAGTTGTACACCATGCCATACCTGCTGAAATTCCCTCTTCTACACAACCATGAAATATAGATACAGGAGCCCTCTCCAGTTTTCAATCTAGAAATCCTAGGTGAAATGCTGGAATCTTCATAATACTTAGTCTTGGGATCATGCAATGAAGCTGAATGGTGGAAGATTTAGGATATACAAAAGAAAGTGTTTATATAAGGTATATAGTCAGGCCCCTATATCTGTGGGTGTTTGGTTCCCAGACTTACCGTGGATATCGGACACAGCAAACCCTATTAAAATAAATGACTTCCAGTAAAAACATACCATAGAGTTGTGTTGGAGGACATAGAAGATCCTAGAGAGGGTGCCTATCTAGACATTTTCCAGCATGACTTTATGGTATGTGTCCTCTATTTTGTGTCCCACGGATGACTGAAACTACAGATATTGATTCCACAGATACAGTGGTACAACTGTAGTTAAATTATTGAACTCACTGCCAAACTGTAGTGATGGCAGCCAACTGGGAGAGGGCTAGCTCTCTGGATCCTACTTATGGCTTTCCTGTAAGCATCTAGGTAACCACTGTGGTCAGCAGAAGGTTGGACTGGACTAGATAGATAGGATTATGGTTCAATCTGATCTAGCAAAGCTCTTTTTAATCTTATGTTCTCTCTCATCCCTCTCAGTACATGGACTCTAGACTAGCTCAGTCTTGCCAAGTTCACCACTATCAACATCAGAAGAAACTTCTCACCAGTGAGGAGTAAGTGCTCTTTTGACAGTCACTCTGGGAGGATGAGAGGGTTGGGACAACCACCAGAAGCGTAGGGGGCATTTCTCAGTTTTCAGTTCTAGCCCCAAGTGTTTTGCTTGATGAAGCAGAACAGCAAATGTTGGCCCATACTACTTTCCCAAGTCAAGGTTCATAGTACCTAAATGCAGCCAAGTTGTTTTGACACATGAAGCAGAAAATTCTACAATATACTTTCTGTCCCTGGTAGTAAAAATATGACAACAGACTTAACAATTTGTTACCCTTTCATGACACCTAAAATCTGCTGCCTGGCCACTATGTCACTCAGCTTAATAATAGGGCCGGCCTTCTCTCAGTGGTGGAGTTCATGTAAGGCCACAGCAGTCCCTGCATACTCTTCAACTGTCCTGATTTGTCAGGAACAGTCTTGATTAATCCTCTGTCATTCCGTTTTTGAAGCAATTTTTAAAATGTCCCATTTTCTCTTTCTTCCACCCACTTCCCCTCTTTGTGCTCGTCAATTGCTGCAGAGTTGAAAGTGCAAAAGTGGTTTGCAGTCAACTCAGCAGTGGGAGGAGGGGGGCCAGAAGCTTGCCCTTCCTAGTAGTCTCAGGCAAAAGCAAACTGCTGCAGTGTCTCCTTGCTTTTGTGTTCTTCCTCGTTAACAACTTTTGCCATCTTGACCACATTCTTATGTTGGTTGGCCACATGTGTCACAGTTTTCATCTGTGAAATGTTGGAGGGTATAGTCCATGCCACTTCAAGTGAGAGGATCTCTGCTTTTTTAAACAAAAACAAAAACAAAAAACCCTCTGAAAAAGCTCTGCCTCTGGTCCCTGAGAGCAGTTGCCTGCCAGACTAGGCAACATGAGGCCAGATGGATGACTGGTAGAGTAAGAGGCATTCTCCATGTAGAGTTCAGCACATGGTAAAACTGTTGTTTAGGATTAGATGCTCTCTGTGTATTA
Organism: Gambelia wislizenii; assembly: GCA_030847615.1. Lineage (NCBI taxonomy): Eukaryota > Metazoa > Chordata > Lepidosauria > Squamata > Crotaphytidae > Gambelia > Gambelia wislizenii. Next base: position 41,924,243 of record JAUMIR010000002.1, read on the forward strand.
TGAAACACATCTCCTTTATACAAGCCAGCTTGAGGTTTCAGATCTGCAGCAGAGAGCTTTCTCTCAGTCCCATCACCTTTGCAAGTGCATTTGGTGAGGACTCAAGAGAGAGCCTTCTCCGTGGCTGCTCCCAGGCTGTGGAACTCCCTTCCATGGGAGGTCTGGTTGGCTCCCTTCCTGCAGGTAGGTGAAGAACTTTTTATTCAGGCAGGTCTTTCAGATTTAAAGCAGTAGTTGTATGTGGGGTACTGTATTTCTAATGTTTTCAACGTTTTTAAACCGCTTAAACCATATTTTTAAAATATTATTGTCATTTAATTCTTTTTAAACTTTTGTAAATTAATGTTTTAGCTTAATCTTTTCCAAATGATTGTAAGCCACCTTGAATTCCATCTTGGGAGAAAGGCAGGATATAAATTTGATTTTAAAAATAATAAAATAAACAAGAGCTTCCCACATATAGAAAATTAGACAGCAGAGGCTCCTAGCCTAGTTTTCTCTCTATTGTGCTACTTTTCTGTACAGAAAACAATAGAATTCCCCCCTCCTTCCAAATGTTAAAAGTGGTACAGTTTCAGGAAAAGCACTACTAAGTAAACATTACATCATGATTGTAAAAAAAAGGCATCTCTTGGGCCTAAAATGGCCCTGGCGGTGGGCAAAAATGTGGTGAAAATACCCCAGGTCCCATAGAAGGCATTTGGGGGCAAACAAAATTTGAATTGTGGGATTGGGGGGGGTCTCAAGTTCTGCTGGGGAACTAATGCTGCCCTCTAGATTCTAACAGTTGTGCACCCCAGTGTGATGGGTTGTACTGTATATCTATAACAGTTTCCCCTAACTTGGTGCCCTCTAGTTGCTCAATTTCTAGTTGGCTGAGGATAAGAGCTGTAGCCCAACATCTTTGGAGGGTGTGTTGTTTTGGTGGGAGTAGTCTTCAGAATGTATCCTTTGGTATATTGTAGGGCTGTCACTTAGTGGAAGTCATCTACTTTTTAGTGGCTAGGTTTTTACAAACTTGTGCACAAGCAAATAAATTATTCAACGAAACAAGCACCCTTTCTGTTTAGAATGCCTGTGTTGCAGCCAGCATAGTCTTAGAAGAGGCAATCCTCCCTCTTTCATTTTGTGTGGCATTTGGATTTTTTCAGCAAATGCTTAGGTGTAAAATAATTTCAAACTTGCCAACCAGCTAACTGGAGGCATGCCCTTTTAACTGATTCACTTTAATTTAATTGATGGATCTCATCAATCAGTCAGCTATTTCACAGAACTCCTTCTAATAGTGGAAATGCCAGACTGCTTTTGATTGTCTTTGGCCAAATCAATTATGGTGGGGTCTTTTCAGTAGTGGCACCTTGGTTGTGGAAAGCCCTGTCCAAAGTGATCCACCTGGCAGTACTGTGAGCAAAGCAAACACTTTATTTTCCAAGGCCTTTTAAATCATAGCCAGGAACAGCTTTTTAGTTTTGCTGGTTAGTATTTCTGCTCTCAGTTTGCTTAGATTTGTTCTTGATCTGGTGTTGTTTTGCCACTGCATTTTATCTTTTATGTCTATTTCTTTTGTATTTCAACATGTGTATTATATTGTGTATTGTAACATGTTTATTATATTGACTATATGGTATTGAATTTTTATTGTAATATTGTATATTTCTAAAATATGGTTCATTTTAATCTTGTGAGCCACCCAGGCAAATGTTTTGTTCTGCAGTTGCCTTATAAATAATGTAAATAAATAGAAGTAAGACGTGGAATCCAAATATCATAGCACCACCAAGATTTTGAAAAGTCTTTGCAGCCACATCAAGACATCAATTCTTGCCTTCTCCTTCCTAGATTTGTCTGTCTGGTGTGTAGCATGGCTGGTGGGTGGCTTGGTATGGAAGAAGAGGATGCTAATGCTTTAGGGAGATAGAATATTTGGCCTTGGGGGTTAAATGAGTGTCAAAGAAGCATAGAGGAGGAAGGGAAGGGGGAATGTGACTGGAAGGAGGTTGGAATCTCTTCAATTCCATCTCATGAGATTATTCACCTCACGTTGTCTCTTTCTGTAGTAGAGAACCCCCCAAACCAGTAGAGCAAGTCTCCACAGAATCAGAGACTGAAAATGGAGATTACACTGTATATGAATGCCCTGGACTGGCACCAGTAAGTATGCATGTATACAATGTTGTGTAAGAAGCTGATAAGTAGCTTCTTAACAGAGCTGGGAAAGTTACTTTTTGAGGATTACAACTCCCCAAATCCTCATGCTGGTGGCGGAAGTCTGAGAGTTATACTTTTAAAAATTAACATTTCTAAGCTCTAAATTTTAAGGAGCTCTGTGTGAAGCTTTCTGCAGAAATTTAGGCTGCCTTTCCCATAAAAAAAAATCACCTTGTCCTTTAAAGAACAATAACAAGTTACTGACTGTCTAATTACCCTGAAGGTGACATATCCTGTCTGATCTTTGAAGCTAAGCTGGGTCAGCTCTGGTTAATACTTGGATGGGATACCTGGTGCTGTAGGCTGTGTTTCAGAGGAAGGAACTAGCAAAACCACCTCTGAATATTCCTTGCCTTAAGAAGACCCTATGAAATTCATGGGGTTGCCATAAGTCAACAGGCGACTTGAAAGCACATGCAGAGATGCTATATATACTTTGATTTTATTTCTAACCTGCCCTTTACTCCTAAGGATTTCCCAAGGTCCATTACATAGAAACACACACACACAGACCACCCTACAATAACACTGGGCCTGCTTCCATGGGTGAACTAGGCCCAAACAATTGGCTGCCTGAGGCAAATTACAATATGGTTCTTCTCTCCTGTTCCACACATAGAGTTGGATTTTAACTCAATACTGACAATAGGATAGCATCTTCCACCCCAGCTGAGGGCAGCAGGGCCATACCCTCCAACATTTCACATATAAAACTGGGATATATATGGGATATATGCAGCCAGGTAACATTAGAGTGTGGTCAAGATGGCAATACTTATTAATGAGGAAGAGCAGACAAGCTAGGAGGGGCTGCAGCAGTTTGCTTTTCCCTAAGCCTACTGGGAAGGGCAAGGCTCTGGCCCCTCCTCTGCTCTGCTCCCCCCCCAGTTACTTGAATGGAAACTACTTTTGTACTTTGAACTAAGTTTGTAAGAGTGTAAGTAAGCTGAGGACAAAGGAGCGAAGAGGGAAGAGGAGGAGAGAAAAACTGGGATATTTTAAAAGCAGCTGAAAAAGTGAGATGACATAGGATTAATCCTATCCCTGCCAAATCAGGACAGCTGGAGGGAATGCAAGGCCATTTAGGGGATGATGTCAGGTTGTGCAGCAACCCAAACTGCATTCTCCATGAGAGGAGAGTGGACAGAAAGACCAGGAAGATCAGTCAAGGCTTGCCCTTGCTGCTTCCACAACATCTGCCTCCAGAGCTTCACTGCCCAAGAGCAGAGAGGAAGGAATCAGATGCAGCTACAAGGCCACAGGTGTGCTGCTGAGCAGAGAACTGCTGGCTTGCCAGTGAAATTGTGCATACAGTATTCTTGTCAATTGCTCAATAAACATTACATCCTACTTCCAGTCCTGTGACCAATGAATACAGTACAAAGTCTTATTAGCATTATTTCAATGAAGTGTTTAAAAATGTAAGCAGCCACTCTAGAAGCTTTACCAGATTGAACAGCAGAATAAAAATCTTGTGTGTGTGTGTGTGTGTGTGTGGCTTCAAGTCGCCTGCCAACTTAGGGCAACCCCATGAATTTCATAGGGTTTTCTTAGGCAAGGAATACTCAGAGGTGGTTTTGCCAGTTCCTTCCTCTGAAATATAGTGGGCCCTCGTTATCTGCTGGGGTTTGGTTTCAGGACCCCCAGTGGATCCCAAAATCTGTGGATATTCAAGTTGCATTATATACAATGGTGTAGTAAAATGGTGTCCCTTATATAAAATGGTAAAATCAAGGTTTGCTTTTTGGAATTTTGTTTTTGTGAATATTTTTGAACCGTGGTTGGTTGAATCCGTGGATGCAAAATCTGTGGATAAGGAGGGCCGACTGTATAGCTTATACAGTTGTCCCTTCATATTCGCTGGGATTTGGTTCCAGGAACCCCCATGGATACCAAAATCCGTGAATACTCAAGTCCTATTATATGGAATGGCATAGCAAAATGGTGTCCCTTCTATAAGATGGCAAAATCAAGGTTTGCTTTTTGGGTTATTATTTTTTAAGAATATTTTCAAGCCATGAATACTTAAATCCGTGGATACCAAATCCGTGGATACAGAGGGGCAACTGTACTTAGATACAAGGCCTGCTTAGTGCTTCCAGAAGGGAAGGACTTTGGGCCTTGATCAAGAAGAATGAGGAAGGCCCCAAATATTGCCAATTCTTGACTTACTGGGACACTGGATGGCTTACCACAATGGACAACTGTGCACAAAATAGTTTAGTGTTGCCAGAATGAAAACTGGGAAGGGCTCCTGTACCTTTAATAGTTGTGAAAAGTGGAGATTTCAGCAAGTGTTGCTTGTTACTCTGGCTGTGTGACAAGCAACACCTGCGGAAATCCCCTTTTCTATACAACATTAAATGTAGAGAAGTCACCTCCCGTTTTCAATCTGGCAACACAACACCCTGGCTGCACCTACTACCTTCTGCCCAAGTATAAGAGATATATAAATGATTCAGTCCACGAAGTCTGGGTCTGGAGGGGTTGCTGCATCATGTGTTTCTTGCTAAGCCTAAAGTATTTTAAAACTAAAGGGAGAGATTTCAGCTTTAGATATACAGTAACCCTAACTCCTGACTTTCTTTCGAAACTGACATTGGCTACTTGTTCCACTTCAGGACAATTTAAGGCAGAAAATGGGGGCTGAGTAAGAGCCAATCTAGACATGCTGCAGGATCATATGGTGAAGCTTTTCCTTCTGACCATTCAGATGGTGGGAAAAGCTTCATCATGTGATCTTGCTGCATGTCCAGATAGGCTCTTACTCAGGCCTGCTAGGGAAGTACAGTAACATGTTTCAATGTTCTTTTATGGGGGAAAAGCTTTCTGCACATAGAAAATTGTCATGACAAGGATTATGTTAGCCTAAGTTTTGAACTGCTATGATTGTTTGCATTTGTCTCCCTTTGTAAGGGGCTATCTTAGAGCATTAAAACAAGCAGGTCTCCCACCAGCAATCTGAAATGGTAAAGTCCAAGAAAAACAAATGCACAAGGTGATGCTATATTGTAATACATGTATAGAGTAGCTATAAGAAATAGGATTATCAAATCTCAAGGCCTGGCCTCTCTTCTCCAATCCTCAGGATGAGAGGGGGGAGGAATTTCAGGGAAAGAGCACTGCCTTGAAAGGGTACGTGTATAGATATTTTCCTCATCTGTTAAACTGTGTTTTTTTTAAAAATTGAATAATATATACTATGCAGTTCTGGTTGAAGCTTAACGTATTGTGCTTAAACACATGACCGGGACATTCTTCTTGTAACACCACCTGGGCCTGCCCCCACTGACAACACAAAGGGTCATTCCTAAATCTCCCATTTCAGGGCCTGGGATAGTCCTCATCTGGCAACCCTAATTAGAAATTTTCTTCTCTTCCTTTCCAAAGAATGCTTTGATTAACTTCTACTCCCTTTCTCTTTCCACAGAGTGGAGAAATGGAGATCCACAACCCTCTCTTTGACACCACAACCCTGCATCGATGCCCTCCCTAAGTACATTATCTTCTCTTCCCCATTCTCTCTCTCTCTCCTCTTCCCTTCTTTCTTCATCCACCACTCTACCTCCTGGATTGATGCAAGGAGGATTCAGACCTACCCATTGGGTGCTGTTTCTCTATTCAGTTCCAGAGGGAATTAATTCCCTATATCACTTAATCATCCATTGCCATTGTTTCATCCCATCCTAATCCTATGGAAACTACTTAAAAGGGGGAGGATGGCCAGTAGTAGAGTAGATCTCCTTCAAATCAACAGCTTATAATGCTGAGCATCAACCATTTCTCTTAGAGACCTCTTTTCCAAGCTTGCCTTCATCCATTAATTCTCCATATGAAAACCCTACCCAGTCCAGCTAGAGAGGTTGATGTGAGCACAAGCTGCCTCCTTCCTTCACTGCATAGTGGCTGTGGATGCATATGCGCATGTCGATCTCCATCTAGGACATATCAAGACATTCTTCTGCCTGAAGCAGTATGGCAGATGCTTTTCCCTGTCCAACCCCCAAGTCAGGGTAACATAATACTCAAGGAAGTTGGAAGCTGCAGCAGCAGAAAATGCAATGATGATGATGATGATGATGATGATATCATAGCCTCACTCTTCCTAATGGCTGGGCCATCCCCGTCCCCATTGCTCTTGCAATACAGTACTCTCCTGGGCCATTTCAAACTGGTGGGATACAAGAAGGGATTGCATGCTTTCCCATCTAGGGCCACCTGTTGTTATGCCTATTTGCCTCCAAGTGCACCTGAATAAGGGCCATGGCTTTTACTTTATTTTATTTCAGTATAAAATTTAGGGTGCAATCCTATGGCACCTGGGACTGGGCTTCCCTCTCCAAAGTCAGAGTGAGCAAGTAGATCCCAATCCTGCCCCCCTCCCCGTCTGCAACCTCTTCTTGGGAACAGATAAGGGATGGCCAAACACAGAAGAGGGAAAGGCAATGAATGTTGTACCTCCCTTACTTTTGACCTACTGGCAGAAGTTCAACAAACACTTGGATATGAAGTGTCTAAGCATAGAGCACTCCTCAACTAGCAATGTAATTGCTCTGGCCCTATTTTCCCTTTAAGCAGCCTTTAAGAGTGATGCACATCACTCAGATATCAAAGTCAAAAGAATGAAAAGCAGCGGCATCAAAATCGATATAACTGCCAGACTTACAAGAAATGCAGATTAAAAGCCAAATAGTCAGCCCTGCTGTGTTACAAAACAAACAGCAGTGGAACCTCCTGTTGTCATTGCACAGCCAAACTTACAGCCACATTGCTGTAGGTGGAGCTCTGGCAGGGAAAAAAAGAGAGAAAAGGACTAAAAGGCTACAATTTGACTTTAAAACAAGGTGTGTCCAGGACTTTTTGAAACAGGGATTTTCTGCATGAAAAGCACATGCTTTACCTCCCACGGTCTGCTCACCTCCTCACGCTATATGGTTGTCGCAAACTAGAACTGTTTTCCGTTTGTGTGTGCATGTGAGCATGCAAGGGCTAACACACATGTGGATGTTTGCACTATTAAATGAAATCTGAGTTACTCTAGCTTGCATGTTACATAGGGCTGTCCCCTAACTAAAAAGAAAACATGCCTGACTAATAATGGGTTTGAGCTGAATATTCAATCAACTTAATTTACACATAGTTAAAAACCATTCTCTTATAGCAAAAGGCTTTCCTTCTTTTAAGTCTCATAGGCCTCTTTCACACTGCAGTTAGATAGGACTTCGTTTCCACTTTCACTGCTATGGCTGCATCTTGTGGAATCCTAGGGTATGTAGTTTGGTGAGATCCTAGAGGAGTGCTCCGGCTGAAAGTCTGAAATCCCCTCCTTAAAGTGTGAATCCCAGGATTCCATAGGATACAGCCATGGCAATTAAAGTGGAATCATAGGGCTGTAATTGTGTCATGTGAAAGTGCTCTTTGACACATATGAACACCAGCACACAGGAATATGTGGGGTTAAGCCTTCCCTTCCTGCCCTCTGAGATGTAGGCATCACTGGAGGAGGATGGAGGTGAAGTTTTTCCACTTCCCAACAGCCTCCAATGAGATAACTGCTTTACTACCACTACTTGTGGTGGGAAAACAGTGACTTTAGAAGCCAGGGAGGCGTGTTTTCCCAGTGTGGGGAAAAATGGGTGGGATCCCTCCACCTTTAAAATTCCCCCATGCCACAGGTATTTCAGCAAACTGAGCTCCTTTTATCTTCCCCCTGCCTCCATCAGTCTTCCCATCTATCCCACAACTTATTGCAACATCATACCCTTAAACATATCACAGATGAAGACTGGAACATGTTTGGCTAATCAACATCAGTGTGTGGCCAGGACGACAAAAAAGGAACAGGCAAACTAGGAGATGCTGCAGCAGTTTGCTTTTGCCTGAGTCTACAAGGAAGGGTGAGACTTTGAACTCAGTTTGCAGCAATTGAAGTAAACCGAGGAGAAAGGGGGAGAATGGAAGGAGAAGAGAGAAACCGGGACATTTTAAAGGCAGCTGAAAAAGTGGGGTGATAGAGAATTAATTGGGACTGTCCCTGCCAATTTGGGACAGTTGTGGGGTACAGGACATCCTGTTCAGTCTGTTCCAGCCAAACAATAAAATTCTAAGGTTGTACTCTATGGATCTGATGTAGACCAGGAAAACTCATGCTAAAATAAATTATTTCATCTTAAAGTTGCAACAGAATTTGTCATTATTAATTTTTTTTTGGCAGAACTAGTTGTGGGTTGTATGTTGCTCACCAAAGTAAATGGGGGAAGAAGAGGACCAATGGAATGACCGAAAATGAGTACAAGAAGACCAAGCTATAGAGTTTCCTTCTTTATTAGCTGATTTAAAGGGCATGGCTAAATGATGAAAATACCCCTCATGGAATTCACAGGGAATCCTACCTGTCTAAATGGAATCCAGCGTCAATCCACATTATTTGGAAGGAGGGGGGCCCAAAATGGCAAAAACAACACGGTAAAAGCCTTCACAGATTTTCCCATACTTTTTCAAAAACTGCGAGGGGGGTGCCTATTCCTGCTCATTTGGACTATCAAATGACAGGAAATTCAAAGGGATGCACAAAGCTGATTGGCCGAATGAGAGACGGGGCAGGGCTTGGTAGCAGGGCAAGCGCCCACTGCCGCCATGTTGGATTTTCGCCTTAGTGATTGCTCGCTAAGGCGATAAAACAGGACGAATATTTTCTGTTTTGCTTTCCTTTAAAATTGGAAAATCATTCTATTGCACCAGCGCACCTTGGGATGACTTAAAAAAATGGCGGTGGTGAAGAACTAACATGAGTACATCACTTGCAGCCACCATCAGGAATGCGAGGCTTATGGGGGCTTCTGAGGCCAGAAAAACCGTTTGGTCTGGTCTCTGCTGCTGTGAGATGCCAATACTATGAGATACTTTGGATTTTTACCCCCTCATGTAGATTGGCCCAAAGATACAACATCAACCTCAAGAAGGTTACTTTGGTCCCCAAAAGTAATTTTGCCAAGTGATGCAGAAACTAGAGATTGCCTTAATTAGAAGGAACAGGTGAAACATATAAGGAGGTTGCACCCTAAGGCTGGCCTTTCTCCTTTATAGGGAGGTGGGTTGGTTATACTGTGAAGAATAGTTGTAGGAATTAGGGTGGAATGTGTTCCCTACTTTCTCCAGAGTTTTGGAATTCTAGCATGACCAAAATGAGAATCAGCATAGGAACCTACTGGATGTTTTTGGCATTTAAATCAGTAGAGTAAATGAATCCCTATTGGTAGTGTAGTAGTTAGAGTTCTGGACAGGGAACTTACTTGGGAGAACTGGGTTCTTGCCACAGAATTAAAACTGAAGATGACTCCTTAACTTTAATGTTGTATTTGACAAGTGTTGCTTGTTGTGCAGCAAGGTAGCAAGCAGCACCTGCTGAAACTCCCTCTTCTACGCAACTGTTAAAAAGCACAGGAACCCTCTCCAGTTTTTACTCTGGTGACCCTAGTCCCCACTGAAGCATGAAACTCGCTACTGGGAGACCTGGGGCAATCACACTTTTTCAGCTTGCTGAGCCTCATGACAGGGTGGTTGCTGGAAGGCTGAAGGAGGGAGGAGGTGAGCTATGTATGTTACAAAAAGCAAGATATAAGATTAATTAATTCATGGAGCAGAGCCACTATTGAGCTTTCTGTACTATAGAATAGCTGGCAGTTTGGGTAGTCCTGCTTCTTATGAAGACTGCAAGTATAGCAATAGCACTTAGGTTTCTATACTGCTTTATAGTGCTAAGCACTCTCTAATCCTCCCCATTGACGCCCCCTTGTTGTGGGGGAGAGGCTTGCATACCCTAATGAAGTTTTGAGCTATGGTGGCAGAGGCACCATAATTTGAGAACTCACGCCAAACAAGTCTTGAAGAGAAACGACAACAGAGAAAGACTCACAACCCGGAAACATCACCCAAGAAGACTCTCTGCTGTGCTTTCTGCAACCAGACTTGTTCATCTCGGATTGGCCTTTTCAGTCATCAGCGTGCTTGCAAAAGCATGGGATGAGTCCTTCCTGAATCTTCCTTTGCAAAGAAAAGCCAGAGAGAGAGAGAGAGAGAGAGAGAAAGAGACTCTCTAAGTGGTTTACAGTGTGTTAGCTAATTGCCCCCAGCAAGCTGTGAGGCTGAGTCAACCTGGAGCCCTGCAGGATAGAACTCACAACATTGTGGCTTGTAGTACTGGCACTGAACCACTACACCACAAGGCAATGTGGCCTGCTTTTCACCTGTGAAATGTTAGTTACCTTTCCCCACCAGGGCCAGCTATGATTACCTGTGCCTCTGTATAGTAGAAGAGGTGATCACTTACATTTCTGATCCATGGCAAGCATGCTTGGTGCATGTTTCCACAGCATCTACTCTCTCCTGCCCACCTTCTAGCATTCAGGTTCTCTGCATGTGTGGGAACCAGTGTTGATACTGGTGCTCATGTGCTTCTATCAAATGCCTCTGCAACTCATTAACCCGCCATATATCTCCAGTTATGCATGTCCCCCAAGTCAGATTGGGTCAGGTTGGCTATGTCCTCAATACTCTTCACATCCTCATTTAGGGGAAAGAAATGAGACAGGCAAAAAGATTAATGTTCCATTTGGCCCAAAAAGGAAAGTTAGCTGTGCTGGCCAAAACATACAAGGTCAACATCTGTTTCTTAGGCCAACACTAGACCAAAATATTGTGGAAGTCAAGGGTTGCCACTGTGTTTGTCCCTGTCATGGTTTCTATGCTTCTTCTATCCATCTTTGTTGGTTATTACAGCTATTAAAGGCTTCCATGCTGTGTGTCTGTTGGGGAAGGGATCCCACCCATTTTCCCCTACACTTCAGGTGTGTGTGTTTGGGGTGTGCTGTGTTTGTCTGTAGCAGTAAAAACAAGAGAGTCTTGTAGTACTTTGAGCAACAAGTTTTATTTGGCAGAAATTTTGAGGAACTTCAGTCCACTTCATCAGATGCATAGAGCATTGTCTCTACAGTAGCACCCCGATATCCATGGGGGATTAGTTCTGCCCCCTACCCCAGATACTGAAATCTGTGGATAATAGCGAATGCCAGACCCCACCCACCACCCCGCTGCCACTGGAGCCCTCCCTGCAGAAGGAAGGGGGAGGTGAGATCTCTCCTCCCCCTCCCTTTCCCCTTTGCCTCAACCATTGCCATATGCGGATAAGTGAATCAGTGGATGGCAAATCAGCAGATACAGGGGTGCTACAGTATTTGCCAACAAGGGTGACTCTCCATACACTGATGACATCCTTCCCTCCCCCCAACATTTCACAGATGAAAAACAGGACACATGTGGCCAAGCATTATCAGAATGTGGTCAAGATGACAGAAGTTATTGATGCAGAAGCACATACAAGCTAGGAGAGGCTACAGCACTTTGCTTTTGCCTGAGCCTTTTGGGAAGGCCAAGAGTCCATCTCCTTCTTCCACACTGCTGAGTTAACTGAGTGCAAACTACTTTTACACTTTGAACTCAGTTTGCAATAACTGAAGTAAGCTGAGGACCATGGGGGAAAAGTGGGAAGAAGAAAGAAAAACCAGGGCATTCTAAAGGCATGACAAAGGATTAATCAGTGCTGTCCCTGCCAAATTTGAACAGCTAGAGGATATCCTGGTAAAGTGGGGTGTTGTCCATGAACGTTTATGCCTAATATAACTTGTCAGTCTTTAAGATGCCATGAGACTCTTGGTTATTAACATCTTAATATGTGTGTGTGTGATACCCATCCTTGACACCACAATATTCCTTTTCTCTAGTTTGCCATTCAGCTCCTCCTATCTCTTTCCATCATTCTTTCTCAGCCTGTTTCGGCTGCTCCAAACTTTTTTTGTTCCTTGGATTCAACACAGACTTTGAATAAACGATGAAAAAAAAGGGAGAGAAATGCAAACAGTGGTCATGCCCAGATGTTGCATGTCTTTCTATTGTTGTTGTTGATCATGGTTTTGGGAAAGAGAAGGAATTTACTTATTTAAAAATTTAATTTATACCCCACCTTTCTCTCAATAGTGGCAGCTTACACTGAAGTTTTAAAAATGCAATTAAAACAAGGTATAGTACAAAAGCTAAAAAGCCATTAAATTGCCAATCCTATTAAAAACTGGAAAACAGTTTGAACATGTTTTAAAACATAAGATAATAATGTTATCATTACAGTCAAACCTTTCTAGGACTGCCAAGACAAGAGAGGGAAAGGAGCCTGGCTTGATGGTCTGTAGTTTTAAGGGCAGCTTGAACAATGACGTCAGCCAGCAAAGTATGATCTTCTGCCAGTGTACATGGCTGCTGCTAAAAAGGCATAGGAGCTGGTTAAAAAAAAGTTGGTGACTCTAGTTAGTGGGATATTTGAAGAGACAAAGTATTCTGTTGTTAATTCCTAAATGGCTATGCATGCAAAAGTGACTGGAAGAGGGTTACTAACTCTAGTTAGTATAGAACAGCCTTTTCCAACCCTAGGTTGTCCAGATGTGTCAGACCACAACTACCATCATCGCCAGTCAGCACAGACAGCTACTGTTAAGGGATTACATGAGATTTGTTTAATACCAGGATTGTTCAGAGCTCTCTTGTTCATAGGGTCTCCATAAGTCGAAGCCAACTTGACAACACATTAAAAACAATGTCCAAAACACTAGATGGCATAAGGGGATTGATCACTTCTCCTGCTTACTCTAATTACTCCTGTACTATTGATGCAGGTCTGATATGGGGAAATTAAGCAGGCATAGCTTTGCCCACGGCTATGTCTCCATGACAGAAATGCTTTAGCTCTACAATTTCTGTGTCTGTCTTTTGCTAAGAATACTGATGATTTATTTACATAGTTATAGCCTGCATTTTGGTATACTGTAATATCAAACAAAACAATTACAAGGCAGAAAGCAGACCCATTATAGCCAAATTCTTAAATTAAAGGGTCAAGTCTTAGACACTCAGGTATCTTCTTGCATGCAAAGTACGCAGCCCATAATCCACATAGTAATAAGCCCACAATACACAGATTTGCATTTCTAAAATCCTTTAGAGAGGAGACCTATATTGTAAGCAACAGTTCTCTTCATACTGGTTAGGTTTCCTAGTCAAGTTAATAATCCATGGGCATGTTTGGGAAAGTTACTTTGCAGAATCCCCTAGCCAGCATGGCTATTGCAGCATTCTGAGATTTGTAGTCCAAAATTGAGCTTTTACAAGCTCTGGATATACTGTACAGTAGTAGCACAAGTTTACAAAAAGAAACATTGGAGAGTGCCAAACAATGTTTCAAAAACTGCTATCAAGTTAGCAAGGGGATTTTGTAGTACTTTTGAGACTAGAAAGGTCTTTGAGACCAACAAAGGTCAAGATCCCCTTGCTTACTGATATTCTAAATGGTAAAAATAAACCTAATGGAATTTGCTGGGAATCCTACCTGTATAAATGGGATTCCACATCAATGCACAATATTCAGAAGGGGGGGGGGCAAAACAGCAAAAGCAACACTGGAAAAGCCTTCGCGGCTTTGCCCATATTTTTTCAAAAAGTAGCGAGGGGGTGCACATTCTTGCCTGTTCGCTTAAACCGCTTCCCCATTCAATTGGATGCACAAAGCTGATTGGCTGGATGAGTGCAGGGGGCGGAGCTTCCTAACAAGTCAAGTGCCTGCTGCTGCCATACTGAATTTTCACCTTAGCAATCACTCTGTAAGGCGTGTTTGTGTTTTTGCCCACTGCCCTTTTAATTTGGAAAATCGCTTTATCGCTCCAGCACACCTTAAAAAACTTTTTTTAAAAAATTCAGCAGCAGCAATGTACCAATGTGAGTAAATCACTCGTGGCCGCCATCTGGAATGCAAGGCTTCTGGGGGTAAAACCATTGTTAAGACATGTCACTGCTGCTGTGAAATGCTATAACTACGAGGTACTCCATTCCCCTTCCCTTATATAGACCGGCCCCTAGTGTAGACTAACAGGGCTATGTCTTTGACTTCTATTGTTATGGAGTGAGCTGCATTTTAAATACTCAACTTGGCCTCTGGGAATGTAAACAAGTATGGCCAGTGAAAGTGGAGAAATGTACTTCCCCCACCTGCATATAGGATAGGTGTGCCCAGTAACTCCAACTACCAGATCAGAACCAGAAATTTGAATCTCAAAGTGGAGACAAGTGGATAATAGGGGGGGGGGCTGTCTAAATGGTGAAAATACTCCTCACAGAATGTGGGGAAAATGCTACCTGTCTTAAAGGCATTCTGTATAGTTTTGCTATATTAAGAAGGAGGGGGATCCAAAACGTCAAAAACTCTGCAAGAGAAACCTTCACAGCTTTCTCCAGAGTTTTTTTTAAAAATAGCAAGGGCAATTTGATATGAATCACTTTCCATAGGAGAGGAAGTGCAAAGCTGATTGGCCAGGCAAGCATGGGGGTGGGGTTTGTTAACAAGGCAAGTGCCCGCTGCTGCCCTGTTGGATTTTTGCCTTAGCGAGCAAGTGCTAAGGTGAAAAAATGGGGTTGGGGGGTCTTGGGTTTGTTTTTGCTTTTCTGTTAAATTGAAAAATCACTCTATCGTAACTTGGACATCTTTTTCTTTTTCTTTTTTAAGTTTGGCAGCGGCAACAAATTGAGGTAAATCACTCCAAGCTGCCATTTTGCATGCAAAGCTTATAGGGGCAATACCACCATTAAGACAAGTCTCAGCTGCTGCAAAATGCCATTACTGTGAGGCACTCCGGGTTTGTTTGTTTTTGCCTCATATAGACAAGCCTCCAGGGTTTATAGCTTAGGCATCCTCGGGAAGACTTTAGGGCACATGTTCACAGTGAAGTTCAGCTACCAATGGAAAAAGAACAAAGAATAACTATCCCTAAGTACCTTCTTATGCAGTGAAATTATTGCAGAGCCTTCAACTAACACCTCTCTGGATCAAAGTATAGTGGTGAGGGATTTTTGAATATGGAGTTTCTAGCATTGCAGAAAGTGAGAGTCTGAGAACTGGTCACACTTAGAAATCTTCTGTTTGCATTCCCTGGGTCACTTTGCCTGCCCCTTTTCTTTGGATGCCTAAACTGCATTTTTAAATGCTCGATGGAAGTTTTAAAGTTACTGCAATGCTAGAAATTTGGGAGTTGAAGGAATATTTCATGGGGGAAAGAATTCTTATTGGAGCAATGTCCTCCTTTTGCTCCCCGTTCCCTACAACCTGCACCACATAAATTTCTCTTTTGTAGAACAACACAGGTGTCTTTGTTCATCCCCCTACATTCCAAGTAGGTGCTATCAGCACTCGCAGAGATCTGGGTGTGACTCAAAGGCCTTTGCAGCTTTGATTAAATCTAAGCTTAAGAGGAGGTGACAATAAGATTTAATGCTTTCTTTATGACAGTCCATTCCTGAAGATTGCTTCTTTAGATTGCTCAAAAGAGAGCTATTTTGCCTCTGGAGGGGTTCCCCCCCCAACCCTTTCTGCTTTCTTTGCAGCTATCAAAGTGAGTAAGATTGAGCCTTGGGCGTACAGTAGGACCCCTGTATCCACTGATTCATTATCCACTGATTCAATTATCCATGAGACACAAAAACAGCACACCTGCCATAGAATCTTCCTAGAAAATGTGTCCTCTCTAGCCATTTTCTAGGTCCTCCAAGGCAACTCTATGGTATTTTAAACTGGAAGTCCCATTATTTTCAATGGTGTTAGCTATTATCCACAGTTTTCGGTATCCATGCCTCCCCCCACCGAACCAATCCCCAGCGGATACAGCGGTCCTACTGTAACTGAAAACATTGGTTCCGTTCCTTTGAGGAAAAGCTTGGGATTGCCACTTTCCAGTTTCATCTCCTTTTTTTCTGTTGCAGGTGACTGCAGGGCAAACGTTACTTTGGAAAAGGATAATTAAAGAGGACAATTAGAACCATTAATGTTGCTTACCCTTCAATATTTCACACATGAAAACTGAGACATATGCGGCCAAGCAATATCAGAGCATGGCGAAGATGACAAAAATGTATTAATGAAGAAGAAAACACAACCCAGGAGAGGCCACAGCAGTTTGCTTTTGCCTGAATCAACTGGAAAGCACAAGGTTGGGCTCCCTCCTCTCCACCCCTGTTGAGTTAATTGAGTTCAAACTGGTTTTGCACTTTGAACTCAGTTTGCAGCAACTGAAGTAAACTGAGGACAAAGGAGGAAAGTGGGAGAGAGAAGCTGGGACATTTTAAAAGCAACTTAAGACATCGGGTGACAGAGGATTAATTGGGACTGCCCCTACCAAACTGGGACAGTGGGAGGGTATGGTGGTAGACTGGTTCGAGTGGTGGACTAGGACCCTGGAAAACCAGGTTTCGAACCCTTGTTCAGTTATGGAAACCCATTGAGTGATCTCGGGCAAGTCATAGTTTCTCAGCCTTAGAGGAAGGCAATGGCAAAGTTCCTTTCTGAGTACACCTTACTAAGAAAACCCTAGGATAGGGACACTATAAGCAGAGTTGATTTGAAGGCACTAACAACAGTAAGGAGGATGTTAGCCATTTTCTTCTGTCCATCTGCTTCTGCCAGCATCTCTAAGGGTCTTTCCTCTGGAGTGGGACTTAGTGCTGTAGGTGGGACAGCCACCTTGTGACCAGGATGGGTAAAATGCAGCCCATGGAAGATGAGTTTCCCCAAATCTTGCCTCTGCCACCTGAATGCTGCCACACTGGTGAAATTCATTGGCAAAGCAGTCATTACACCATCCCCCAAACCCCCACATTTAAAAAAAATACAGGGAGCTCTCTTTTTTGTGTCAGTCTGCAAGGAAAATTGCAGCCACCTGGAATAAGGATCAAAAGATTTCAATTCTGCAACAGAAAAGTAGGTCATGGAGAAACTTACTTTAACACCATGTCAGTAACATAGATGATTTCTAAATACAGTAGATATAAAGGAATCCAGTTGCACCTTTGAGACTAACTGGGAAGAAAAAAGTATCTCAGATAAGCATTCATGGACTCAGTCAATTTCGGTTAGATGCCATCAGACAGTACTGTACACAGATTTGTAGTTTGATGAGGCACCAGCACTCTTTGGCAGAGAAGGCTAAAAACCTTGTAAAGCTACAAATCCCAGGATTCCACAGGAAGGAGTCAGGGCAAATAATCCAGTTTCAAACTGGATTATTTGTGTAGTGTGGATTTAGCCAAAGTCTATGAAAGCTTATGCTGGAAACGTCTTCTTCCCCAGTAAACTCAAAGGTACTACTGTACTTTTATATTAACACAGGCTAATGCAGCTGTCTCTCTGAACATTGCTATAGTTGCTTTCTGGAACACTTGCCTTCCTTTTATTGAGCTGAGTACACAAATCTGATATGTGTTACGTATGCTCCCCCTACTATTTGTATAGTGTGGAAAGAGCAGTGGATAGAGATTCTAGGCTAATCCTGTGATGCATATAACCTTGGATTATGAGATGAATGCTTTATAAAGCTGCTGCTTCTGTTTAGTGTTTATTCTGACTACTTACCTGAGTCATCTTCCTTCATACTACTGTTGATACACTGTTGTGTACTATGTTGCAAATAACTTTCAAGAAAGCAAAAGGAAGGAAGGAAGGAAGGAAGGAAGGAAGGAAGGAAGGAAGGAAGGAAGGAAGGAGAGCCATGCATTGTATTAGTGCAAATTAATCCCCCTGGGAGGCTTTTGGGTGCTTGAGTTTGCTCTGTTACAAGCCATGCAATCCCTGCCTAATTTAAGAAGAAATGTCGCTTTCATTACACCATGGCACTGAAATCTGATGACACAGTAAGCCACCATGACAGCAAGATAGAGCCACCATCGGGTGGACTAAGGCAGAGGGATCCTGGAGGCCTTCTGCCTCCAGAAAGGTGCCCATCCATACCTGGGAGAAGAGAGATAGACTGGCACTCACCCATGTGCTACCCAAACTGCATGGGGTCCATGAGGATCCCGCTAGTGTCCAAATCTTAATATGGGGAATTTTAATAAGCTCAAAATGGCAGCAAGAGGCCGTATAATTGTGGGATCTTTTAACCTATGTATATCAGTGGTAACTGATGGGCACGGGCAACCTTACATTGTGAATGAGGGGAAAGAGGAAAAACCCATTTTGCAATCACTGAGTGCTTGGCTATCCTTGATGGGATTAGTGGATGACTCATCTTCACTGATCTGGATATGACTTGTTTAAGGAATTTAGAAGAGCCCTCCCTCCCATGACTTGGGTACAGACTCTCCGAAGGATGGCCTTCAGCTGAATGAGACTGCCTATGCTCTGAGATCTTCAGGTGAGAACATTCTCTCAGTTCCACAAACACTGTCCTTGGAAACATTATTTTGGGGCCACAGCTCCCAGAATCCACCAGCCAGTGGAGGTCAGTGGCAATGCTGGCTGGAGCATTCCAAGAGTTGTACCTCCCTCTCCAAAAATAACTTTTCCAAGTTCTACCTTCAGATGTTCCTGAACTCCCTTCCACAGGAGGGTAGACTGGACTCCAGGGGTGGGAACCATGTAGCCCACCAGATGTTGCTGAACTTCCTAGCAGCCTTAGCCAGCATAGCCAATGGTCAGGAACACTGGGAGTTTCAGTACAACAACAACTGGAGTGCCACACGATGCAGTCCTTTGATTGGCAGCTATAGTCTTTTTTTTATTCAGGCAGACTTTTTGGCAAACAGCTGTTGAGAAGGGACTTTTTACCAGTTGGACCCTGGACTTTGAAAATTATTATTATATATTTTTAAATTGTGTATTGAAGTGTTTAGAATTAGGCTTTTAATTTAATTCTGTTTTAATATGTTGTTTTGCATTTTAAATATATATATTTTTTATTTAATCTGAGGGTGAGCTATATTTTATAGTATACTACTGCAGTATTACTGCCATGGAGAATAGACAGTACAATGGCTCTATACATTTCTTCGTTTGTGAAGAAAAGCCCGAGAGAGAGATTACTGCCATGAGTCCCATCTTTGCAAGAAAAACAGAATATGAATCCAATAAAGATGTTCAATTTCTGGTTTCTCCTACTGTATTGTTGGACACTCTGGATACTCAGCAACATTTGAAGAAGTATCATTGCAGCAGCATGTGTACATTATTTTCCTCCAACTCATATTTTGAGTGAAAGGTTGGTACTTTAATTGCCAACTGTATTAGCTTTCATTGCCCACTGCTTTGCAAAGACTTGAATGGCTTTAGAAAATTCCGGGACAAATCCACACTATACAAATAACCTAGTTTGAAACTGGATTATTTGCCATAGCTTCTTCCTATGTATCCATGGGATTTGTAGCTTTCAAGGTCTTTAGGCTTCTCTGCCAAATCTTGCTGGAGCCTCACTAAACTACAGTTCCCAGGATTCCATAGGAAGGAGCCATGGCAAATAACCCAGTTTCAAACTGGATTATTTGTGTAGTGTGGATTTGGCTGGCAAGTTCCTTTACAGTTTTCCTGAAGACTACCATCACCTGAATACACTGAAACTCTGTTGGCTTGGCAAACGTAATGGAGAGTCCCACAGGTAAAGTGATCTAACAAGATACTCTGTTTTGGAGATGTCTGTTCTTTGAGGCACTTCAGCTTTAATTTCTATTTATTAATGACTGGAACCTTTGAAGTGATGTCACCAGGACTATAGAGCTGTTCAAGCTGCTTGTATTTAATGAGGTGCAACTAGATAACAGGGTTGTTGTTTTTAGAGTTGCTAATAAGATTGGATATGGGAAAGAGAATTACTTTCCCTACTGGGACACATCTTTACAAGGGTTCCCATGCCCCTAGTGGTTGTGTAGGAATTTCAGCAGGTATTGCTTGCTATCTGGTTGTGTGACAAGCAGCACCTAGTGAAACTCCCTCTTTGACACAAGTATTAAAGGTACAGGAACCCTCTGTAGTTTTCATTCTGGCAACTCTAGTTCTCACCCACCCCACCCAAAATTACTGTTAAGCTGCCATTAATACTGGGAATTTATGAGTCCTATTTCTAAATAATTGGTCCTTCAGCCCTATCTAGGGGGAAAACAGACAAACAGTTTCTCTATATGAGCCCTCAAAAAACTGGAGTGCCCTGCAGTATTGGCACTTTGCAGCAGCTGCAACTTGTCCTCGTGCTTTTTTTGCCCCCAAAAGCTTTGCATACCCCCGCAGTGACCATGAATGAATTACTCACATTTCTGCCACCACTGAACTTTTTAAAAAACAACTACAGTATTTGCACTGTGGGCTGGAGTGATATTTTGCATTTGCAACAAAAAGGGAAAGAACCAACACCCTGTTTTATCACCTTAGCGCTTGCTCGCTAAGGCAAAAAAACAACATGGTGAAGCCAGGCGCTTGCCCTCTTAGCAAGTCCCGCCCCTGTGCTCATCTGGCCAATCAGCTTTGTTCTTCCTCTCCTATGGGAAAGTGATTCAAAGTGAATTGCTTGTCCCAATGAGCAGGAATGTGCACCCCCCTCACTGTTTTTTTAAAAAAAAACTTCAGGAAAACTTGCAAAGGCTTTTCCCTCTCAGTTTTTGACGGTTTTGACATTTTTGCCCCCACCCTTCCGAATACAGCAATATGATGTGGGATCCACTTAAGACAAGTAGGATTCTCCTTGCATTCTGTGTGGAGTATTTTCACCATTTAGACAGCCCCATAGAAAGAAAAATGAGCAATACCTGACTTTTATGGAACCCTGGGTTCTGTAAAATCCTTAGTGGATACAAACTGTTGCCTTGACCCTTCACCAGGTCAGATGGCAGCAAGAGTAGCATGCTTTCTGTGTCATCTAGTTCACAGAAGATTTAGCATGTTCAATTGCGGGGCGGGGGGGAATCATCTAGCTCCCTACTCCAAGAAGATTCCCCACCATGGTATAACTGTGTTATAAAAATATAAAAGTCTCAGTATCCTGTTAGAAGAAAATAACTCAGCCTGCCATGATTTTAGTGGAACAATCTTTGCTTACGTCCTCCACAGGCAGCTGAGCTAGTGTGATATGTTAAAAGTCCTTCATGAAAGCTTTTGACCTAGCAAAAGATTGCTCTTATCGGGGTTGAGCAAGCCAGGCTGGCAAATCTGGAGACCAGCCAAAGAACTGTCAGCAGCACATATACAGTCCCTCCACCTAGCATGTCATTCCCACATTCTGACGCCATATATTAATCCATGACTTACTCTGCCTCCATGCAATGACTCCTCCACCCCCCACACCATTCAGAACTGCAATGCTGTTAAACTGTGAGATATGATGTACTATGAGAACTAATTGACCATGCTGACTGGGAGATATCACAAGAAAACACAATCCACTAACAAAAGAGAATAATACTGGCAAAAGCTGAAGGCAGTAGGAAAAGGAGAAGATCACATTATAGATGATTAACTCAATAAAGGAAGCAATAGCCCTAACTTTGCAAGCTATGAGCAGGGTGTTAATAACAGGGAGATAAGGAGGTCCCTCACTCATAGGGTTTCCATGTGTTGAAGTCAACTTGAAGGCACATCACAAGAAGTCCAAAAATAGCTTGCCAGAGCTTTACTTGGGTATAATATCAAGTACTACAGCAAAACATACCAGTGACAAAAATAGTAACAGCAAAAACATTTGTAAACTGCTTTTATTAAGTCAATTGCCGTAAAAAAATAAAAGCTTTTGACTTGTGATCCTGCAAATCACAAGATACCTCCAAGATACCCTAGAATCAAAAGCCCCGCTCGGGTCTTGCAAACTCATGGTTGTGGCTTCATTGATTCAATCAATTCATCTATAATGTAATCTTCCTCTTTTCCTAATGCCACCCACATTACCAAGCACTGTTGTCTCTAATGAGCCTTGTTGTCTCATAATATGTCCACAGTACCAGGAGCCAGTATGGTGTAGTGGTTTGAGTGTTGGACTACAACTCTGGAGACCAGGGCTTGAATCCCTGCTTGGACATAGAAACCCACTGGGTTATCTTGGGAAAGTCACACTCTCTCAGCCTCAGAGGAAGGCAATGGCAAACCCCCTCTGAAGAAATCTTGTCAATAAATCCCTATGATAAGTTCATCTTAGGGTTGCCATAAGTCAGAAATGACTTGAAGGCACACAATAACATGATAGCCTCAGTTTGGTCATTTTGACTTCTAGAGTGAGTTCAGGCTTGGTTTACTCTTGGACCCATTTGTTGGTCATGTTGGCAGTCCATAATATCTGTAGAACTCTCCTCCAGCACTACATTTCTAATGAATTGATCTTCTTGTCAGCTTTCTTCACTGTTCATGTTTCACAACCATACATAGAAATCAGAAATACAGTCAGCCCTCTGTATCCATGGCTCCTGCATCCACAGATTCAACCATCCACAGCTTGAAAATACCCCCCCCCAAAAAAAAAAAATTCTAAAAAGCAAGCCTTGATTTTGCCATTTTATATAAGGGACACCATTTTACTATGCCATTGCATATATTGGGACTAGAGCATCCACAGATTATGCTTTCTATGGGGGTCCTGGAACCAAACCCCAGAGGATACCAAGGATCCACTGTACAATGGCATGGATGATTCTGACTTCAGTTTTCAATGATATTTTACCACAACCCTATTTTACAGTGCTGAACTATAATTCCCAGCTTTTCTCACCATTGGCTGGGCTGGCAGTTGCAAACCAAACACTGCACAATTCTTGGCTCTACTGTAAGTCTTAAACTGTAAAGTAATCAAGACTGTACTCATGCAGAGTAAGGCACCTGCTTCAGGCTGCAGATCTGAGCTGTCTTGAAAGGGTAGGAATTTATTATTCCTGGATTTTTATTGCCTGGAAAGAATAGATGCACTTATGGAATCTCCATCAGCCTCATGTCCCAAAAGAAGATGAGCCTACCAGAAATTTGAACTCTTCAGAGGAGGCCCTGTTGTGTGTCCCAACAGTGTGTGAAGTTAGGTTGGTGGGTACACATAACAAAGCTTTCTCTTTAGCAGCGCCTCAACTGTGGAACTCCCTACCCAAGGAAGTTAGGATGGCCCCATCTCTTTTAAGCTTCCTGTAGGCAGCCAAAGCAGTGCTGTTTCGTCATGGCATTCAGTGTTTGAAATGGCTGCTTTAACTGTTTTAAAACTGGATTCTAGGATTATTCTTAGACTGTTTCCCTGAGTTTTAAAAGTATATTTTAATGTGTTTTTTAAATGTTTTTTATCTTTGTATTGTTTAAATTGGTTTTTATGTGTTCCTCGCCTTGGGAGCCCTTGTGGGCTGGGAGGCAATACAGAAATACTTTAAATAAAATAATATAAAGAAAGAAGGCTACCTTTGGTACTATACACGGGTGTGTGGGTGCCATTTCCTGCTCCACGTCAGGTAGCAAAATGTCTTGCGCTGGCCCTGAAGGGAAGTCAGTATTATTATTCCCCATCTATTAGAGCATGGAAGAGTTATTTTTGTTTTTATTTGTTGCTTTATTTATTAATTTTACGTTCATTAATACAATACAACTTATATAATAAAACATCACAAAATAGTTCTATATTTTAATGAAAACAGTCACCCCAACCCCCACAATCCCTACCGATGGCTATAAAACATATTTTAGTATCCATTACCTATAATGTGGTATATCTTAATAATACTTTCTCTCACTTCTTTGTACCTGGTGGCGCAGTGGTTAAATGCCAGTACTGCAAGTCACCACGTTGCAAGTTCAGTTCCAGCAGGCTCCAAGGTTCACTCAGCCTTCCATCCTTTCGTAGGTCAGTAAAATGAGTACCCAGCTTGTGGGGGCAATTAGCTAACACACATTGGAAACTGCTTAATGCAGTGTAGATGTGTAAATAGCTATTGCTTAAAACAATTTGTAAGCCGCTCTGATAGCCTTGTGGCTGAAGAGCGGGGTATAATAAAAAATAAAAATAAGAAGTACCCTTTTTGACCTTTGACTTTCTCAGTCCAAAAGCCCCAGTTATCCCACCAGGTCATTTCCTATATTTGTCCATTACATTTTCCTTTTCTCTCCCTTAAAAAAATCAAATGCAGGTTGATCGCCGTATCCATGGATTTTTTTATCCACGGTTTCACTTATCCACATCTGAAAAAATATGGCGTACCTGGGTCTTCCAATGATTCTATAGTCCAGTTCTGGTATTCATCTCATTGAAAATAATAGGTCTCCCTATTATCCACGGTTTCACGTATCCATGGGCTGGGGGCGTGGGTCTTCGAACATATCCCCGTGGATACAGGGGTCAATCTGTAAGAGACATTCTCTTATATAATGCATTCAGTTGTTTTTATCCCAACATTGTTAATTTTTCCATCTCAGGAAGATTTACTTTTTTTGGACAACAAATCTGAAAACTCCACAGCCAGCTGGGAAATTCTGAGAACTATAGTTTCCCAAACTAAAACTAACTTTCCCAGTTCTACCCATATGGCAGATGGAGATGAGGTGGAACACAGGTGGCTGCCATGTCCCCTAGTATGTGATTGGCAGAGGTGATACTTGAACCAGAGAATTCCTGATTTTGTAAGTGATTCTCTTAGCTTCTATTTGAAACTCACATTAAAAAACACCAACAGAGAACTGTACTGTTAAAATAGGTACAGTGCAGTATGGTTAAGAGCCAAGGAAGTGTAATGGTTTGAGTGTTGGACTAGGACTCTGTGAGGCCAGGGTTCAAATTCCCGCTCAGCCAAGGAAACCCACTGAGTGACCCTGGGCAAGTCACACTCTCTCAACCTTTGAGGAAGGCAATGGCAAACCCCACCTGAAAAAATCTTGCCTGATTAAGGTCCCCTTAGGGTTGCCATATGTCACAAATGACTTGAAGGTACACAACAACACCACAATATGGCTAAGTGGGAAGGCTCCTTTGGGGGGCATTATTTGACCTTGATTTCCACTGTACAGGGGATGGGAGAGGTTGTTTACAAATACAATCCAGTAAATTTGGGGAGGAGGCACTGTCAGAGGGTAGGGAGGTGTGAATGCCTCATTGTGGGGGGGAAGCTGATGGGTCCTTTTGGAGGTGAGCAGTGAGGAGGGGGCTGCAACCTCCTTAGACCAGAGAGAATAGTAGCCCAGGAACTGACCCAACGGGAGAGCCATCTAGGGCTTGGCAAGTACTATTGATAACTTGACAGCTCGTTTAGCAAGATAATGGACTCTGAAGGCCCTTTGATACATTGTCCTGGTCCCAGGGCCGTTGACACTTCTGCGGGCAAAGGGAGGGGGGGCTTGAGAAAGGAGGGAGAAAAACTTGGATTCCTGTGGCTTTATCTCTCAGTCATCCCTTGAGTTTTTATCACTTTATAGGCCTTGATGAGCCCTAAATGCCAGTCAGATAGTATCAGAATGTCTGATGGGCAGAGATATCTACTGGTTAGGATAAAAAATATTTGGCAATGAGAGGATTGGGCAGTTTCTAAATACTGTAATAGAAAGAAGCCAGGCCTTCTTCTTTTCCTATCACCGTCTGTTTTGCCAAACATTATTATCTTATTCAATGAGTCACATTGTCTCACGATAAGTCCAAACTACAATAGCCTCCATTTTTAGTCACTTGTTGTTATGTGCCTTCCAGTTAACTTTGACTTATACCAAGCCTATCCTGCTGTTTTCTTAGCAAGATTTATTCAGTGGGGGTTTAATACTGCCTTCTTCTAAGGATGAGAGTGAGTGTGTGACTTGCCCAAGGTCACCCAGTGGGTTTCCATGGCTGAGCAGGGATTTGAACCCCGCTCTCCTGGAGTACCTAGTTCTACACTCAAATCGCCACACCAGGGTTATTCATTTTAGTCTGGGCCAATGCAAGTTATGCACATTCTTTATAAGGCTGAAATGCTGCACACACTTTTCTGGGCATTAAATGATCTACTGCTGAACAGACATGTATAGGATTGTACTGTAAATGTGGGTTTTCATAGAGAAGATCTATTTATTTTATTGATCTCCTGCCTCTCTCACCATATGTGATCCCAAGTGGCTTACAACATAAGTTAAACCAAAATATAGGTAAAATAATATAAAAGTTTAAAACAGTATAAACATTTTAAAACTCTTATATAAATAATCTGATTAAAACAGTAAATTAAAACACATGCAAAATACAGTAAACTAGTCCTATATTATTAGCTTTTAAAAAAACACACAAGTTATCTCCATCCCCTTCCTTTCCACCTTGCATAATTTGAGAAAGCTTGTATCACAATTCCATCAAGTGTTTTTCTATTAAATTACACTGTGTCCTTTTTGACAATACTGTATAAGAAAGATATTTCTTTTCATTGAGATGTACTGCTACTCAACTCAGTAGGATTTTATTGTTCAATGCTCTACACCTGCCTTTCTCAACCTTTTTGCCTGGAAGAACACTTGAAACAAATTTTTAGGTCTCCAGGAACCCCTGCATAACATTTATGTATCCTGAGCACATGAAAAAGTTTTTAAAAGTTTATTATTCCAATCACAACCTCTCACAGAAACCTGGTTGAGAAACCCTGCTCTACACATCTTCTCTGAAGTACCCCTGAATTCAACATGACTAAACTGAGACTGTCAGACTTTGGCTGCGTCATGAGAAGACATGACTCACTAGGAAAGACAATGCTTGGTAAAGTAGAAAGGCAGTAGGAAAAGAGGAAGTCCACATTCCAGATGGATGGACTCAATCAGGCCCTGAACCTGGAAGACCTGAGCAGGGCATTTGATGATAGGATGACTTGGAAGTCTCTCATTCATGGGGTCACCATAAGTCAAAGTCAACTGATGTCAGTTAACAACAACACACTCCTGAATTCACCCTTCGTTCATGGTCTGTTGGACTATGTTTAAATATCTGAAGGGATGTCATACTGAGGATGGAGCAAGCTTGTTTTCTGCTGCCCCAGAGACTAGGACGCAGAGCAATGAGTTCAAACTAAAGGAAAAGAGATTCCATCTAAACATTAGGAAGAACTTCCTGACAGTAAGAGCTGTTCAAAAATGGAATACTGTACGCTGCCTTGTAGTGTGGTGGAGTCTCCTTCTTTGGAGATTTTAGAGGCTGGATTGCCATCTGTCCGGAATTATTTGATTGTTTATGCCTGCATGGCAGGGGGTTGGACTGGATGGCCCTTGTGGTTCTTCCAACTCTATGATTCTATTTACACCCAAGGTTGTATTCTATGATTCTATAAGTCCCAGAATCTTCCAGTCAGCCAGCACTTCTGCAAGTTTTTTGTTGTAGTAGTGTGCCTTCAAGCCATTTCCAACCCAATCCCAGGGTCTTCTTGGCAAGATTTCTTCAAAGGATGTTTGCCGTTGCCTTCCTCTGAGGCTGAGAGAGTGTGGCTTGCCCAAGGTCACCGAGTGGGTTTACATGGCTGAGCAGGAACTGCAACCAGTAAAAAAAAATAAAAAATTGACTTTTATAAACCCTGCTCCTGGGTGAACATGATTAGACTTAACAACTGCATTTGAAAAGTTTTTTGCTGGATGAATGTACTTCTTAAAAAAAAATACTGCATTTATTTTGGCAGGCTGTGGAATTCCTTAGGCTGGTACCCCTCTGCTCTCTTTTTTCTGGCAAGCAAATTTATCTTTCTATTTAAACAGACATGTGATGGTTAAAAGGCTGTTGTAAGCTTTTTTTTTTTTTTAACGGCATGTACATGCTGTATTTTTATTAGTAAAATTTTGCTTTGAAATGATTTGTACACCTTTCAATACTAATGGTATTTTAATATGGTATCTTGTTAATTGTGTTTTAGCTTTAACTTTACCTTGTTTTAGCCTTGTTATAAACCACCTTGGATCTCATGACAGGAGAAAAGCAGGATACAAGTATAATAAATGAATTTAAAAATATGGTATGGTTTGTTCCTTGGGGCAAAGAGGTAAAGTAAGCACAAACATGTAAGGCAATGCATTGAAATCCCAGAGCCATCTACGAAAGGGAAAAGGCTGCAATCCTTAAATCTGGGAGTAAGTCTCACTGAACTCAATTGGCTTCAGTAACCACACAGGGGGTGTTCAGCTTCACAACTGCAGCTGACATGTTTCTACATAGGAACTTTTAGAATTAATGTTAATAAATCATGTTTACTACTGGGTTTAGTTGGCAGGGTTTATAAAGATTCCATTGGAATTTGGGACTTTTTGAAGATAAGTAGCACTGAACTTTACAATTTTTGTTTCTACATATTTTCAATGGACTATGAATTCTATGTACTTTTGGAAAAGTTAAGAGTCATTTAATTGTTCTCTTTTGTTCCTGCTACATTTTGTAACCACTTACCAATTTACTGTACTTTGAATAAGACTAGCATCAGACTAATACAGCAATACTTTCTGGGATCTCATTCAAGTATTTTCTATATATTTTAGTCCCTATGTTTGGTACCTTTCTGTTAACATTATACAGTTTTGTTGGCAGTCTCCCATCCAAGCATGAACCAGGGCTGACCCTGCTTAGATTCTAAAATCAGACAAGATTGAGTGCCTTTAGGCTCTGCTTAAAAGAATAGCATTATATCTTTTTAAAAAATGTATGTTTTGGCAAGGTAAGGCTAGTTTTTTTGGACTAAGTATTGAAAGGAAAAAGGAGGCCCAAACATGAATTGGAAACATAAATCAGTTTCCTGAGAAATCAAATTGCAAGACTCTCTACACAAGGTTTCTCAAATGGGGCTTTGTGAGAGATTGTGATTGAAAAACAACATTTTTTTTCATCTTTACATGAACAGTTGCTCCAGTAATTTTATGCAGGGATTCCCTCAGGCCTGAAAAAAATATTTAATGGTTTTTTCCAGTGTAAAAAGGTAGAGAAAGGCTTACCTAGGAGTAAGTCTCATTAAACTTAATGGGTCTTACTTTTGAGTAAACATGAGTAAGAAACCACTGAAAGGCTGCTGTCATGATTACCTCACAGAGACTGAGCCCTGCTGACAGAGTTGTAAGGGGTACATCTACACTGTAGAAATAATGCAGTTGGAAAACACTAAGTGCTGTAGCTTCATCATATGGAATCCTGGGTTTTGAAGTTTTACAAGATCTTTAGCTTTCTCTGCCAAAGAATGCTCACGCCTCGCAAAAAATCAAATCCCAGGTTTCTGCAGGATGGAGCCATGGCAGTGAAAGTGGTGCCAAACTGCATTATTTCTAGAGAGCAGATGCATCCTGTATTTGCCTCTTCATCAACATGCACAGACTCAGGCATAGACAAACAGAGACAGGTATCTTTTAAAAGCTGGAAGACCAGCATGCACTGAAGAGATGGTGCTGTTTGTACAGAAGGGAAGTCTAGCCAGATTGGGGGGGGGACTTACTTTTGTGGGTGAACAGCTGCTTGCCCATCAGACATTAATAGAGTTCTATACCAGAAGAGAAAAGAAGAATCAGCAGCCTTTGGTTCCATTGGACTCCAAAATGGTGGCATTTTTTCACACTAAACAAACAGATTTTATTAAGTAATAATTTGAAGGGAGGAGAGAGACCTTCTGTCCAGAACAAGCTACATACCAACAATTTAACTTGTTTTGCAGCACAGGTATATATATATATATATATATGTTTACCCAGAAGTAAGCACACACAGTTCAATATGGCTTACTCCAGGGTAACTGTGTATAGGACTGCAGTCTTAAGACATATTCATTAAGCTAGAATACATATTTCCTGTATAGAAAAGAGCTGCAGAAAGAGATCAATTACAAATGTCAGTTACAGTATTTTGTCATACAAAGCAGATGAAACATTAAGAGGATATGGCAAAATGTGTCCCCAATAAGTTGTCTAGCTTCAGAGGTCCTCAGTGATGTGTCCACCATTTATAAGGACCATGTCATTTAATGCTGCTAATGTTTATTAGTGAACTTAATCTTCATCTATCACTCCACCTTGATGGGGGGGGGGCTGAATCCCACAACCAAGCTCAAGGATTTTATGATAAGATCTCAAGGTACCATAAGCTACATTTGCCAACAGGATGACCGCATGGTACAGCCAGTTTCAAAACTTGGCAAAATCTCAAAACCCAAAGCAGCAACACCAGTTTCAATGCTTCTTACTCTAAAGGCCTTATACTGTAATACAGTAGGACCCCCTTATCAACTGGGGATTGGTTCTGGGGGTCCCCGTGAATACGGAAAACTGTGAATGCTATTGACAATAATGGGACTTCCAATTTAAAATACCATAGAGTTGCCTTGGAGGACCTAGAAAATGGCTAAAGAAGAAACATTTTCTAGGAAGACTGTATGGTAGGTATGCTGTTTTGTGTCTCATGGATGATTGTATCAGTGGATAATGAATCAGTGGATACAGGGGTCCCAAGGTAGCACTGTTATTCCACTTTAACTGCTCTGGCTGCCTCCTGTGGAATTCTGGGCTTTGTAGTTTAGTGAGGCCTAAGAGCTCTCTGGCTGAGAATGCTAAATGCCCTTCCCTAAACAACAAATCCCAGGATTCCACAGGAGGCAGCCATAGCAGTTAAAGTAGAATAGTGTATGAGATAAGGCCCCTAGCTGCACTGGCCTGACTGCCAGTCATTCAAAATGATGGCATTACCGAGATAAAGGGCTGGCTGCTGGGAACACAAAAGCCAAATGCTAAGTACTCTTGATGACCGCTGTTAATTGTTGAGGGCCACCTTCCCCATACTGCAGAACCCAATATCCCCAATCCCTTCAGCACCTAACCAACAGCTTCCCCCCCTCCCAAGGGCCCCCAGGTCTCTTGTTAGCAGTGGATCCACACATACCCCCATCCACTAAAGAATCTTGTCCTCCCTCCTCTTTGGAGTTTTCTGATCTCCTCCCTCACTTCCCCTTTGGCTTTGAAGCCCTCCATGGCTGACCTAAATCCTCCCCCCTATGCTTCCCAGGGGCTCCTTCCCACTCCGCCATCACACACACCATCTCTTTCCTTCCCCCAGGGGAAGGTCTGCCTGCTCTATTGTCTCAGCCTCAATGGGGCCTCCTCCCCAGGCCTGTGAGTCTTTGGGCCTGCTGAGCTGATGGGCCATGGCTTTGGGGGTGGGGCAGGAGGAGATGGGGAAAAAGCTCCTTTGGAAACCCAACCTTGACTGGGCTTTGAAGCCTGGAGTGGGTAATGTGGGGAGGAGGAGCCCAAGAACCGGGTGGGGACTCATTCCTCAATGCCCCCTCCTCTTCTTTTGCCA
Organism: Gambelia wislizenii; assembly: GCA_030847615.1. Classification (NCBI taxonomy): domain Eukaryota; kingdom Metazoa; phylum Chordata; class Lepidosauria; order Squamata; family Crotaphytidae; genus Gambelia; species Gambelia wislizenii. The sequence goes on from JAUMIR010000002.1 coordinate 41,955,562, forward strand.
GTACCTGCAAGAGAGGAGGAGTCAGGGCCTCTTTAAGATGGAGGGTGGGTCAACTCCAGGATGGCTTCAACAGCCCTCTTTCCAGCTTGGCCCCCTCTTCCTCCTGAAGGCATCTGGGACCTCCAACTTTCTCCTCGAATTCCTGTGATTTGGGCTTGCTCACCTTGACTTCTGGACAGCAGCTGGCAACCCCCTCCTGGCCCTTAGTTGCCCTTGGAAGCAAAGTTCATTGACTTTCCTGCCTCTTTTTCCATCATCCTGCCTGAGGGCTTTGCCTGGATCTTTTCCCTCTCTCCTTGCTCATCTTAGAGCCACCTTCTTTTTTTGTTCTGTTTGGTTTTGAAAGGAAAAGACAAGTAAGGAGGGAGAACATAGAAGCTTCTTTCTTGGACACAGTGGGTCGGTCTCCTTCCAACTTGGTGAAGTCTCTTCTCAAGAAGTAGAAGAAGGCCTCCTTGGAAACTTTAGATATTTGTTTCTCTCTCCTACCTCCACTGTTCACCCTAAGCTTTACCTGGTTGAAATTACTCAGGTCAGCTTCCAGGTTAGAAGCTCTGTGTTGAGCTTTTTTTGGATGTCTGTGAGACCCCCAAGAAGGCGGGAAGAAGGTACTGGGCTGGTGAACTTCTAAAGCAAGGAGGTGGAAGAAGATTTGCAGCTTTCTTGTTTGCTTGGGACTCCCTCCGTCTTGACCTTGGTTTTGAGAAGGAGTCAGGCTCCCCCCCAGGCTTTGGCGCCTTTTTTTGAAGGCTCCTTGACTTCCCTCACCTTTTGGAGAAGAAGCCTCCCCATGGCGGGGCCCTTAGGCCGAGGAGAGCTGGGCCACCCTTACCCTTTCTCGGTCCCCAGCCGCCTCAGCAACCTCCCTGCTGGCCCTCACCAGGAGGCGGCGGGCACCTTCGCGCCCGAAGCCTACAACGCGGTGGTCACTGCGGGCCAGGCTTTCGGGTTCAAGCCGGACTACGGGCCCCCCGGAGGAGGGCTGTTGGAGTCCCACCTGGGGGGAGGCGGCGGGGAAGTCCCCCGAACGTTTTACCCCTTTGCTGCTGCTGGAGGGGAGGCCTGGACTTTCCCTGCCGGGGTGGCCACGGGGCCTTACGGGGCCCCTCAGGCCGGAGAGGGCTGCCCAAGCGCCAAGGCCGAGGTCAAAGCCGAGCCAGACTATGACCACCAGGCCGGGCCTTTCTACGCGCCTCGCTACTACATGCCTCCCGCCCCGGCCCGGGTGACCCCCGACGACACCGGGGGAGCCGCTTCGCCCGGCAATGAGCCCCAGCCTTCCAGCAGCCCGGCTAGCCAGGTCCCGGAATTAGCCAGCCCGGCGGGCAGTAGCCCCCAGAGCAACGGGAGCCAAAGCCCCAGCGAACAGGTGGCCTCTGGCGAGGGGAGAGAAGGCGGCGGCGGCGGCGGCGGGGAGGATGAGGTAAGGAGGCGGTGGGCCATTCCGGATTGGGACCCCAGGAGGAAACTCGAGTCGCTGCAGCCCCGAAATACTGTACAGTTGTCCCTCCATGTTCACGGATTGGGTATCCACGGATTGAAGTATTCACGGCTTGAAAATATTCTTAAAAAATAAGAACCCAAGAAGCAAACCTTGATTTTGCTATCTTATCTAAGGGACACCATTTTACTATGCCATGGCATATCATGGGACTTGAGTATTCACGGATTTGGGTATCCACGGGGGTCCTGGAACCAAACCCGAATGAATGTGAAGGGACAACTGTATATCCTGAGGCTCTTGCCCAAGCTTTGCTTTGGGCTCACCAAGGATTGGCTAGTAAGCAACCTTGTAGCACCCTTTGAGACTGAGGGAAAGGAATGGGGTAGCCTTTGAGGATGTAGACCAATTTTATGCTACAGTTTAATAATAATTATTATTATAAAATTTATAATAATAATAATACAATTTATTTACACCCCGCCCCTCTGCTAAAAACAATCGGGGCGACTTCCAACAATTAAAACATTATAATAACGAGTATTTCTTTCTGTAATAATAAAGGGGCATCCACACTAGAGAAATAATCCTGGTTGAAACAGGATTATTTGCCATGGCTCCTTCCTACGGAGGCCTGGGATTTGTAGTCTACCAAAAGCTTACGCTACAGTTTCTTTCCCTAATAGTAAGGAGGCATCCACATTAGAGAAATTATTCTGGTGTTTGAAACGGGATTATTTGCCATGGCTCCTTCCTACGGAGTCCTGGGATTTGTAGTCTACCAAAAGCCTACGCTACAGTTCCTTTCCCTAATAATAAGGGGGCATCCACACTAGAGAAATCATTCTGGTTGAAACGGGATTATTTGCCATGGCTCCTTCCTACGGAATCCTGGGATTTGTAGCCTACCAAAAGTTTACGCTGCAGTTTCTTTACCTAATAATAAGGGGGCATCCACACTAGAGAAATCATCCTGGTTGAAACTGGATTATTTGCCATAGCTCCTTCCTACGGTGGCCTGGGATTTGTAGTTTGGTGAGGCACCCACACTCTTCGGCACAGAGAAGGGTAAAGGCCTTGTAAAACTGCAAATCCCAGGATTCCAAAGGAAGGAGCCATGCAAATACTGTAGAGTAATCCCATTTCAAACTGGATAGTTTGTGTAGTGTGGATTCAGTTACTCTCAAAAGTGGCTACAAGATCCCCTTGCTTGCTGATATTCCAGACTAACATGGCTATGTCTTTGAATTCTGCCCCAAAGGTTGGTAACTCTAAGCTATGAGGATGATGATGATGATGAATTATTTATTTCCCAGCTCTCCCCATGGATCAAGGCAGGGAACAACATTTATACAAAATAGCTAATAATCAATTAAAATACATATTGGTTAAAAATATGTACATAAACCCATTAAAACACTTAATATCAATTTAAAAGGAAAAAATAATACCAATATATGCTAAAACAGTTTAAAATTCACAGTTTAAAAATAATCTGGATAGCCTGCCAGAAGAGACTGGTCTTTAATGCTATTTTAAATTCAGACATTGTGTTCAGAATCTAGGGGTAGCTGAAGAAAAAGTCCCCTGGGCCTTTCTTGCCAATCTAGTCCTGGCTGATTGAAATAACTGTCCCCCAGAGGACCCGAGTGTATGGTTGGTGGATTATATGGGAGAAGGTAAACCCCCGTAAACCATGTAAAAAAGCTTTGGCAAGGTCCCAGTCTTTTCAAGACTGGCTATTACAGTTTACCAACCTTATGGTTGGTTGGTTAGGCCAAGAAAATCCCAACCTTCTGGTTGGTTAGATTTCTATGTGTCTGTGTGTCACAGCTATATGTATAGCTGTGTTAATCTGTTGCAGTAAAAAATAATATCAGGGGTTGTTAGACTTACTGCAATTTCTTCAGCCTAACTGCTCATGGACTGAGGCTACATGTTCATATCATAATGAGGTGGGCTGCAGGCCATGAAAAGCATATACCTAATGCCACTTGTTAGTCCTTAAGATAGGACACTGAGATGCTTCTGGAGTAACTCACTCCTACTGATGATATGTACCTGTTAAAATGCCTTCCGGCTTGTAAACACACCTCAGCAAGAGGAAATATACCCTTGTTGTTTCTAATGATGAATACCCACTGATGTCTTTACCTTATGTGAATATGTAGAAGGGATGTTCCCTTTATGACTTACTTATGTAAAACCTGTGAATTCTGCCTAATTTGTTTGTTTTCCACCCTGGTGATACCATCTGCTTGTTAAAACCCTGTCTCTGGGAGCAGTTCTTTGGAGTAGGGTGGGGTTGAAAAAGGGATGTTTGATTTATACCCAGGAGACCTGAGTTCAGATCTGTCTTCAAAACAAGGGAACTGTTACATGACCATGGGTTGTCAGTCAGGAAGGATAAAATGGGACAAATTGGTATCCCCATCCTGGGACACCATTCTGATTGATGTAGAGTTTGGTGAGTCATCATGGTGTAATGGTTTAAATGTTGGTCTATGGGACTCTGGAAACAGAGTTTAGTCCCCATTCAGCCATGGAAACTCACATCTTGGGCAAGTCACACTCTCTCAGTCGCAGAGGAAGGCAAAGGCAAACCCTCTTTGGACAAATCTTGCCAAGAAACCCTCACGAATAGGTTTGCCTTACAGTTGCCATAAGTGAGAAATAAAGGCACACAACAATAGTTTGGAATGTATGAGAACATTCTGAGCTACCTGACTCTTCAAGTCAATATACTGCCTTCAACATTAGCTAGCCATATACCTGGAAAGGTGACAAGCAGGGCATTGGGTTATCATCTTTCCTTAGTTGTTGTTGGTTGTTGTTGTTAGAGCTTACTAGCTGGTATTCTAAATGTACACCACTTGATAATTGCAGATTGTAGCACCTTCTGTCATTCTGAAGAGTGGGAATCATGCAGCACTCCAGATGATATTGGGACTTTGACTCTCAGCATTCCTCACCTTTGGCTATGCTGGTTAGGGCTGCTGGGAGTTGCCATTCCAACTACATCTGGAGGGACGCATGATTCCCACCCCCTGGGCTCCAGTGACTGGAGAATCTGCAGCTATGCTCAAAAAAAGTACGGTATATGATCCCTTTTGATGTCTAGATCTGGTATAATGCTGTAATGTGTGTGGGGTGTCAGGAATAGGAATTGTTAATTGTCACTGCCTGTTAGTATCATCAATTTCATTTCACCCTGGCCTCCTCTTCAGGCCTTCCATTCTCAGTGTGTATATTTTCCAGCAAGTCTGGATGAAGTAAACTTTCCTATAACATAAACTTTTGTGAAGTAATTTCTTAGTCTTTGAGGTTCCACAAGACTCTTTATTTATTTATTTTTACATGTACTGTTGACTGTAAAATGAGAATGACTGAAAACAAAATAATGGCAACTTCCTAATGTTAATATGGCTGTGTGTGTGTTTTGCCTATTCCTTAGGTTAATGGTATGTGTCTTATTTCTGTTATTATTTGGCCTAACAAATGGCTTGTTTCCCATTTATTACCCCCTTCCCAACTGCTGATTGCTTTTATTTCCTTTCTCATCTGCTGCAGTCCAGTTGCCCCTTTTCTATTTATGATTTACAACATCATCAATTTGCAATGCACTTTGGCGGATTAACTGGCAACATTTCTAAAAGGTGGGGGGTAGGGTTTACAGAGGAGTTTAAAGTCTGTACACAGCAAGAAGAGAGGGAAGTTGGGGGAGAGATTAGACAAAGGTAACAAGGGATGAAAGTTGCCATAATTTTTAACATTTTATGTAACAGCAATTATTTCTGATAACTTTGTTTAGTGTCCATATTTTATGGGGCAAGTACATTATGGTAACTCTCCCAAACCCTGTGAGATTACCTTTTCCATCTGTAGTTTTTAATAACCCAGAGCTCTGGACTTTGTTGTTGTTATTTGCCATCAGGCCAACTTCAATTTATAGCGACTTTGTGAATGAGAGGCCTCCAAGAGACCAATATAAGAGGCAATATAATGTGGATTGCTGTTCATTAATGTAAAACGCAGCAGCGTCCATTTGTCTCCATGGGTTTTTGGCAAGATTATTGTTATGTGAAGTTATCCATGTTTGATGTTCACATGGAGATATGCCTATGAATCAAGTGCCATGAGTGAATTACTCAGTTTGTATTTTCCACAAGTTGCCGCTGCTGCACATTAAAAAAAAAACTTTAAACCTAAGGTGCACAAGTGTGACCTGCTTTAAAAAAGCTGTTTGGTCATCTTGCTGCTAAAAAAAATGTGCAAGATCATTACAGCAAAACTAAAAAATGGCGATTCCAGCAACTTCACTGCCAGCAAGCCCCCCCCCATGGTCCACAAAGGACCACAAAGGCCATCTAGCTCAACCCCCTGCCATGTGGGAATACACAACTAAAGCACTCCTGAAAGATGTCCATCCAACTTCTATTTATAGACTTCCAAAGAAGGAGAGTTTATCACCCTTTGAGACAATCTCTTCCACAGGTTTCAACTCTCATACCTCTCTGTTTAGGAGCTAAGCTCTAGAATTCCCTACTGATCCTGAAGTAAGCTGCCTTGGATCTCATCTTGAGAGAAAGGCAGGATATAAATTAAATAAACAGGTAGAAAAGTTCTTTTTCTGGATCTGGTCCAATTAGCTTATATATTTATGTATTTGCTCCATGTATATCCTGCCTTTGCTCTATGGAGTTCAAGGTGTTATACCTGTCCATGTTACCTTTTTTATCTGAATGACAGCCATGTGAGGTAGGATTTATTTATTTGATTTATATCCTGCCTTTCTCCCAAAAATGTGTCCCAAAGTGATTGACAGTAATATTGAGTGTGTGTGTGTGTGTGTGTGTGTGTGTGTATTATGCTGACAAATAGTGACTGGCTCAAAGTCACCCAGTGAGCTTTTTGGCCAAGTGGGGATTTGAACCTGACTCTCCCCAGTCCTGGTTTCTGCACTCTAACTACTATACCATGCTGCCCACATTGGCCAGGCAGTAGAAGTTTACAAGAAGAACAAGAAACTAGCAGCCCTGTTTTGTGTCTCCCCACCCCTTGCAGGAACTAGTTTTCAAAGGTAGACTGCTTCCATATGAGGAGGCTTTACCTGGCTATAATAGTGAAGAAACAGACCTTTCACTCATTTGTCAAATCCCCTTTTCAGTCCACGTAACCCAGTAGCTCTTGTGGCAGCAAATTCAAAAAGTTAATTATAATTTCACATCACAGCTGGGAAAATGTATTTGTTTAGACTACAATCCTTAGCTTTTGGAGTGGTGGCCTGGAAAAGTAGCTTCCCCAAACTCTAATTCACATGAAGAGCTTGTTCTTTGTGTCAAACTGTTGCTTATCAATTTCATAGAGCAAGTTGGCTCAGCTTCTGTACATACTGAAGCAGTAGGATAGTCTTTTACTATTTTCTCTGTGCAGTAATTATATAAACACTTGTCACACCTCCTCAGTCTTTATTTTTTATTAATTTTTATTCCACACAAATATTCTCCAACATAACTTTACAATGAACAAGTTGCAAATTTTCCTTATATTTAAACCCTTTACCTTGCCCTCCCCTTTATTTCATTTTCTTTCTTTTGAAATTATGTTTTTCCACTCTAATTCAACATTTCTCGTTTTCTCTTTATTTACTTTCATCAATTCTTTCTACTTAAATATTAGTATTTTTTTCTTTTTTTTATCAGCACTGCAGAGTTTTCTTCTTACTTTCTGTACTTCTTCTCCTCGGTCATTTTCATCTTTTCTCATCTGGTTGCTCCTTTCCCAGCTCTGGCTCGGAAAGTGTTTTTGAAAATACTCATAATTTGATTGCCACTGTGCTGTAGTGGTTTGATTATTGCAGAAGAACTCTGCGTGACCAGGTCTCAAACCCCTACTCAGCCATAGAAACCTACTGAGTGACCTGGGACAGGTCTACCTCTCTTAGCCACAGAGGAAGGCAATGGTAGACCTCCTTGGAATAAATCTTGCCAAGAAAACCCTAAGGTCACCATAAGTCAGAATGGACTTGGAGGCACATAGCAATAAAACCCTATAATCAACTAATGGTTTTGGGAAGCATCCACAGCAATTTGGATTATTGGTTCAACTGAGTAATTATTGGATTAATTGAATCTTTTTAAAATATGCATAACATTGCTATAGCTGCTGTATTTTTATAGAATCATTTGTGATGGAAGGGACTCCAAAAGGTCACCTAATCCAACCCTCTGCCAATGCAGGAGTATAGTTATGAGAGGGGCAAAATGAGAGCACTGCCCCCTAAAGAAGAATTCTGCCCCCCCAAAATGAAATTTTCCTTCGCTCCCCAAATTTCTAGCATTGCAATAGTTTAAAATGCCATTTGAGCATTTAGAAACAGAGTTTAGCCAACCCAAAGAAAAGGGGCAGGTAACATTACTAGGGGAATGAGAACACAGTTATATATAAGAATTCTGGTTGTGAACATTTTACAATGTTGCACCCTCTGCAATACTAGAAAATTGGGGACTGTAAGAAAAGTTTATTGAGGGGCAGAATTCTTATGTGGAGGAGCAAATACCTCACCCCCCCCCAATAGCCACAACCCAGCAGCTTGGGCCAAAACAAGGCTCATATGTTGGAATAGCTTGCAATTTGTGTATTTAGCCCAAAAACATAGAAAAGTTACTTTTTGAATTACAACTCCCAGAATCCCCCAGCCAATAGTCCTGTTGGCTGGGGAATTTTAGGAGTTTTAACATGTATATAGCTCTTTTCCCATGCTTTGGACTAGCCATGTTGAGGAATGTGTAAATCCAGATCCTAATAAAAGTCACAGATCACAAGTACGCAGCTGTAGAATTTATTATTCCATTTGCCAGGGCTTTTATGTTGAAATTGTATCAGTAAAAAAAAAGAGTACACCCTGGAACAGGTGCCTTCAGTCTGACCATGGTACACTTTTTCCATATCAAGGGAAGTCCAAGGGGGAAAAATAGCTTTCAGGTTAGCTTGAGCACAGTTCCTTAGGCATTACCCACTGCTTATCTCTTTCTCTTTCATTCTGAGGACAGTACTTGAGTACATCTTGTGGGATTTTCAATACTGAGGCTCCTGCAAGTCCTGAGTATTATCTTATGGTATGGAAGAATAGCAGGAATTGTGGTAGAGGTGATGAGGAGGGTCTGGTATGAATGATGCTGCGGGCTGGGTTTTGCATGTGTATTGAGTGGGGTAGAGGGTTGAAGCCATGTGGAGATAACGTGAACAGTTCGTGGCTTTAGGAATCTTCTGCGGTTCCTTGAGGATTCCTGTTTTGCAAGTATTTTTGGCTTAGACCTAAGAGCAAAGTGAGGGTGAGTTCAGGTTTCATCAAGGATGGCTACCTTGATGTTTGACCTATCATGCTGAGACATCCACTAAGGAATGTCAGTCTCACTGTGATTCTGCTGAATCTTGTTTCGAAACAGCGGCTGGAGAAAGCAAGACTGTTGTGCTGTACTTTTCAATGGGAGAAGGACGAGGGGAGGAGAAAGATATGAACAACTACAGACGAAGGGTTGGCTAGTTATAAAGGAGCTGATGAGCAATTTTTAAGTAGCCATCTTATAGTATACCCTCCAAATTGATTTGGCAGGGACAGGCCCAGTTAATCTACTTTTTAAGCTACTATTAAAATGTCCCAGTTCCTATCATCTCCTCCCATTTTCCCCCTAGTCCTCAGCTTACTTCAGTTGGTGCAAACTGAGTTCAAAGTGTAAAAGGAGTGCACTCAGACTCAGCAACGGGGAGAGCAGAAGAGACAGAATCTTCACCTTCCCAGTAGGCTCAGGCAAAAGCAAATTGCCATAGCTTCTCCTAGCTTGTGTTTTTTTTCTCATTTCTGACTTTTGCCATCTTGGGTACACTCTGATGTTGTTTGGCCACACTTGTCCCGCTTTTCATCTGTGAAATGTAGGAGGATAGGTTGTAGGTTCAGTAATTGGTAATAGATTTGACTTCTAGGAGGCTGCAACAATTTATTAAGAATGCCAGAATAAATCCTACCAGAATTAACTTATTCGTTTTGATCTGGTTACTAGCTTAGTACAGGATTAGGCAGACTTCAGGCTTGTCAGATCTACTTTTGTGCACATTTAGAAAAAAACTTGAACTTCAAGATAAACCTACCAGAGTCAGACAGATATAAAAGACATGCACATAGAATTAGAGAACCAAGTCTATTTGACCACATTCTGAATCTACCTAAGAATTGGTTTTCAGCATTCAGACTGAACTGTTTAACACAAAACCACACTCTGGGTTACCCTCCCCCCCATTTTTTTCCCCACTGTTGTTCTGTGCCTTCAGGTCATTTCTGACTTATGGCAACTCTATGAGCCTGTATCATGGGGTTTTCTTGGCAAGATTTGTTCAGAGGGAGTTTGCCTTTGCCTCCCTCTGAGGCTGAGAGAGTTTGACTTTCCCAAGGTCACCTATTGGGTTTCCATGGCCAAGTGGGGATTCAGATTCTGGCCTCTGGAGTCATAGTTTAATGCTCAAACCACTATAATATGCTGGTTCTCTGTTTCTTCATTATAGCACCCCAATTTAAGTGGCAAACGACATTCTGTTTTCACTGTTGTTAAACAACTGGAAGTCAGGAACTCTTGCAGATCTACTGCAAATCACCCTAAGATTTGCTAAGTTTCAGTGGATCATGAGACATAACATATTTTGATTTCAGAAAAGCATGTGATGGTGTTCCCCATATGTTTAGCAAACTGATTAAATACGGGCTCAATGGACTTACTGCAGGTTAAGAGACAGTACTCAGAGTCCCCCTAAGTGCTTCCCCATCAAACTTTGATGGGACCTTTGAATGGGGGCTCTCAGTACTCTTCATCATTTGCATTGACCACATATATGAAGGAATGGAGGAAATCCTTATCAAATTTGTGGGTATCACAATTTGTAGGTGTTTACACATAAAAAAGAGATAACATTTAAAATGACTTTGAGACAATGGAAAATTGGACACCTCCCATGAAATCAATTTTTAAAAAACAGAACTTGGAAGATTAGCTTCTGGAATCTCCAGCCAGTGTGACCAGTAAGCCATGCTGGGTGGGAGGTTCTGGAAGTTGATGTCCAAAAAAGTAACTTTCCCAAGCTGTGAAGCAGAAAAATTGAAGACTGTTGTGTTTAGGGAAGGGAGAAGTAAATATACATACATAGGATGGGGTCTAGCTGGCTTGGCAGTGGTTATGTGCCTTGAGGCTGAAGAGCAGGGTATAAATAAAAAAATAAAAAAATAAAAATAAAAATAAAAAATTGTGAATAGCACATGGTTATAGCAGTGGTTACATATGAATATCTCAGGATTGTACTCTTTCAGGAACCTACATTCAAGTGTGGTATATTTAGTGTGGTGTGACTGCAAGAGAAGCAAATGCAGTTTTTGATTTATGAGAACCATAGACTTTCAAATTGCAATTTCACACTATTCTGTACCTCACCTGGAGTATCGTGTCCTTTTCTAGGTGTCAGCTTTTAAAAATAATGCAATGGACCTGAGGTCAGAGGATGCTAGCAAAGATTGTTCAGTGGTACAGAAATGGTCTATAGAAGTGCAAGTTGAAATAACTGAATATGTCCAGCCAGGAGAGGAGAAATGAAGGAGAAATCTTTGAAAAAATAAAAGATGAAAGGAAAAGTGTCCTTCCCTTATGGAAAGACAAATAAGTATACTCTGTAAGAACTGAAAATGTAAATGTGAATTGTAATCATAATCTTTACATTTAGGGTATAAAAAGGCAGATAACTAAATTTCAAGACAAGTTTAGAAGGGATGATGTAAATCTATTTAACACCACAACTGAGTGAAGATAAGGAAGTAGGATGCTATGTTGTGATGTAGGATGTTATGTTATGTAGGATGTTAAGTTATGTTTTGTTAGAGGTTGTATGCTATGTATGATATGTGTAATTTTATGTGTTGTATATGCTGATTTTCTTATTATAAGGACATTGGTTTAATAAGTATATATGGGGGTGGGGGAAGAAGACGTGCAAGTTGAAATAACTGGATATGTCTGGCCAGGAGAGTTAAAGACTCATATATCATTCTTTAGGTATCTGAAGTGTAGTGTCATGGAAGGGGCAAAGACTTGTTCTCTGCTGCCCAAAGGGCAGAACTAGATCTAATGTTTCCAGGAGGGCAGATTTTCCTCAAAGATTAGAAGAAACATACTGAGACTTTCTCTCTGCTGCTCCAGAGGGCGGGGATTAGATTTGATGGGTTTAAAGTTACAGGAGGATAGATTTTCTTAAAGATAAGAAGAAATGTCTTGAGGGCAGGAGCAGTTTGACAATGGAACCAATTGCTTAGAGGGATGGTGGGCCTTCCTTGATTGGGACATTGCAGATAGAGTCTGAATGGCCATTTGTTGGGAATGTACTAGCCCTAGATTTCCTGCATTGAACCAGAGGTTGAATTAGATGGCCTACAATACAAGGGCCTCTCCATCTCTCTCTCTGGCTTTTCTTCGCAAACGAAGATTCAGGAAGGACTCATCCCGCGCTTTCTGCAAGCGCGCTGGTGACTAAAAAGGCCAATCTGAGATAAACAAGTCCAGTTGCAAAAAGCACAGCAGAAGGTCTCCTTGGGTGATGTTTTTGGGTTGTGATTCTTTCTGCGTTGTCGTTTCTCTTCAAGACTTGTTCGTTGTGAGTTCTCAAATAAGGCTGCAGCATTGTGGATAGTGCGTCTCCATGCCTCCCGATGTGAGGCCAGGGCGGACCATTGTTGGTGATCAATTTGGCCAAGCCTGAGATGTTGTTTCAGGGAGTCTTTGTATCGCTTTTTTGGAGCGCCCCTCTTACGCTGACCCGTGGCGAGTTCACCGTAGAGTAGTATTTTTGGGAGGCGATGGTCCTCCATCCTAGAAATGTGCCCTGCTCAGCGCAGCTGTGTTCTCAATATCATGGCCTCAATGCTGGTGATCCCTGCTTGCTCAAGGACAGCAACATTCGTCACATAGTCAGTCCAGTGTATATTTAGGATTGTGCGTAGACAGCGCTGATGAAAGCGCTCGAGGAGTTGTAGGTGGTGGCGATAGGTGACCCATGTTTCAGATCCATAAAGGAGGATAGACAGTACGATGGCTCTATACACACTGATTTTTGTGCTTTGCCTCAGGTGTTTATTGCTCCAGACTCTTTTGTGAAGTCTTCCAAATGCACTATATGCCTTTGCTAATCTGTGATCGATCTCTTTGTCAATCTTGGCATCTGAGGAGATGATGCTTCCCAGGTAGGTGAACTGCTGAACGGACTTGAGCACAGATTTGCCGATGGCAATGTGGGGATGGTGGTGTTCGTCCTGTGGTGCAGGCTGGTAACGAACTTCTGTTTTCTTCAGGTTGACTTCTAGCCCAAACAGCTCTGCAGCTGTTGCAAAGCAGGACGTTAGGCGCTGCAGAGCTGCTTCTGTGTGGGCAACAAGGGCAGCAGCATCGGCGAAGAGCAGCTCACAGACTAGATAGTTTAGAGTCTTAGTGTGAGCCCTCAGACGGCTTAAGTTAAACAAGCTACCATCAGTACGGTAACGTATATAGATGCCATCGTCTTCTTCAAGCTCTGCCATAACTTTATCTCTAGAATGTTATGGTCTTGTAATCATTACTTGGCTTGTAGAGTTATTGATGGATTCAAGGTTTCTTGGTGGGATTCCTTACAAATTATGTGCATTGATTCCAAGGTTAGAATCATAGAATTGCAGAGTTGGAAGAGACCACGAGGGCCATCCAGTCCAACCCCCCTGCCACGCAGGAAATCTTGATCAAAGCATCCCCGACAGATGGCAATCCAGCCTCTGTTTAAAGACCTCCAAGGAAGGAGACCCCACCATGCTCTGAGGGAGTGTGTTCCACTGCCAAACAGCTCTTACTGTCAAAAAGTTCCTCCTCATGTTGAGGTGGAATCTCTGTTCCTGGAGCTTGCACCCATTGCTCCGTGTTCCAGTCTCTGGAGCAGCAGAAAACAAGCCTGCTCCATCCTCAGCGTGACATCCCTTCAAATACTTAAACAGGGCTATCATATCACCTCTTAACCGTCTTTTTTCCAGGCTAAACATACCCAGCTCCCTAAGTCTCTCCTCATAAGGCATCGTTTCCAGACCTTTCACCATTTTAGTTGCCCTTCTTTGGGCACACTCCAATTTGTCAATATCCTTTTTGAATTGTGGTGCCCAGAACTGGACACAGTATTCTAAGTGAGATCTGACCAAGGCAGAATAGAGTGGCACTATTACTTCCCTTGATCTAGACACTATACTTCTATTGATACAGCCCAAAATCGCATTGGCCTTTTTAGCTGCCGCATCACACTGTTGGCTCATGTTCAACTTGTGGTCTACTAGGACTCCTAGATCCCTTTTGCACATAGTCTCATTCAGCCAGGTCTCTCCCATCCTATATTTATGCATTTCATTTTTCCGCCCTAAATGCAGTACTTTACATTTCTCCGTATTGAATTTCATTTTGTTAGCTTTGGCCCAGCTCTCCAGTCTATCCATATCATTCTGAATTGTGATCCTGTCCTCTAGGGTATTAGCTACTCCTCCTAATTTGGTGTCATCTGCAAATTTGATAAGTATGCCCCTAATTCCCTCATCCAAGTCATTGATAAAGATGTTGAATAGCACTGGGCCCAGGACAGAACCCTGTGGCACCCCACTGGTCACATCTTTCCAAGACGAAGAGGTTATCTTGGAAAAGTCAAGACTGTTGCCAAAGTCTTGATGAGGTAGCAAAAGTGTCTTAGTAGCTTATTGTTCCGTCAACTTTGTCAGCCTCACCTCTTGTCTGCTTTTACAAAACAACTAATTCTTGTTACTGGCAGTATTTCAGTTTTCAGCAGGATGGTGAAAGCAGGGGAAAAAATGAAATGAACAGGTCCCCAAAGCCCAAGATCTGTATGTCAAAAACATTATGGCTGGTCCACAACCAGGTGGCACACTTTTCTCTGACAGACGTGAACATCCATGCATCCTTTTCTTCCACATGAGAATGTAAAGTGTGTGTGTGTGTGTGTATCCAGCCTTTTAATATATATAGGTATTAATTTATTTAAGCATGAGTGTTTCCCATTTTTCAACTTACAAGGTGGGGAACTTGTGGCTCTCCAAATGTCATTGGACCATAGCTCCCATCATCCCTCACCATTTTAGGTGCTGGCTAGGACTGGATGGGAGTTGGACTCCAGCATTGGCTGGAGGTTCACATGTTGTTTACCACTGTCTGACATCTTGTCTGCCCTTTCTTTCTCTTGGTGCATGTTGGAGCGGGGAGGGACTGGGAACAGGCAGTTTTAAATCTCCAGATTAGGATCGGAGCAAACCATTCCAGCTTCTGTCCTTACTAAGGTTTATACTGATTTGTATGATATTTGGATAGAGGGAGAGAGTTTTTCTTCTTGTGTCATGAAGTAGTGCTGTGGTTACTCAAAGTAATTCACTGGTTGCTAGTAAAGCTATGACAGACCAGAGGAAAATACTTTTTCATACTGTGAATAGATAATTTATGGGATTCACTGTTATAAAGATGTGGTGATGGCTATATGCACCCTCAACATACTCTCCTGATTTATTGAAGACAGTCCTGATTAATCCTCTGTCATCCCTCTTTTTCAGCTGCTTTTAAAATGTCCCAGTTACTCTTCTCCTCTTCCCACTTCCCCCCTTTGTTCTTTTGCACTCAGTTAACTCAGCGGAGAGGAGAGGAGGGGGCAGAATCTCACCCTTCTCAGTAGGCTCAGGAAAATCAGGCGGCTGCAGCCTTTCCTAACTTGTATGTTCTTATTTATTTATTTCATTTATACTAGCTGGCCCCAGCGTACCATACACTGTTAACCCCCCCCAAACACCCGGCAGACTCACGACAACCCTGTAAGGTAGGCCAGTGGGTATAAATTCCTCGTCCCCCTTCTCAGTGTTCCACACTTTTCCTGAAATTGCTGAGGGTGACTCGCTCTGTTACCCTACCACAGCCACCACCAGTTGACTGCCTGTCTCTGGCCCAGTGGTGGCAGCAGCATCCTGCCGACACCACCAGTTGACTGCGTGGATCTCATCACGGCCCATGACTGATGAGTGGCTGAGGGAGCGAGAGGAGGGAGGGGCCCTTGTGAGGCGGTGATGCAGATTGAGTGGATTGTGATTTTGCATGGGGGTGGTGATTGGTTGGGTGTGGGTTGGGTGTGTTTCCTGAGCAGCCAATCGGCACACACTGGGAAGGGCAACATACCCAAGAGAATTATATAGATAGATAGATGCCACCTTTCTTCCAGAGTGGGACCCAAGGCAGCTCTCAGAAGAAATCAGTTAAAAACCTGACTATACAATTTTAAAAATAATTAAAATAATTACATTCAAGACAATATAAAATCATTTTTAAAACATGCAAAAGTTAAAAAATAATAATAAAACACACACCTCAATAAGGAGCCTCTCTGGGAGCGATTACATATTAAAAGCCTGCCTAAACAAAAAGCTCTTTGCCTGCCAGTGAAAGGAAAGCAGGGCCACTGAGAAGGCTCTCTCTCTGTCCTCAGCAACCAAGCCTGTGATGGTGGCAGGACTGAGAGAAAGCCTTCCCCTGTAGATCTTGGAACTCTTGCAGGTTTATATGGGGAGATATAGTCTTTTAGATAGTCTGGACCTAAGCCATACAGGGCTTCGTAGGTCGTGGCCAACACTTCCAATTGTTCCCCTGAAACTGGCCAGTAGCCAGTGAAACTGTTTTAACAAGGGAGTTACCTGCTTCCTATAACTGACCTCAGTCAGCTTTCTGTCCATAGTATTCTGGACCCACTGAATTTTCTGAACAGTTTCCAAAGGCAGCCCCACATAAAGTGTATTACAGTAATCCAAATGGGATGTAATGAAGGTATGTGTCACCATAACCAGATCTGACATATCAAGAAATGGGTGCAGCTGGCGCACTAGTTTTAACTGTGTAAATGCACTCCTGGCCACCACTGAAACCTGGGCATCCAGGCTGAGTCCAGAGAACACCCAAGCTAGGAGCCTAAGATTTTAGGGGGAGTGTGGCTCATCCAGCACAGACAGGGTCCCTATTCCTTGATCTGTCTTTTAATTGATCTGGAGCACTTATCTGGATTAAGTTTCAATTTGTTTACCCTCATCCAGTCCATTACTGACAACAGACATTGGTTCAGTAGCAAGACAGCTTCTTTGGAATGAGATAGGAAGGAGAGATAGAGTTGTGTGCCATCAGCATACTGGTAACACTATACCCCAAAACTCTGAATGACATCTCCCAGAGATTTCATGTAGATGTTAAACAGCATGGGGGACAACATAGAGCCCTGAGGGACCCCACAGGATAACAGCCAGGGCATCAAACAAGAGTCCCCCAGCAGTACCTTCTGAGTTCACCTGTCTAAGCAAGGCTGGAACCACTGCAAAATAGTGCCCTCAAGTTCCATCCCAGAGAGTTGGCCCAGAAGGATACCATGGCCAATGGTATCAAAAGCCACTGAGAGGTCCAGCAGAACTAACAGGGACACATTCCTCTTTTCCTTCCCTAGGTAGATCATCACCAAGGTGACTGAAGCTGTTTCATTAATAACTTTTGCCATGCTTGACCACACTCTAATTTTGCTTGGCCACACATGTCTCTGTTTTCATCTGTGAAATGTTGGAGAACATGCCTTGATATTCGGAGGTGCTATGTAACTAAAATATTATGGTATGTGAGAGGGAGAGCCAGAAGAGCAGGCCTGTTTCTTTCAGAGCCTGATTGTGAGCTATTTTGGAGATATATGATTGGCTACTTTTATCTAATTAGCATAGCTCTTAAATTGCCATGATTACAATCCTGAAGAGCCAATGCTTGTTTTTCAGCGGTGGATCACTGAACCCTAGCATTTGAACCTCAATCCTTGTTCCAGTCTACACTCTAAGATACCTTTCACATCACACAGTTATAACACTTCAATGCCTCTTTGATTGTCTTGGCTGCATCCTAAGGAATCCAAAGAACTATGGTTTGGTGAAGCACAAGAGTTCTCTGGAAAAGAATTCTAAATGCTCTTCCCTAAACTGTGAATCCCAGGATTTCATAAGGTGTTGCTATGGCATTTAAAATGGTATCAAAGTGCTGTAATTGTGCAGTGTGAAAGAGATCTAACAACTTTAAGGCAGTAAAGAATGTACAGTACAATGGGCTTTCTATATCCACTGGGGTTTGGTTCCAGGACCATGGATACCAAAATCCATGGATGCTCAAGTTCCATTATATACAATGGCATAGTAAACCAACCACAGCTCAAAAATATTTGTGTGTGGGGGATTCCAAAAAGCAAACTCTATTCTGCTGTTCACCATTTTATAAAAGGGACACCCTTTTATAAAATGGTGAACAGCAGAATAGAGTTTGCTTTTTGGAATCCCACCCCCCTCAATATTTTTGAGCTGTGGTTGGTTTAATCTGTGGCTGCAGAATCTAGGGATATGGAGGGCTGACTGTATCGCCACTCCAAATTGTACTGTTTTAAACCTTTTAATCACCCTTTCTTTTTCTGCCCTGCTCTGTCTGCTCAGCTGAGCCCAGCTTATGGCACCTAAATAGCAGTAGCATTAGCATTGATATTTATATACCGCTTATCAGTGCCAAAGCATTCCCTAAGCGTTTTACAATGGTTTTTTAACTAATTGCCCCCAACAAGCCGAGAACTCATTTTACCAGCCTATGGAAGGATGGAAGGCTGAGTCAACCTCGGAGCCCTCTGGGATTGAATTCATAACCTTGTGGCTTGCAGTACTGAAATTTAACCACTGGGCCACCAGGGCTCATAAAAATGCATTTGTGACAGTGTTGATAATTTTGGGCTTCATGCTTGTAAAGCAGGTTGTGAACTATCTAGCCACCACTCCATATCTAGTGACCTGCCATGCCGCCACTATGAGATCCATGTTAAATGTCCACCAGCCTGGTAGGGGCTGAGCTCCCTCACTGGAGCCATTGGCTTGTTCTCCATTTCCACAGTACGTATCCACCAACATTTCATTGATGAAAACCAGGACAATTTGTGGACATGCAACATCAGAGTGTGGTCATATGGTGAATTTTATAAATGAGGAAGAACAGAAGAGCTGGGAGATTATCTTTGGGTTTTTTCCGGGCTGTGAGGCCTTCTTCTGGAATAGTTTCTTTCTGGTGTTTCGCCTGCATCTGTGACTGGCATCTTCAGAGAATAGTTGGGTAGGAGTGTGTCTGGAGTTTATATGCTGTGAACCCTTGTAGGAGAGTGTATATAAATTTGTGTAATTGAATGGTTAGTTTCTGGGTATAGAAATGCAAGGCTCGTTAGTGTCTGTTTGGCTGATGGTTGGTTGATGGGCCATTATCTGCTGGGAATCCCCCTGTCCTGGGGTGGAATTCTTTTGTAAGTGTTGAGTTTTGATTCTATTGTAGTTCAAAACTGGGAGCCAGATTTTGTTTACTTTTAAGGTTTCTTCTTTCCTGTTGAAGTTGTCCAGGTGTTTGTGGATTTCAATTCAATGTGCATTCTGACATGATAGTTGTTGGACTGGTCCAGAATTTCTGTGTTTTTAAATAACATTGTGTGTCCAGGTTGGTTTATAACGTGTTCTGCTACTGCTGGTTTTTCTGGTTGGCCCAGTCTGCAGTGTCTCTCATGTTCCTTGATTCATGTTTGCACACTGCATTTTGTGGTCCCTATGTAAACTTGTCCACAGCTGCATGGTATGCGGTAAACCCCTGCAGCTGTGAGGAGGTCTCTTTTGTCCTTCGCTGAGCATAGCATTTCTTGGATTTTTCTGGTTGGTCTATAGATCTTTTGGAGGTTGTGTTTCCTCATCAGTTTCCCTATTCTGTCTATGACTCCTTTGATGTATGGTAAAAATACCTTCCCTTTGGGTGGCTGTTTTTCTTCTTCATTCCTGTGGGTTTTTTGGGTCTGGCTGCTCTTGTGATGTCTGATCTGGAGTAACCATTAGCCAGTAGGGCCCAGTTTAGGTGCCTCAGTTCATCCTCCAGATAGTGGGGTTCGCAGATCCTTTTTGCACTACCAGTGTGTTTATTGTGCTTCTTTTTTGGCCTGGGTGATGATTGGAGTTCTTGTGTAGGTACCTGTCTGTGTGTGGGGGTTTTCTGTATACCTTGTGGCCTAACCGTTGGTTTGGTTTGCGAATGACTAGGACATCCAAGAATGGCAGTGTCCTTCCTTCTCTTTTTCTATTGTGAATCGGATATTTGGGTGGATGCTGTTCAGGTGGTTCAGGAATTAGACCAGATCATCTTCTCCGTGGTTCCAAATGGTGAAAGTATCATCCACATATCAGAACCATGTTGTGGGCTTTTTTGGTATTGTTTCCAGGGCTTGCTTTTCAAAATGTTCGATGTAAAAGTTTCCTATCACTGGGCTCAGGGGGGCTGCCCATGGGTATCCCATCTATCTGTTCGTAGAATTTGTTATGCCACTGGAAGTAACTTGTGGTGAGGCAGTGTTTGAACAAAGCTGTGATGTCCTCAGGAAATATTTGTTGTATGAGTGTCATGATGTCCATTATGGGGACTTTGGTGAACAAGGAGACAATATCAAAACAGATCAGTCTATCTCCAGGTTTCAGTTTGATGTTGTTGATTTTTTCTATGAAGTGAGCTGAGTCTTTGATGAAGGGAGAGGCTGCAGCCATTTGCTTTTGCCTGAGACTATCATTTATTTATTTATTTATTTATTGGATTTATATCCCACCTTTCTTCCAAGAGGGGAGTCAAGATGACTTACAGTAATTAAGAAATACAACTAAAACATCAGAATGGCAGGATTCTTGCCCCTCTTCTCTTCCAATTGAGTGCAAATTAGTTTTGCACTTTGAACTCAGTTTGAAGCAGTTCACATAAGCTGAATACAAAGGGGGAAACTGAAGGAAGAGAGAGAAACTGGGACATTGTAAAAGCAACTGAAAAAAATGGGATAACAGAGGCTTAATCAGGACTGTCCCTGGAAAGAACAGAGGACTGTCACTTCTACACACTGTTGGGAGAGGGGGTTACATGTCCTAAAAGAGAAGTTTGCTCTTAACTCTAATTTCTGCTTGTGTTGGGAGGTACAGTAATATCTTCAAAATGTTTTGGGACAGAGATGGTTAGAATGCACACCAGAATCTTCTGGTAGGTCTCAAGGTGATTTCAGGTTGGCAAAAGTTCCCCACCTTTTTCAGTTTAACAACCAAAAAATCATTTCCCTTCTAAATTAGGCTGTTGAAATCAAGATAACTTGAGGGAAAATAGGAGTAGATTTATGTCTGAGCTCCAGCTCTAGCACCACAAGCAAATTCATGGGCTGAGCATGTGTTCCTCCAAGGCATTGTCTTCTGTAATTCTGTGTCTTGCCTTCCTAAGCTGCTGGTTTTCCATTGGCACTGGTTGGAGGACTGAACAATTCCAGCAAGAAACAAAGCAAATCCTGGGGCCCATCTACAGGAGGGGAGTACATCATAGTAATGGCATTTCACAGCAGCAGTGACATGTCTTATTTCGTGTTTTATCCTCAGTAGCCCTCATAATAATAATACTTAGTTATTTATACTTAGTTATATAAGCTTCCCATTCAGATGGTGGCCGTGTGTGATTTACTAGCGTAAGTTCTTTACTGCCGCCAATAAAAGTTGCCCAAGGTGTGTTGGAGTTATATAGCAATTTTCCAATTTAACAGGAAAGCAAAACAAAAAATAAACACCCATTTTATCGCTTTAGCGAGTGATTGCTAAAGCAAAAATCCAACATGGTGGCAGCGGGCGCTTGCCCTGCTAGCAAGCCTGCCTCCTGCACTCACCCAGCCAATCAGCTTTGTGCTTCCCTTCAAATTGCTTGTTGTTCAGTTGTCCTAACAAGCAGGAATGTGCATCCTTTCACAGTTTTTAAAAAAAGTATAGGAAAAGTCGTGAAGCCACGTTTCCTGCGTTGTTTTTGCCATCTTGAGCCCCCCTCCTCTCGAATAGTGTGGATTGGTACATGATCCCATTTAGACAGGTACAATTCCCAGCGAATTCCATGAGGTTTTTTTTTTAACCGTTTAGATGACCCCCTGGTCTCAAAGTGTCAAATCTACCCACCCCCATTCTAAGTAAAAGCATTAAAGCAACTTCAGGTGTCCACTTTAAGTCCTGGTCTAAAGTGCAACATTTGGCCAAGTTCTTGGACTTTCCTGTTCCCCCCCCCAATCCTCCCCGCCATCCTTTTCATTTTGTTCTATCTAGCCTAATGAATGAACAGTTCAGGAGAAACTGAAAGTTTGCATGATCTTTTCCCCTCATAGACCAGCACAGGCACAGTTTATCTCTTTTTCTAAGCACCTAAAGATCTAGTGTCCTTTTCAAATGCAAAAACAGGTCTGGGGTAGGCACAAAAGAGGGCAATAAGGATCAAACTCCAGCCTTGCCCAAAGAAGAGAAGCTGTCCTCACAGAAGGTTTGAGGTTGTGTAAGGGGGGGGGACATTTTAAGGAGTTATTCCCCCCCTCTTTTTCTGAAAGCCTCCTTGTGGTAGCAGATTCTTCACTTTCAGTATCAAAGAGAAATCTCCCTCCCAGTCTATACCTACCCCCTTCTCTCCCTGATATTTTGGTATCTGCAGCAGATGCTTGTTAACTGAAAAGAACAGAGGACCGAGTTTTCCCTGCTAGAACTAGATTCTCATCTGAAGTGGTCAGGCTTCCGTCTGTCTCTTTCATTCCCCAATATGTGGTGAAGCTGGCAGTGTTTTCTTAATGGTAAGGGAAATACATTCCCTATATAAGCAGTGGACAACCTGTGGCCCTCCAGATGATGTTAGGCTGCCACTGGTTAAGGATGATGGGAGTTGCAGGGAGCCTACCCAGGCTGTACATATTCAAGGTTTGCTTATAGTACCACCTTCTTTCTCTGTTGGTCTCAAAGGTGCTACATGATCCCTTTGTATACTGATCCAGATTAGCAAGGGCTTGCAAAGGGCTTGTAGAATCCATTGGTTGTAATAATCTCTGTAGACTGCAGATGCTCAAGTTGTGGAAGAGGTCTTGGGATCCCATGTGCTGCTTTTAGCAGAGATTGGCAAAGCTACTTTTGAACTACAATTCCCAGCCACAGTGCTGGCTGTAGGACTATGGCCATTGTGGTCCAAAAAAGTTACATTTCTAAGCTCTGTCTTTTCAGATATGAGGGCTTCATCTTTATCTCAAGGATTCCAGAGTGAACTAAGTTTGAAATATGAGCTGTTGTAGTGTTCAGCTCTCCATTCTCTTGTGTTTTCAAGACAGTTTTGACAAACAGTTCCAAGCTGGACACTGAAGCATATTATCAGATAATTAGACATTTTGCTTCCTGAGGTGGAACAGAAAATTGCAGTTTTCACTTCATGTATGGTAGTGAGCCAACTACCTAAGGCCAGCTAAAACATTTTGGTACCAGAGGCAGTAAATCTTACAAGCACCTCTCCACTGCAGGAAAAATACGACCACAGCAATTAAATAACAATTTGTTGCCCTTTTTCCTGGCACTTGAAATCACCTGCCTGAGGCAGCTGTCTCATTCTGCTTAATTGCTGGGCTGTCCTGTCATCAGTATGATACTGGAGGGTACAATTACACCACCCTTGAACTTGTTTCATTGTACAGTACTGTATTTTCAAAATGGAGAATCAAAGTTCTTGTTTTTCCCCTCATTGCCAGCAAACCTAGGAACTGCAGTGGGATAAAACCTTATATCTTCAAATCACCTGGGGCCCTTTCACATGCCACAATTGTAGTGCTATGATTCCACTTTAACTGCCATGGTTCCCCCTATGGAATCCTGGGACATGCAGTTTAGCCAGGGACATTTATGATTCTAAGCCAAAGAGCTCTAGTGCCTCAGTAAATTACAAACCCCAGGATTCCAGAAGATGCAGCAATGGCAGTTAAAGTGGAATCACAGTTATGGTGCTACAGTTGTGTAGTGCCAAATGACCCCTGCTGAGTCCTATTTTGAGTCTGTACACCTTTCTATCACATCTCACAGTAACAACATGCAGATCATCAATCCCCTTTCTGCTTCCTTCCTCCAGATGATTTAGGTAACATCTTTCTGATGAAGATTTCAAAAACTTGCACACATTTTTATGCCCTTGTTATAACCAAGCAAGGTATCACCCCAATATGGGTATTGGTGAAAATAGCAGTGGTAAATTGCAGGAGGGTTTCTCCCTTCAATTTTCTACCACTGTTGTAGGGTGTACTATCCACCTTACCTGCTGAAAAGCCCTCTGGTGTCTACCACAGCCAGAGCTGGTGGACCTCAGGATGGGGAAACGGAACTTCTTGTTGTTGTATACCTTCAAGTTGTTTCTGACTTATGTTTATCTCAGATTGGCCTTTTTAGTCATCAGCATGCTTGCAGAAAGTGCAGGATGAGTCCTTCCTGAATCTTCGTTTACGAAGAAAAGTCTCAGAGAGAGAGAGAGAGAGAGAGATGGTGACCCTAAGACAAACCTGTTACGGGGTTTTCATGGCAAGATTGTTTAGTGGTGGATTTGCCTTTTGTCTCCCTCTGAAGCTGAGAGAGTGTGACTTGCCCAAGGTTACCTGGTGGGTTTCCAGGCTGAGCAGGTATATGAACACTGGCCTTCAGAGCAATAGTCCATTACTCAAACCACTACACCATACTGGCTAGGAGGTTGAGAAGTGACATGATAGTCATGTTTAAATATTTGAAGGGATGTCATACTGAAGATGGAGCAAGCTTGTTTTCTGCTGCTTCAGAAACTAGGACATAGAACAATGGGTTCAAACTACAGGAAAAGAGATCTCACCTGAACATTAGGAAGAACTTCCTGGCAGTAAGAGCTGTTCAGAAGTGGAATGCACTGCCTCTGAGTGTGGATAAGTCTCCTTCTTTTGAGGTTTTTAAACAGAGGCTGGATGGCTATCTATCAGGAATGATTTGAATGTGTATTCCTGAATGCCAGGGGGTTGGATTGGATGGCCCTTGTGGTTTCTTCTAACTCTGTGATTCTATGACTACAGTTGTCCCTCAATATCCATGGATTTGGTATCCACAGATTTAAGTATTCACGGTTTGAAAATATTTAAATCCAAAAAGCAAACCTTGATTTTGCCATCTTATATAAGGGACACTATTTTGCTATGCCATTGCATATAATGGGACTTGAGTATTCATGGATTTTGGTATCCACGGGGGTCCTGGCACCAAACCCCAGCGAATATGAAGGGATGACTATACATTTCTAATTTCTCTAGAAGTTCGAGTTCAACCACGTATTGTCAGGAGCAAAATGGAGGATCAGAACAAACAACCAGTTTGTTATTGCACCCAATTTGTAAATTAGATTGAACTGCATGCAGAAGTACCAAAATTACATGTGTGACTACAGACAGGAGCTTGAAGAAGTTACTTTTTTGGATTGTAACCCACAGAATCCCCTGGCTAGCAAGACTACTGGCCATTTTGGCTGGGGAATAGCAGTAAAAAAACAACTCTCTAAGCTTTGTCTACAGATGAGGAATTTCAACATAATGTTCATAAATTGGCCAACTGTTGCATAAAAATCTCTGCTCACTTAATACTTCTGATTTACATGCAGGGACACTGAACCTGGGAGATAAGTAGTCAGCATAGGGTTAACCATGACAGAAAATCTTTAGCCATTGTCAACAACAGAAATTTACCAATCTACAGTCTTTTTGTCCATCCTTGAGCTTACAGTAATCCTGAACAACTTTTATGTCTCTTTCAAGTAGCCAGGGCATTATCTCTAACAGTAAATTGCTAGTTGACTTCTCCCTCTTCCTCCAAAACACTTAACTTCATAAGAGGAAGTGGTATTCAGTTTGCCTGCTGAATGCCCCCTCTGTACTCTGGCTCAGTATCTACCACACTACAAAGGCATATTTTAGGACAGTGGTGTGGTCTAGGCTTCATGCTTGGTTTGTATGAGGTTTTTACCTGACAGTTGCTTCATGTACTTGGTTGGCACAAGCATTGTAGAACATGCTCAGTTCTCTGTGACTGCATATAAATTAAGCTTCCAGAAGAGTAGCCATGCAGCCAAAGTAACAATCTATGCGATGTTTAAAAGATGAATGAATTTATTGTCATATAAACTTTTGTGGAGCAGAGCCCATCTAATGATCTCATCTCTGTGCCACTTTACTATTAATAAAAGCTAGTTTGCCACTACTGGAAGCCTCACTGCAGTTTTCCAGGGTTCTCTGGAATGCAGTTTCTCAATACGTGGGTAATTTTCAAAATAACATCTATCCTTGGAATACATAATTCTTGTCTACTCCATTTCCCCTAGCAGACAATGAGATGCATATGATGCTCTGCATTACAATCAGTTCCTGTGTTCTTATGAAGCCTAGAGTGCAAGAAGAGGCTAACATTTGAATCTGGGTAAAGTGATGGATGGAAGCCAACCAGTTGTAGTGGCTTGAATGTTGGACTAGGACTCTGTGAGACCAGGGTTCAGATCTCTGCTCAGTCATGGAAACCCACTGGGTGACCTTGGACAAGTCATTCTCTCTCAAAGGGAAGCAATGGCAGCCCTCCGTGGAATAAATCTTGCCAAGAAATGTCTAAGATAGGGTCACCGTAAGTTAGAGTCAACTTGAAGACACATAATCACCACTACCATCACAATGATGGATGTGGTGCCATATTTTCTAGAAATAAGAAATTTTAAAGAAAGAAAAATCTAAGCATTTAAAGAATGTGGGGTGCTCATTTTTAAAAACAAAACAAAAACCAAAAGTATTTAAAGAATTGGATTCCTGACTGCTCCTTTTCCACCTGCCCCGTATGCTTTTAAAGAAAAGGTGCTTTGCTGAGTAAGAGATTGTTAAGCGTTTTAATGGGCCATCTTGTCTGGGACATACTCATACTTATCTGGGCTTGCCGAAGGCAAAATAGCAAAAGGCACTTGTTTGCCTGTTTCCTTATCAGAGATGATGTCATGGCAAACTGCAGTGATCAATGGGGATTGTGTATTTGCACGATGGCTATAGTCTGCAGGAAAGATCTGATTAGAACAATGACAGTCCCATAGATGTGACAAGCAGTTGATGGAATGCTGCTGAGCGAATGGGAAGAGAGCATGAGGGAGCCAGTCCCAGAGCAGGAAACTGTTGTGGGTGGGGTTTCCTAGAGTTTGAAAGATGTGTATGACAGTCGTTTTTAGTTTAAGTCTGTTTGCTTTTGAGTTCAGTTGAGTGATGACTGTGTGCAGTATGGTCTGTGTTTGAAAGAGTGTTGAGGCTGAATGGAAAGTGGAAATTAAGAGAGTAAGAACCTGTGATTGAGTCTGGTGGTTATCTGGTTTTATTATTGATGGCTCAAAGAAATGTTATCTGAGCTTTTATATGTAATTGGTCATCACCACAGAGTGGGACTAAGAGATATTAAGCCATGAACAAAGTTGGAGGCAAAGTATTGAAGCATTGCTGTTACAAACATTCAATTAATAAACCAACCTTTGTGTTTTGTTTATTAAGTCCATGTCAGGGGATGCCCAGCAGAAGCCAAAATAATTATAATTATAATTATAATTATAATTATAATTATAATTATAATTATTATTATATACCCTGCCCCTCTGTTAAAACAATCAGGGCGGCTTACAAAAATTAAAATACAATACAGATAAAAATCCCTAAACACCCCCCCTCCCCCATAAAAAAATATTAAACAAATGTAAATTAAAAATCTCAGCAGATTCAGTAACAACCTGTTCCCAAGATTATTTACACACAGAGTGTCTAATGTCCAAATAAGCAGGAGGCACTTTTATCTTCAAAGTAAAACAGTTGCAATATATACAAATATTTACAATTGAAGGAGAAACTGCTTCACCGGGCCTCAGCATTCACAGGAAGAGAAGAAAGGAGGAAGTGAGCTCTGTTTTGAGCTCTCTTTTATATATATACAGACATCCCTTCACATTCGCGGGGGTTAGGGGCAGACAACTCCCGCGAATGTGAAAAAAACGCGAATAAGAAATGAGCCTGTGGTCGAGTGGCTTTCCATCCCAGTCCCTTCCCAAGGCAGTGACAGGCTTCATGAGAAGCCCCTTGCCTTGAGAAGGGACTCGGGTGGGGAGCAGGGGTGCGAGCGGCTTTCTACCCTGCCTTCCCAAGGCAGCGATGGGCTTCATGAGAAGCCCCTCGCTGCCTTGGGAAGGGACTAGGGTGGAGAGTAGGCATGTGAGTGGCTTTCCAACCCGCCTTCCCAAGACAGCGATGGGCTTCATGAGAAGGAAAGGGATGGGGTGGAGAGCAGGAGCGGGGAGGTGGCTTTCTGTGAATAATCGAAACCGCAAATGTGAAAGTCGCGAATGTGGAGGGGCAACTTGTATCTACAGGACATTGCCCTCTAGTGGCCCGACTAGGCATGACTTGGTAGATCATGGAGTCAGCCATTATGACTCAGCATGGTTCTGTAGTTGTTCAACCATTTTATAATGGAATTCAGTCTCTAACTCCTGACAGTCCAGACTCCTCGTGAATTATTTCCCTCACTGATATCTGTTAGGCATGCTTAACAATAGCACACAACCACATATACTATCCACAGAAAGGCAGACCCCAGTCCAAAGAAGGGATAAGGGGAATCTGAAAGAAATATGGTAGTTTAAGTGGTTAGGCATCCAGGCTGAATAATTGGGTAAATTCGACTGCCACGTCTTCCACAATAGAAGCCAAGGTTTTTTATTCAAGGGCAGCATGGGACAGGGAAACAAAGGCATCTATGGAGTTTGAAAGCTTTGTAGACGTTAAAGATTTTGCTGTTATGTGCCTTCAAGACTTAGGGTAAGCCTATCCTGCAGTTCTCTTGACACCATTTCTTCAGATAGTTTGAGATTCACTGTTTCAGAGGACATTATTGCCTACTGGTTTTGGATCTAGTTGGAAGATAGGAAAGCACCATTGGTTTTGGTTTCCACAGATTTGGACTAGATAGGAGGGAGATAGCGTTTGTGTAGAACAAGTATGTCCTAAGGACTGGAGCGTCTTGTCTTTTCTGATATTTTTTTATTTTGCCAGTTTGAATGGTTGCTGAGATCAAGCTTAATCTCTGCAAAAAGTCATGGATAAGTGGTTTTTCAAACTCCATTTTGGAAAACGTCTAGGTACTGTTGAGGGGGGCTTACTGCTATGTGAGTGACACTCCGTGAGAAGATCTTGTGTGCATTCTCTCTTTCTCACTTGTGTATATGTCTTCTTGAAACAATTCTACTTTTACAACAACTTGTGCCTGTAGAAAAGTTGATCCAGCTCTCCATTGTAGCATGGGATCTGGTATTCTTACTGCAAATTTATATACAAACTTATATACAGGTCACCCCACGTATCCATGGAACCAACATCCATGGTTTCAGTTATCCACGGCTGAAAAAGTAGGGGCACATACCATAGAGCAAGCTGGAAAATGCCTAGAGAGGGGCAACCTGTATTTCTGTCTCAGCTTTTGTTCAGTTTAGGACTTCAGGCAGCTTATAACACAAACCACTTTTGAATTCATTTTTAGTCTTTATAGACTGAAATAGTTTGGGGCTTCAATGTACAAAAAGAATTCTAAAGACAATGCAATAACCAATAATTGTACAATATAATAATGAATAGGTGAGTATTCCTTGCCTAAGAAAACCCTATTAAATTCATGGGGTCACCATAGGTTGACAGGCGACTTGAAGGCACACACACACACACCCACACACACCGTATAACAATATCAAATATGAGCTATTTCAGTGATATACTCTAGCTTCCATCACCACAATATATTGCTAAAACATCTCATCTTGCTTTGTTTTCACTTGCCTGTTGCATCACCAGCGTATTAATTTACAAAATGACTTTTAAATTGCAAAAATAAAAATACTGGCCTGTCATTAAAAGCTGACCAGTGGCTAAGCTGGTCAGAATCTAGCCTTTACACTACTTATCTTCTTGTTTGACCAATAAAATGCAATTAGTTGGCAACCTTAGAAAGAAAGGAGTAATGGCTTTGGGGCATGGATGTCTGAGACGTGTGAGAAAGCTATAAAAGTGCCAGGAACGATGGATATATGTGGTGGGGGGTGTTACCTATGTGCTTTTTCTACAGAGAAACTGGTTTATTTATTTTTTACATAGCCCCATCTTTTCTCTGATTTTTTTTACCCCTTAGGAGAACCCGACCTCCTCCGCAGAAATGGAACAGTTTGCCAAGAATCTGAAGCATAAAAGGATCACCATGGGCTTCACCCAGGCAGACGTGGGGATGGCCCTGGGATTGCTGTTTGGTGGGTACAAGAAAGGGAGAGGTTGGAAGTGCTGAGTTGCGTGGGTGTGTGGGTGGGTAAGCAGCCACATAAGGGCTAACAGCATTTGAGCTGTTGAGTCATGGTCCAGACTCTGAATCCTGTCTCTCCCCAACTCACTGGATAGTTTTGGCCAGTCAAAGTTCCCTTGGTCTTGGTCTCACCATTGGGGAAGGTAAGTGTTACAAAATGGGGGCTATGACAACAATATTTGAATGTTTTATTTGATTTATATCTGTCCCTTCTCCCACAAAGTGGATTCCAGGTATCCCACAGTTAGAAAGTCAAAGCACAGTTAAAACATGAAATTATTATTATTATTATTATTATTATTATTTCATTTATATCCTGCCTTTCTCGCACCAATGGGACCCAAGGCAGCTAACAGCATCTTTAAAACAATACAAGCTAAAAACAATACAAAAGTAAAAATTACACTATAAATATAAAATTTAAAAAAGAATTAATTTATAAAATCATTAACAGTAGAAATATTAAAATACATAAAAGGTTGCATAGAAAAGCCCTAAAATATTTTAAAACCTCACCGTACAGCCTTATAAGCTCAGCCCTTGTCATTTAAGATCAATGAAAAGTACAACACAATTTTAAAAACCATAATAAAAGAGCCTTCAATTCTTGCTGGGAGAAAGATGGGAATAAAATAAACTAAAATAAAATAAATAAAAAACAACATTCATCCCTTTTAAAAGACCTTTGGCTCTTATCTCATGTGGCAGAAGGGTCTTTTAATGGGATTTGCTGTCTCTTTATCTTTTTTCATTTATGAAAATGATCCCATCCTGGGAGAAAGGCAGGGTATAAATCCAATACATAAATACATTTAAATGTGTTTTAAAATGGTTTTAACTTTGCACTTTTGATTGCGGCTTTTATTTAATTCCTCTTAATTTTTGTATAGTAAGGTTTTAGCTGTACTTTGCTTTAATTTGTTGTAAGCCACCCTGAGTCCACAACAAAGGCAAGGTATATGTTAAATCATCCAATCAGTCAAATGGCCTTCAAGCATCAAGCAAGATCTATTGACAAAGGCCACACAAGATAACATACTTGAAGCAAATGCTGCAAAAGGCCAGTCTATTTGCCAATTCTCTGCAGCTTTTATAAAGGTATTGAAATATATCTGCTTGATGATCAGGGTAGCTTTTTGCTTGATTAAATATATTGATGGGAATGATTTGATTGTGTATTCCTGCGTGGCAGGGGGTTGGACTGGATGGGCCTTGTGGTCTCTTCCAACCCTATGATTCTATGATTGTAACTCTAATTCTGTGTTGAGTACCATGTGCTGAATATATTTGGTGAAATGTACACAGGCTCCCTTTAGTCAATGGCAAGATTACTTGCAATAATGTGTACATTTTAATCATATGTACAAAATACTTATTTAGATAATGTGCATATGTGTGTGTGTGTGTGTATATATATATATATATATATTTATGTGCAGAGTCAGCAAAACATAACCAAAAAACCAAAACAGAACCAGATTGGAACAAACGGAAATTGAGAATCCAACAGTTTGACACATTGCTCCCATCTCTTCTTTTGTACTGTTATTCTCTGATTATTTACTGTAGTCTGAAATGATAGTAGGACCCCATATCCACTGATCCATTATTCACTGATTCAATTATCCACGGGACACAAAACAGCACACCTACCACAGAGTCTTCCTAGAAAATGTGTCCTTTCTACCCATTTTCTACATCCTCCAAGGCAACTCTATGGTATTTTAAACCAGATGTCCCATTATTTTCAATGTTGTTCACTGTTATCCATGGTTTTCAGTATCCACGTCTCCCCTCAGAACCAATCTCAAGCAGATATGGGGGTCCTACTGTAATTGTGGCTGCTCCAAGGTGCTGGAACTCCCTTCCAAGAGGGGTTGATGTACCATGTTCCCATTGACCACGCATTAGACTGCGGCCTTTCCTTTCACACTTACCAGATTCTTGTCTTGAAACTTCATCCTAATTCTTGCCTCCCCCCACATCACCCCCTTTTCTCCCTCCTGCAGGGAAGATGTTCAGTCAGACCACCATCTGCCGCTTCGAAGCTTTGCAGCTCAGCTTCAAGAACATGTGCAAGCTGAAGCCACTCCTCGAACGCTGGCTGAAGGAAGCTGACAACAATGAGAACCTGCAGGAGGTGAAGTCCTGGGATGGGGATGGATGGGGGGTATCTTCCATTCCCTGGAGGCAGATATTAATGGGCCCCCCCAAATTATTATTTAGCAACATATATAGATAAGATTCAAAATAATTTCAACACATTATTTATTTAGTGTATTAACTGCTCTTCAGTAAAACATATCTCCTGGGAGTGGTGTATAGTTTGCAAATAAGTGCAGCCATAAAAACAAAACAAAACCAGAAGGCAGTAAATGCCAAAGCCATAATGAGAAGATTAGACAATCAGGAAACCTCTGGAGGTTGGAGAGATTAGGATAAAGAGGGAGCAATCTGAATGAGTGTGGCTAATATATACCAAATATTTTGTTACAACTGAGGACAGCATAGGAAGCTGCCTTTTACTAAATCAGACCCCTGGTCCATCTAGCTCAGGACCATCACCTCTGTCCGGCTACCAGAGTTCTCCAAGGTTTCAGGCAGCATTCTTTCCTAGCACTTCCTGGCCACCCCTGGCAATGCTAGCTTAGTTCCCATCCAAGTACAGGTATACCTCAGTTAATAAAATAGATGTGTTCCTGGGCATCACTACTTTAACAGAAATGTTGGAACGAGAGGCAGAACTAATATGGAAAGAGTAGGGTTAAGATACTACACCACAAAAAAGAAGAGCAGTTTAACAGGTTTCAGCAAACATTTTATCCAAAACTAACAAAGTGCACATATGAAATGAATGAAACAGCCAGGTCAGGTATGCTTTGCATAAGTAAAGAAATACACATTTAACCTTCTAATGAACATTTGAAAGCTTCTTCCAAAATGCATTCAGGGATTTTTTTTCTTTCTTTCACCAGCCTCCACTTTTTTTGTGGTTTCCATTTTGGTGGCCAGACTTATAAATCTATGTTTTTTGAACATGTTGGGGGAAGCTGGTGATGCAGGCTTATCTGCTCTCCCATTTTCTCTTTGTATTGCTGTTCACGAATTCTAAGTAAGGGATTCTGGTGGCAGATGCTGTTTAATATGCCTTTTGCAGACAGACATTCATATCTATAGAAGGATTGTCTAGAGCAGAATTGCATTCTTTCATATCTCAGGCTTTATTGTATTGTTTGCTGCAGACATGCTGCTGTTTCTTAAAAAATCCCAAGCAAATCTTCCAGCTTGACAGAGGTCAAAGACGAAAAAGGTGGCTGGGAGGCAGGGTTGGCTGGTTTAAATCACTTTAATTTAAGCAAAATGACTTTAAAAAAACACTCTGGGTTTTAAAAATGGGGGGGGCGCACACACACACACACACACACACACACACACACAGAGAGAGAGAGAGTCTGACTGTTATTACTATTTTCCAACCCTCTTACTAGAACAACAATGGCTGTTATGCTGTTAAACAGTTTATTGGCAGTTGTTCATTATTAGACCAATATCCAGTGTCAGTTGCTTCTTTTTAAACACTTTATTTTATAGTACAAGAAATGCCATCCAGAAACAAATCCTTCAATTAACATAAGTTCAACCTAAACAACTTGCTTTAAAAAGAGCACTTTTTAAAGAACAATTAAGCTAGTGGCCATAACATCTGAACTGCATTTTGCTACTTAATTTTCCAATTTAGTCCTATATTGATTTTAAAGCAAAACAAAACAAAACAAAACCCAAAACCAACCTGGTTTAAACCAAAAAACCTGTTTTTTAAACTGTTTTTTCCCCAACCCTGATGGGAGAACGTTTTTAAAAACTCAGTAAAAAGGAGTTTCTTTTCAGAGGCTTTGTTGACTGAGGTATACCTGTACTAATGAGGCCCAGAGATGTACTTAGTTTCTGAAATCAGATGAGATGGGTGTGGTTTTGGTGGTTTGGGGATAAGGGGATAGCACAAAGGCTATGAAGAACAGGTGGATTTTGAGACAGTATTTGAGTGGGGCCAAGAAAGAAGACAGGTGGAACCATATACCTATTCTTCAGGAGGCAGCAAACAGGAATGTGTGGAGATACTTAAGGAGCAGGTAAGATGAGAATGGTAGACATGGAGGAACATAAATCATGGGCGTGGGGGTAACAAGAGGCAGGATCCTACAGTTGTGGGTAAATTTTACTAATAAGGACCAGGAGGTAGAGGTACAATAAGAGTGTGGAAGGGTGTGTCAGCTGAGGTGGGCAGAGTGTGAACCTTGTGCTAAAACGCCACAAGGACAAAATGAAGGAATGAGTGGGATTTCTGCAGTATGGTTCAGAAAGAACAAAGGAGAGAGTGTGATGGATCCCCTCTCCATCTGGCCCTGCAGTTCCAAACACTTGGGCTCCTGTCACGCATCTTGCTCCCTCAAGATCCCTCCTTGGATAGGGTACTTGGGTCTCTAGGTGATCCCTATATGGACCAGTGGGTGTGTTGTTCAGTGGGTGCATTGTGGTAAGCATGACCAGACTCTCTATCAAAACTTAACAGGAACAGCCAGACACAGCTGTAAAAAAGAACAAACAAGTGGAAGTGTATTAAGACACACTTATGGATTAACATTTGATCTTTTTAATCATTCACAGCTCCCAAATCCCTATTCAGTCCTACCCCCTGACTGACTGTTCTATCTCAATTACAGCTTTTCCCTATCTTTGTGTCATCTTTTCCCTATATGCCTTCTGTCAGAGACAAGCCTCAGGTTTGTATCCTTTCTCCCCTGTTGCCTCCCCCCTACTTCACAGGCTTGCCTAGCTTCTCCCTTCACAAAGAGTTTACAAAGCAAAGGCTATGTTTCTGATTGACAGGTCCAAAACTGATGTGATCAATAGATATGGAGAGGGGTTGGAAAAAAGAAGACTAGGAAGGAAATACAGTTGTCCCTTTATATTCACTGGGGTTTGGTTCCAGGACCCCCCATGGATACCAAAATCCATGAATACTCATGTCCCATTATATGCAATGGCACAGCAAAATGGTGTCCTTTGTATAAGGTGGCAAAAATCAAGGTTTACTTTTTGGATTATTATTTTTTTAAGAATATTTTCAAACCGTGAATACTTAAATCCATGGATACCAAATCCGTGGATACAGAGGGACAACTGTAGATGTACAATCACTGGTAGCGCAGTAGTTAAATGCCAGTACTGCAGCCACAATGTTGCAAGTTCAATCCTATGGGTCTCCAAGGTTGGCTCAGCCTTCCATACTTCCATAGGTTGGTAAAATGAGTACCCAGCTTGTTGGGGGCAATTAGCTAATACATTGTAAACCGCTTAGGGAGTGCTTTGGCACTGATAAGTGGTATAGAAATAGAAGTGCTATTGCTATTGCTATTAAACATCTTATTTTGGCAAATATATCCCACAATTCAGTAATTAAAATCAAAATACAAGGCAGTTGACAATCTCATATAGTGTAGTGATCTTAGTCATGCAGTGCTGGCCCTAATGTTGTCAATGTGGCACCGTCCATGCACAAGATGGTACATATTATAGCAGGCTTTGAGAACACCTCCCCCCCCCCACCTCCATATTTCCCCCTGAAATAATCTGAAGGGAGAAAACCTCCTCTGACTGGAAACCCATGAGGTCTGTGTGGGGGTCTGTGGTCACAGATTGTGAATTGATTGTATGGGGCACAGACAGTCAGGAAACCCAGAAAGGGGAGGAATGGAATGAATAACATGAATGCCACTACACATGGACCTGGCTGGCTGGCTGGAAGGAAGAGTGAGCAGGAAGACCCTGTCACACTGCAACTTGTTTCAGGTTGCAACCTTAAAAATTAAAACCGAGGTGTTGAGGGATAGGGAGATGCCATTGGCACTAACACAGGAGAGGAGTTGGTGAGAGTTCCTAAAAGCACGCAGAGAGGAATAGCAGGAGGATGGAGCTGCAAACCCTCACAGACCTCACTGGTGAAAGGAAAAAGCAGAATGGATTTCATTCAGTGGAAAGGTTAAAACAGGGGTGGGCAACTGTGGAAGACTAGGGGGCCACATTATCCTTTCAGGAGACCCTGGAGGGCCACACACACACACACACACTTCTGTTCCTGTAAAAAAAGAAAAAAATGCTCCCAAATTCTCTGTGGAGGAAATAAGGACATGTTTTAGGGGCTTCCTAAGTTCCTAGAAGGTGTTTTGGGGCAAAAGGTTTTTTTTTAAAAAAAAAAAATTGGCAAAATATTCTTATGTCTACTGGGGAGTCCTGAGGGCTTCAGATGTGGTGAAAATGCCCTCTACATCTCTAAGAGATATTTCTGAACATTTCAGAGCAAATTATTTTTTTTTTTAACCCTGAAGGACCCTTGGGGCCCTGTTGCTGTGGTGCTAAGGTTCACCCTCCACTCTGCTCTGCACCCTCCTTATGACTAAAAGAAAGTCAGGTAGATTAAATGTTGCTTATTCCAGCCCCCTAAGTAAGTGAGAAGGAATAATCCCATCGTTTCCCTTCATCTGGGAACAGCCCCTTCAGCTGAGATTTCTGTCTTAATTTCCAAACAGGAAAAATGTGATGTTTCCGTGGGTTTGAATGACAAGCTCTGAGCAACTGTGGTTGGTACTTAATGCATAACGCTTGCTTAATGGTGTCACCAGGGGTTGCCTCTAGGTCTCAGGTTGTGTCTTGCAAACTTCAGGGCCTGGCAAGATCCTGGACAGGCAACCCTTCCACTGGCCCATTTACCACAATATTGTCAACTCTGACTGGCAGTGCCTCTCCGGGGTTTCAGGAAGGATTTTTTCCTAGACATCTTCAGGTAAGGCTGTCTGGTGTTTCCTGGTGGTCTCCCATCTAAATACTAACAAGGCCCAACCTGCCTTAGCTTCCAAAATCAGATGAGGTCAGGTGTAGTTAAGATTATACGGTGGTGTACTAAACAAGCATTCTGATGTGTAGTGGAGCAACAGTCTAAGAGGTGCAGATCTAGCTGTGCAGATTTTAATTCACGAAGGAGCAGCAGAGGCTGGTGGACTGGCTCAAAGTAGTAGAGATTTTAAGGAAGACAGGAACAGGTTAGAGAAGTTGTTTGTGATCTTACCAGGTGTTTCAGTAGAAGGGGCCAGTTTGCAGGCGGTCAAGGATGTCAATGGAAGAGAGGAAGCCAGCATGCTCCATAAAGAAAGGAAGTAGTGAGATTGGCCAGTATTGCAGTATAGAGCATAACCAAGAGTAACCAAACATAATCAAGCCACCCTGAGTTCTTATGATAAAGGGTGGGATAACAGTTTCTAATCATCATCATCATCAGTAGCACAGTAGGTAGGAAAACTATTATTCCACTCCAGGTAGGTAGGTAGACAGATGCATTGCCATCCCTCCCTCCCTCTCTCTCATTCTTTGTCTGTCTCGCCCCCGCCTCTGTCTTATGTATGTATGTAAAATAATTCCTTATTTCCCATCTCTGACCACTGATTGGAGATAGGGGCAAAAGAATTATGAGTCTAACCTTGCTTTTGGTAATACAAAACTTAACACACATGGGCTTCATTAATTTAAAGGCAAACTGTGAAGTCATTTCCCTTTGTTATTAAAAAAACCTCCAATGAATTAACATGACATATTTCCCCCCATAGATTCATAGAGCTGGAAAAGACCACAAGGGCCATCCAGTCCAACCCCCTGCCATGCAGGAATAAACAATCAAAGCATTCCTGACAGATGGCCATCCAGCCTCTGTTTAAAAACCTCCAAGGAAGGAGACTCCACCACACTCCTCTGCCGAACAGCTCTTACCATCAGGAAGTTCTTCCTAATGTTTAGATGGAATCTCTTTTCCTGTAATTTGAATCAATTGCTCTGTGTCCTAGTCTGTGGAACAGGAGAAAACAAGCTTGCTCCCTCTTCAATATGGCATCCTTTCAAATATTTAAACATGGCCATCATATCACTTCTTAACCTTCTCTTCTCCAAGCTAAGCATACTCAGCTCCCTAAGCTGCTCCTCATAGGGCATGGTTTCCAGACTTTTCACCATTTTGGTCACCCTCCTCTGGACACTTCCAACTTGTCACTATCCTTCTTGAATTATGGTGCCCAGAACTGGACACATTAGTCCAGGTGAGGTGTGACCAAAGCAGAAGAGAGTGGTACTGTTACATCCATTGATGTAGACACTATACTCCCATTGGTGCGGCCTAGAATTGCATTGGCTTTTTAAGCTGCCACATCACACTGTTGGCTCATGTTCAGCTTGTGGTGCTCTGAGACTCCTAGATCCCTTTCAAATGTACTGTTGTCAAGCCAGGTATCGCCCATCCTATACCTGTGCATTTCATTTTTCTGCCTAAATGTAGTACCTTATATTTCTCCCTGTTGAAATTCATTTGGTTAGTTTTGGTCTAGCTCTCCAGTCTGTTCAGGTCATTTGGAATTCTCATCATGTCCTCTGGGCTATTCACTACACCTCCTAATTTGGTGTCATCTGCAAAATTGATAAGCATACCCTCTATTCCCTCATCCAAGTCATTGATAAAGATAGATTTTCCTTGGGTTTTTTTCTGGGCTGTGAGGACATGTTCTGGAATAGTTTCTTTCTGACGTTTCGCCTGCATCTGTGGCTGGCATCTTCAGAGAATGGTTGGGTAGGAGTGTGTCTGGGGTTTATATGCTTTGAACCTCTGTAGGAGAGTGTATGTAAATTTGTGTAATTGAATGGTTAGTTTCTGGGTATAGAAATGCAAGGCTCGTTAGTGTCTGTTTGGCTAATGGTTGGTTGATGGGCCATTATCTCCAGGGAATCCCCCTGTCCCTGGGAGGAATTCCTTTGTAAGTGTTGATTCTATTGTAGTTCAAAACTGGGAGCCAGATTTTGTTTACTTTTAAGGTTATTTCTTTCCTGTTGAAGTTGTCCAGGTGTTTGTGGATTTCAATAGCTTCTCTGTGCATGCTGACATGATAGTTGTTGGCCTGGTCTAGAATTTCTGTGTTTTCAAATAGCATTTTGTGTCCAGGTTGGTTTATCACATGTTCTGCTACTGCTGGTTTTTCTGGCTGGCCCAGTCTGCAGTGTCTCTCATGTTCCTTGATTCATGTTTGCACACTGCATTTAGTGGTCCCTATGTAAACCTGTCCACAGCTGCATGGTATGCAGTAAACTGCTACAGCTGTGAGGGGGGGTCTCTTTCGTCCTTCGCTGAGCGTAGCATTTCTTGGATTTTTTTTGGTTGATCTATAGACTGTTTGGAGGTTGTGTTTTCTCATCAGCTTCCCTATTCTGTCTGTGACCCGTTTGATGTATGGTAAAAATACTTTCCCTTTGGGTGGCTGTTTTTCTTCTTCATTCCTGTGGTTTTTTCTGGGTCTGGCTGCTCTTGTGATGTCTGATCTGGAGTACCCATTAGCCTGTAGGGCCCAGTTTAGGTGCCTTGGTTGGTCCTCTAGGTAGTGGGGTTCGCAGATCCTTTTTGTGCAGTCTACCAATGTTTTTATTGTGCTTCTTTTTTTGTCCTGGGTGATGATTGGAGTTCTTGTGTAGGTACCTGTCCGTGTGTGGGGGTTTTCTGTATACCTTGTGGCCTAACCATTGATTTGGTTTGCGGATGACTAGGACATCCAAGAATGGCAGTGTTCTTCCTTCTCTTTTTCCATTGTGAATTGGATATTTGGGTGGATGCTGTTCAGGTGGTTCAGGAATTAGACCAAATCTTCTTCTCCATGGTTCCAAATGGTGAAAGTATCATCCACATATCAAAACCATGTTGTGGGCTTTTTTGGTACTGTTTCCAGGGCTTGTTTTTCAAAATGTTCCATGTAAAATTTCCTATCACTGGGCTCAGCAGGCTGCCCATGGCTACCCCATCTATCTGTTTGTAGAATTCATTATCCCACTGGAAGTAGCTTGTGGTGAGGCAGTGTTTGAACAAGGCTGTGATGTCCTCAGGAAATATTTGTTGTACGAATGCCATGGTGTCCATTATGGGGACTTTGGTGAACAAAGAGACAACATCAAAACAGATCAGTCTGTCTCCAGGTTTCAGTTCGATGTTGTTGATTTTTCCTATGAAGTGAGCTGATGTAGTGTCTTTGATGTAGTGAGGGGTTTGTCCTATGTGGGTTTGTAATTGTGTGGCCAGAAACACAATATAGTCCCACCAAGACTATATGGACTTCCCAAGATCCACAAGGATTCCATTCCACTCTGACCCATAGTGAGCGCCATTGGATCCCCCACATATGACTTGGCCAAGTTCTGGCCAACTTCAACAGGATAGAAGAATCACCTACCCAACCATTCTCTGAGGATGCCAGCCACAGATGCAGGCGAAATGTTAGAAAGAAACTGTTCCTGAACATGGCCTCACAGCCTGGAAAAAAACCCAGGGAAAATCTATGGACTGGCTGTAAAAGCCTTCGACTTCACATTGATAAAAATGTTGAATAGCACAAGGGCCCGGGACAGAACCCCACTAATCACTTCTTTCCAGGGTGAAGAGGAGCCATTGGTGAGCACCCTTCGGGTTCAGTTGGTCAGTCAACTAATTACAAATCCAGCTAACAACATTGTATAGCCCACATTTTACTAGCTTAATTACAAGAATATCATGGGGGACTTTGTTGAGGGCCTTACTGAAATCAAGATATGTTACATCCACTGCATTCCCTTCATCTATCAAGCTTGTAACTCTGTCAAAAAAAGAGCTAAGATTAGTCTGGCATGACTTGTTTTTGAGAAAACCATGTTGACTTTTAGGAGATTATCACACTACACTGTTATAGTGCTATTATTCCACTTTAACTTCTAAAGCTGCCTCCTGTGGAATCCTTGGATTTGCAGTTTAGGGAGGGGCATTTTGCACTCTCAGTCAGAGAACTCTTAGGCCTCACTAAACTACAATCCCCAGAATTCCACAGGAGGCAGCCATACCAGTTAATGTGGAATAATAGCACTATAACAATGTAGTGTGATCCTGTTCTTAGTGATAACAGCACTCCTTTCTAAGTCCTTACAGACTCCCTGTTGAATGACCTGTTCTAGAATCTTTCCTGATGTCAGGGTGACTGGGTGGTAATTGTTTGGGGCACTCTTATTTCCCCTTTTTGAAAACGGGGACAACATTTGCTCTTCTGCAGTCCGCCAGGACTTCTGTTCTACAACAATTCTCAAAGATTATTGCCAATGGTTCCGAGATTACCTCTGTCAGTTCTAATACCCTTGGGTGTAGTTCCTCTGGCCCTGGAAACTTACATTCATTTAGAGTAGCCAGGTATTCCTGTACTGCTTCTTTACCTATTCTGTGCTGCATTTCCCCTACTGCATCATCTGCTCCATTTCCCCCAGGCTGAGCACAGTTTTCCTTTTGGGAAAAGAGTGAGGCAAAGAAGGTGTTGAGTAGCTCTGACTTTTCTCTGTACCATTAGTACTCCCCCATCTTCTCCACACAGTGGCCCTACTATTTCCTTGTTCTTCATTTTGCTACGGACATAACAAAAAAATCCCTTTTTATTGTTCTTAACCTCTCTAGCAAGTCTGAGCTCATTGTGTGCTTTAGTTTTTCTGACTTTCTCTCTACACATGCTGGCTATTTGTTTGAATTCCTCTGGTGATTTTCCCCCTTTCCCCATTTCTTGTACATGTCCCTTTTAAATCTTAGCTCAATAGAAAGTTCTTTAGACATCCATCCTGGTTTCTTTAGACACCTCCCATTTTTCCTCCTCATTGGAACTGTTTGGAATTGTACCTTCAGCATCTCACTTTTAAGAAACTCCCATCCATCATGAACTCCTTTCTCTTTTATCTCCAAGCTCTGGGGATGAATGGACAGAATTTGTGAAAGAGCTAGAGAAAATGAGGCATTAGTTCCAATCTCTAGGGAGGGTTTTGTTTTGTTTTAGGTGGAAAGGCCTTGATAAATTATAAAAGTTTAGAGGAGACACTGCTGGAACCAGTACAGATCAGGGTGATGTTGCTTGGCCAAATGCGTACCAGAATATGCTTAGGAGTCATTTGAAGTGTCTCAGGATCCATTACAAAGACCTGGGATTATTACTTAGAAGTGGTTTTGCCAGTTCCTTCCTCTGAAATATAACCTACAGCACCTGGTATTCATTGGCGGCCTCCGATCAAAGTATGCCCAACTGTTTATGTGGGAGGGGGCATGGCATGATGTGATTTTCAAATAGCATCACTGAACATGGCTTTCCTCTCTGTACAGCAGTTGTGCTCCATGGAGTCAGCCATGATCCAGGCACGGAAGCGCAAACGTACTAGCATTGAGAACACCGTGCGAGGCACCCTTGAGGCTTACTTCCGACGCTGCCCCAAGCCCAGCCTCCAGCAAATTGTTCAGATTGCTAATGAACTTGGCCTGGACAAAGATGTGAGTGACCCTATCTTCCTCTATCTCCCCAAGCATCACCCCGTACACACAAACACAGAAACATGCACACCTTGCCATTTCTGAAAGCAAAGCCTCCGCACTTGAAAGCAACAGATTTTGCACATCTCCAGTTTTGGACTGTGACTCCCACGAGCCTCAGCCAGCATGGCCAGTGAAAGGGATGTTGGATGTGTCTGCTATGACAGGTTTAATCATCAAGGCAAACAGTAATTTTGAGTCTCAGCTCCATTCTACATGAATGGATGCCATGAACAATTTGATCCTCATGTGGCAGCACACATTAATTTATAATTTCTGGTTTTTGGAGTGCAAATCAAACTTCTGACTCTTCATGTTTGTTTTGATTTGT
Organism: Gambelia wislizenii; assembly: GCA_030847615.1. NCBI lineage: Eukaryota > Metazoa > Chordata > Lepidosauria > Squamata > Crotaphytidae > Gambelia > Gambelia wislizenii. The sequence goes on from JAUMIR010000002.1 coordinate 41,998,148, forward strand.
TTGTATGAACGCAGTTCTCAGCTGTCTAAGGATGAGGCCAAGGTCCTAGTGTTATGTTTAAACATCATCCAGCCATACTACCCTGTTGTTTAATAGAATGTCTTTTGATGGTGTTGCTGCTGCTGCTGTTGTATACCTGCAAGTTGTTTCTGACTGATGAAGACACTAAGGTGAACCTATCACTGGGCTTTCTTGGCAAGATTTCAGAGAGGCGGTTTGCCTTTGCCTTGCTATAAGGCTGAGAGAGTGTGACTTGACCAAAGTCACGCCATGGGTTTCTGTGGTTGAGTGAGGATTTGTACCCTGGTCTCCCAAAGTCCTAGTCCAACACTTAAACCACTACACCACACCGGCTCTCTGAAGCAATGTGCAGTGCCTAATTTACCATAAAGATTCTTTGCAAATGCAGTCCCTGTTATTCCTATTTTAGAGATGGGAATAGCGGTTGAGGGAGTTGTGCTTCCTTAGGCCACTTAGGGGCCATCGCCAGATGCAGGGATCCCAAGAAATGGAGGCACCTCGTACTGCTGACCTCTTGCCATTGGTGCAGCCACCCCCACAAGAGTTTACAGAACTTTCTTGGAGGCAGGGATGAGTTCTGAGATGAGGGAAGTGGAGATAAGTCAGAACGTGGCATATTTGGAACCCAACCCTAGGGACAGAGACAAAGGAAGTTGCTTTGACAATAATGTGTTATCTCTCTTCTTCTTTCCTTTCTTTCTTCCCCCTTCCCCTTCCTCATGTAGGTTGTCCGTGTCTGGTTCTGCAATCGTCGCCAGAAGGGCAAGCGCAACACAGGACCTGGCCCCCAGGATGAATGCAATGTCTTTGCTGCCCATGGCTCACTTCAGGCTCCTTCCCAGGGTCTTGGCCCAGCTCATCACCAGCTGGCCCCACCACCCCAGGGCTTCAGCGCCCCTGCCTTTGCTGCCTTTTACCTGCCCTCCTTCCATGATGGGGAACACTTCCTCCCTGCCACCTCTGGCTCTGCAGTCATGAGCCATCCCATGCATTCCAGCTGAAATGCTATTGACAAGCCTTTCCCTCCTAGGTTTTGAGGAAGAGGGTGGTCCTCCAGCCACTTCCTGAGGATCTTTTAAGGAACTGGAGTAACCTTGAGGGAAGGGAAGGGAAGGAGCGGGGGCTTAGTATCGAGTCTCTCTTTTTAAATATAGTCAGGGATGTGTAACTTCCTGAGGGTAACCAGCTCTCTTTTTGAGGCTGACCTTCTTTAGATGTGATTTGTTATCATGATTTTAAATTGATCACTGGTTCCCAAGGTGAAAGGTGCTTCAAGAACTCACAGCCATTAAAAAAAAAAGTATGAACTTTTATTCTCTTAGAGCCCTCAATATGTGCGGTCCACTGGTACGTTAATAGTTATATAAATTAAGGGGAAATTAATCCAGATTGCCTCCCTTCCAAAAATGAAAGAATTCATACTTCTTCTTTTTTTGGAATGAGGATAATGTGCCTTAAATTAATCCAGCCTTCCCCAGATGTGTTGGATTACAACACCCTTGCTAGCTTGGGGGGTGATGGGAGTTGTAATCAAATACATCTGGGGGTATCAGGTTGCAGGAGGCTGTTATGTAACACTCCCTCATTGAAATCAGTAGGGCTCAGAAATGCTTCGCAGTTGTGTTGTTCATACTGTTAGGAGAGAAGATACAAAACACATGGAAATATGAAATAAATGAGATGCAAAGCCAGACTGCTTTGAGTCTGCAGGTGGAGAATTGTGAGCTCAAATTGCTTTCCCATGAAACAAAAATTATCTGTCCATTGAAACTAAGACAGAACTTTCCTCCCACCTGGCATTTTATGACTAGGGACTTTTTCAGACGACGTAAAAGTTGTCCTGAGGAGCCGCAAGAGGCACGAAGCTGTCTTGCTGCAGGGGTCCTTTTTCAGACAACGCCGTCTTCTTCCGTTTCACCTCCGTGTTCCATGGAGGGGAAAGGCGCCATTTTTTACTCACAAAAAACTTTCGTGAGTAAAAGGCGCCGCCTTTTCCCTCCATGGAACATGGAGGTGAAACAGAAGAAGACGGCGTTGTCTGAAAAAGGACCCCTGCAGCAAGACAGCCTCGTGCCTCTTGCGGCTCCTCAGGATGACTTTTCAGTCGTCTGAAAAAGTCCTTAAGATTCTACATTATGCAGGCAGAGCATAACATCCTACCTGTGTAGTTTTGGTGGGCTACCACCTCTCCCCACCCCCACCCCCCATTAAAGGCAGCTTCTCAGTGCCAGATTGTGCCTCAATGGCCATTTATTGGGGAAGGATGTTCGGGGCATCTGATCAGCATTGGCTACAATTCTGCAGCCAGGGGAAAAAAAGCAGTGTGTACATTGGGGGGGGGTGGATGTCATGTAAGGAGTACTGAATTCCTCCTTGCAAAACTAACATACAAGTGCCTCTGTTTGCCTAACCCCAGAGCACACAAGCATATGCTAGCAGCAGAGAAACTTATTCAAAAATAGAGGTGCTGCAGGGATGGTTTTTAGAATGTGTGAATTAGGGTGATGGTAGGATTTTACCCATTTTTCCTGCCTAATAACTTTGCCTGTCTCACCCATCCCTGAAGTTCTAAAACAAGCAGTGATTGGAGTAATGTGTCTTTGAGAAGCAATGCCTCCAGAAATTGTCTTAATCTTTTTAAGCCTTGACTATTCCTCAGAATAGCTTTCATTCCAGATCAGGAATGGGGTGCCTCTGGTCCTCCAGAAGATGTTGGCTTCATACTTCTCATCAGACCCTGCTACCCTGGCCAGTAGTCAGGGATAACAGGAGTTGCTGCCCAACATTGTGGAGAACCACAGGTTTGCTAACCCTGTTGTAGGAGTTGACTTACTCTCTTAAGCCACACGGGGAAAGATAGACAAAGCCAGTTTTAAAATCAAGTGTGTTTGTGGAGATACAGGAGTGGGAAGTATGGGTTTGTCTTGCCTCCCTGCTCTGTGTCTTGAAAATTCAAAATTTGGGGCTGCAGTGTCTGTAGCCCCTCCCAAATTGTGTGATGCAAGATATTTATATAGCACCTTCCCCCATGGGTTTAGTATGGTATTTGAATCTTCTACCCCCCATCTTCCCTTGCTGCTCTGAAACAATCCTTTTAAGAAAGAAACAAAGAGAAAATGAAATTGAGCAGGAGGCATTTAAGATCTCCTCCTTACTTCCTTCCCCATTTCTTTGCCCTTTTGTGTTTATTATTTCCTTTGGTGTGGGAGAGGAATTGTGCAGGGTTTTTTTTTAGTATTGTTTTTTAAAAATTGAATCATAACCATTTGGTCTCTGTTTTATAATGTGCTCCTGGCACTCAGACTTTTATGCATGACATGTTTTTATAAGAGACCCCTAATAAAAATTGCTAAGCATACTGTGTATGTCTGTATTTTGTGGGGGGAGGAGGGACCCAGGAAAGGACTTCTAGTGGAATTAGCGTTCACCACAGCTAAGCTATCTATGTATTCCATAGCTTTGCCCCTATTGTTTTCATGCTCAACACACCATCTGCATATCTGAACTTCTCCCCTGATAGCTGATATATCTGTAACTCTGCCCTTTGCCTTCTTCCAAACTATTTTGCTGACATGCAGGACCCTGCTAACCTAGAGGAGGGGGAGCTCTTTGCTAATGCTGCAGAACATCCAACAAGGGATTTGAAAAACCACCTTTTCAGTAGCCATGTTGGCTGGGCAATTCTGAGAGAGCAGTACTCCAAAAAGTTAATTTTTCAAAGTTCTATAGTTGACACTTTCTAAAAAAAAAAGAGGCAAAGAGAGTCATGCTTAGGGTCAAGGACTCTTTATAGGGTGTAGAGAGGTAAGCATTAGTTCGCTCCTACTTTAGGAGATATGTTTCCACCATTTGGCATTAGCTGGAAGAGTGTGTACATTGTCACATTCTCAACAGTGTTAACACACTCGTGTCTATTAAATGCTTGCTAAACTTTGGTAAACTCAGCCATCTGATCTAAGCCATGTGAGCATTATTTCGCCCAGATAATTTTGTGTGCAGTTTTGTTTAAAGAGATAACAGGTTACTTGCCTTTCACTGTTGCCTCTGCCAGGGAGCTGAGTGACAAAAACAAGATTTGCATATCCTATGAACAGAAAGACAGAGGTGGCCACTTGAATGACAATCTTGTTCATGATGTAACACCACCCAGAGCCTTTGGGACTTCTTCTTGTATGCCTTCCAAGTTGTTTCTGACTTATGGTCATAGAATCAGAGTTGGAAGAGACTACAAGGTCCATCCAGTCCAACCCTGTGCCATTCAGGAATACACAAAAGTATTCACAACAGATGGCCATCCAGCCTGTTTAAAAACCTCCAAAGAAGGAGACTCCACCACACTATGAGGCAGTGCTTCCACTGACGAACACCTCTTACTGTAAATAAGTTCTTAATATTTAGGTGGAATCTCTTTTCCTGTAGTTAGTCCGTTGCTTTGTCTCTTAGTTTCTGGAACAACAGAAAACGAGCTTGCTCCATCCTCAGTATGACAGCCCTTCAAATATGTAAACATGGCTATCATATCACCTCTTCACTTTCTCTTCTCCAGGCTAAACATGCCCAGCTCCCTAAGCCACTCCTCATAGGGCATGGCTTCCAGACCTTTTACCATTTTGGTTGCCCTCCATTCTGGTCACCCTCCTCTGGACATGTTCCAGCTTGTCAACATCCTTCTTGAATTGTGGTGCCCAGAACTGGACACAGTATTCCAGGTGAGGTCTGACCAAAGCAGAGTAGAGTGGCAGTGTTACCTTCTTTGATCTAGACACTATACTCACTCCTATTGACCCTAAGGCAAACCTATCGTATGGCTCTTCAGAGGTTGACTGTAGTCACCCAGTGGGTTTTCACGGACAAGTGGGGATTTGAACCCTGGTTTCCAGAGTCGTCTAACACTCAAACCACTATATCACGCTGGTTTCAGGTTTTGGGACAACTTGTATGCCCAGGTACCTTGGACAGTGATCAAGGATTATGGAAGACACGGTCCAAAACATCTATCATGCACCATGCTATCTCCCTGTCCTAGTGGAAATCACATGCCATACTGTCATACTGTCTCACTCTTGCTAGGAAACTTTTTTAAAGTTTTGCACAGGGGTGGGGAAACTGTCACCCTGCAGATATTGGATTTGAATTTCCATCAGCCCAAACCAGCATGGCCAACAAATGATGGGAGCTACTCTTTAGTTTGGGGAAGTTACTTTTTTTGGACTTTTGGAAATTTACTTTTTTGGATTCTGGAAGTTGTAGAACAAAACAAACTTTTCCAAGTTTTGGAGGGCCACAGCTTTCATAGCCACTGCTGGTTTCAATTAATCTGAATTGTCTTAAAGTAGCCAAAATCATCTATATACAAGAGCCAGTTTAGTGTAAGGATTAGGAACAGGATTCCAAATTTGCAGAAGTACTTTTGGGGAACCTTTTAAGAGGGAATTCTGAACATGGCCCAGTGGAAAGTGAGCATGCTTAGCGGATATAGCATGGTGAGCTGAGGAGAAACCAGGGAGAATGGAAGGGAGTGTCTTAGAAAAGGGCATAGGAGACTGGCACCCCATTGCAGCATTTTTATTGCAAGTCCCACTTCTATGTCAGTTGTAATATATCAGCAGCTTCAAACTGCAAGGAAATCTTGTCACACCGGCTTCTTTCCTGAGAAATTCCTGTGTGGTGCAGAGATCCTCAAATATCTTTAATGATGGCTGGGTATTCAGTTTAACCATTAGGCATTATTCTTGCCAACAGTGAAGTAAGAGCTGGTGATACAGCCCCCTAAAAGTTCTCGGTGCAATTAACAGGAAGAGCAGAACTGGCAGGAAAGCTTATGAAAAATATGAATATGAAATATGAAAAGTTTATAGAAACATAGTTGGAAGAGACCACAAGGGCTATCTAGTCCAACCCCATGCTCTGCAAGAATACACCATCAAAGCATTCCCAACAGACGGCCATCCAGCCCGTTTAAAAACCTCCAAGGAAGGAGCCTCCACCACACTCAGACAGCGTATTCTATTGCCAAACAGTTCAGTGTCTTGTCCACTTTTACTGAGGTTCTCATGGCAGATTGGGATTCTTCAGATCACAACAAAATAATTGTTAATGAAGAAAGGCTTTGAATTCTTGATCATCAGTTAATTCAGATGTGGGCAATATGTGGATTTCCAGTTCTTATCATGGCCTAAGCTTCCTAAGGTTAATGGAAGTAGCAGTGCAACATCTGGAGCCCACCTATTTAACAGCTCAAATCTCCCAACATTATTGGAGCAGTCCATGAGGAAAATCAGGCAGGATAAACATTTTTATAGGTGTGAGTATGGCATAGTGGTTTGAGTGTTGGACTACAACTCTGGAGACTAAGGTTTGAATCTCCACTCAACCAAGAAAAAACCCACTGGGTGATCTTGGGCAAGCCACGTACTCTCAGCCTCAGAAAGCCCCATGGTAGGTTCATGTTAGGGGCACCATAAGTTGGGAATGTCTTGAAGGCACACAAGAAGCATTTTTAATGAACTTACATGTACAAAACACTTAAAAGTTCACAGTGTGGGTTTATTTCAATAACTAAGCATGGCTGTTGCAAAACAATATGATGGGCTACTGCAAGGAAATGATAAACCTCCTTATTTCTCCAAAGATAAAAGCAATCTATCAGAAGATACCTGCAGAAATAAATCCTATTATCCTTCCCTAAACTGCAGGAGTCTTCAGTTACGTTGCTTGCTTGTTGCAGATAGTTTCTTACAAACATACAGGTTTAGCTTATTTATGATTCACCATTTTAAAAGGCAGCAAATGTAATACTACTCTCCAAGCACTAGAGGGCACAAAAGCAGGTAAACACTCTTGCCATACTGAGTTAAGATGCTTCCCTAGGGGTGCACACACAGGATGAAGAGTCAAAAGTGAAAGGGTGAAGCAGGAGTCTCCCAGCCCATCAGATCACATCAGTTAATACTGTCCTATAATGTGAGGCTACAGCTCAGCAGGGGTGGCAGAACTGCTAAGCCTCGTGAGGCACTGTTTCTTTTTAATATGTTTCTTGAAAAGGGTGCTCTCTGCCCTGCCCTAATACTGTTTCCCATGTTAACACGTGAGGACTTGGCTTTTGGGTAAACAGTTTTCTTGACAAGTGGTACTCAAATTTGGGTTCTCCAGATGTTCTGGACTTCAATCCCCAGTGGTCCCAACCAGCAGAGGTAAGTCAGGAATTCTGAAAACTGAAATCTAAAACTTCTGGAGGATCAAGGGTTGAGAAGCACTGCTCTAGAGACAAACTCTGGCCCTCCAGATGTTTTTGGATCACAACTCCCATAATCCCTAAGCATTGGTTATGCTGACTATTAGGTTGACGGGAACCGTAGGCTACCAACATCTGGAAGGTCTTAAAAGAATAGCTCTAAACATCTGCAGGCTGGCAGATCAGCTTCTGGGTTCTCATTCTCCAATCCACTTCATACCACATGTAGAAGATGTAGGATTTCACCATTTTCAGCACTTCTGAGGGCTGCCTGAGTAAAAGAACACATGCTCTTTAGCTTTGGTCATTTGTGTTTTCTGTTAAGAGAAGCAAGTGCATGTATACGATCTCTTGCGTATATGCACATGAAACTATACAAACACTTCTATATCTGTTGCTGGCAAGTTAACTGCCAGTCTGAAAAGGATCCCAGCCTCTCTGCTACTAGACAATGGAACCATGGCTAATATTCTTGAATAGTGAAGAGATTAAAGCCACAAATCTGCCTCACTTTCACACTCAGGAACACTTAGGAAAATGTGCAGGAAGAACATTAGGAAGAACTTCCTGACAAGAGCTGTTAAGCAGTGGAATACGCTGGCTCAGAGTGTGGTGGCATCTCCTTCTTGGAAGTTTTTAAACAGAGCCTGGATGGCCATCTGTTGGGGTTGCTTTGATTGTGTATTCCTGCAGGGCAGGGCAGGGGGTTGGACTAGATGGCCCTTCTGGTCTCCTCCAACTCCATGATTCCATAAACAACAACATTATGGACTGCATTCACACCTCACAGGACACTAGGGAGGGGTCACACTTGCCCATTCCCTGGGAATGGGGCTATGGGCCACTTTGATGCATGGCAGGGTGGCGCTCACCTTTTAAAGCTCTATCTACACTCCTTCCCACCCACCCACCCGCCAAACAGGAAGACATCAGAGGTACTGGGAAGCTTGGGGTTCACCTGCAGCTCACACTCTGCCCATTCCTTGTGCATTAAATTTGGGCTCTCTTATGGTAGACCAGAAAGCCCTGCTTCACTTTGCATGTCACTGACTTTGGCCTCACTGTCAAACATAGGTATTTCCCTCTTTACTTGGGTATCCTCTCTCTCTGGCTTTTCTTCGCAAACGAAGATTCAGGAAGGACTCATCCCATGCTTTCTGCAAGCACACTGATGACTAAAAAGGCCAATCCGAGATAAACAAGTCCGGTTGTAGAAAGCACAGCAGAAGGTCTCCTTGGGTGATGTTTCTGGGTTGTGATTCTTTCTGCATTGTCGTTTCTCTTCAAGACTTATTCGGCGTGAGTTCTCAAATAAGGCTGCAGCATTGTGGACAGTACGTCTCCATGCCTCCCAATCTGAGGCCAGGGTGGACCATTGTTGGTGATCAATTTGGCCGAGCCTGAGATGTTGTTACAGGCAGTCCTTGTATCGCTTTTTTGGAGCGCCCTTCTTACACTGACCTGTGGTGAGTTCACCGTAGAGTATACATATATCACATATGCACATCCAATGAAAATAATGCTTCTGGCATCAAGCCCCTAAAAAAAAATCCTACCACAATCCATCTGTTAGTCTTTAAGGGTGGATCCACACTGCATGTTATAGCACTCTGTCCCCTCTTTAACTGCCATGGCTACATTCCTATGGAATCCTGAGATCTGTAGTTTGGTAAGGTATTTAGAAGAGAGCTAGTGTGGTGTAATGGTTTGAGCACTGGACTGTAACTCTGGAGACCAGGGTTTGAATCCCCACTCGGCCATGAAAATGCACTGGGTGACCTTGGGCAAGTCACACTCTTTTAGCCTCAGAATAAGGCAAAGGCAAAACCTCCTCTGAATAAATCTTGCCAAGAAAGCCCTGTGATAGGTTTGCTGTTTAAGTTGGAAACGACTTGAAGGCACACAACAACAATAACAATGAGGTATTTAGAATTCTTTGCCAGATAGCCAGGCCATAGTTCAAAGGAGTCTATGTACCTCCTCAAACTCTCTCTTCTCATCTATCTGGCTTTCTTCGCAAACGAAGATTCAGGAAGGACTCATTCCGCGCTTTCTGCAAGCGCGCTGATGACTAAAAAGGCCAATCCAAGATAAACAAGTCTGGTTGCAAAAAGCACAGCAGAAGGTCTCCTTGGGTGATGTTTTTGGGTTGTGATTCTTTCTGCGTTGTCGTTTCTCTTCAAGACTTGTTCGGCATGAGTTCTCAAATAAGGCTGCAGCATTGTGGATAGTGCGTCTCCATGCCTCCCGATGTGAGGCCAGGGTGGACCACTGTTGGTGATCAATTTGGCCGAGCCTGAGATGTTGTTTCAGGGAGTCTTTGTATTGCTTTTTTGGAGCGCCCCTCTTACGCTGACCCGTGGCGAGTTCACCATAGAGTAGTATTTTTGGGAGGCGATGGTCCTCCATCCTAGAAACGTGCCCTGCCCAGCGCAGCTGCGTTCTCAATATCATGGCCTCAATACTGGTGATCCCTGCTTGCTCAAGGACAGTAACATTCGTCACATAGTCAGTCCAGTGTATATTTAGGATTGTGCGTAGACAGCGCTGATGAAAGCGTTCGAAACCCCAGAATTCCTTAGGATGAAGCTATAGCAGTTTAAGTGGGATCAACAATTACTGTGCCGTGTGGATACCTCCTAAGATGCTAGAAGATGGTTGATTGTGCTGCATAAGACTAAGAGCTTAAGTTAATGGAATGGGGAACAGGTGCAATTGCTCATATTTCTATTCCATTTATTTATGCTAGGTGACGAGGAAGGGACTTGTTTCATCTCATTATTAAAACAACAGACAAGAAAGCAAGAGAAGGTTGGAATAAAAAGACAGGTCCTCTCCCCCATATTATTCCCAATAAACACACACACACACACACACCCCTTAGATGCAAAGAGGGTAAAAGCATGAACACTAACTGTCGCTGACTCTTCACCCCAATTAAAGCATAACTACAGCTGCCTCCCTGGAATTCTGCAGCCTAGGATTCCCACTTATTTCTTCATCTTTAGCTCTTACTCATCTTTTTGTATTAAAGCTTGAGAGGACTCAATGATTTTAATCATAGTTAACGGCACCCTTTTCTTTTGACTGCTGTCCCACTATCTTGTCTCTTCATATGAACCTAATAAAGTGTTACGTTCTGAGAGCATTATGGAGTTGCAACTGCTAAACTGCAACCTCACAAACTCACTTCTTCTGGACTGTCAGGCTGTGAGGCATTTCTCCAAGACAGACTGACCTAGTAAAAACAGAAAGACTGTTGGGTGGGCTGGTTTCCCAGGCAATCGTGTCATTACTCCTGTGTGACAAACTCAAGGCAATAATTTACCCAAACTACTTTGGTCAGAAAGCTTGCTCACTCCCGTCAATCCCAGTGAATGCATTCACATTTTCATACACTGTTCTTCCCATTCAGTCTGTGTGCAGACGGGCCTGTTCTCCCCTGTAAATCCTATACCAGCCCTGAAAGACACACTGGTGGCATGTACCATAAGTTCCCAGCAAGTAACTTCATGCTCAAGTCGGCCTCTTCTGACTGATCTCTATGAATGAAAAGCTACAGCTTGTGATCTCGGAGCCAGTCTGATACATTCTTGGAATATCCAGAGCCTCCTTCCATGTCTTCACCAGTGCAATGGTCTTCAAGACAGATGGCATTGACAACTGGAGTGTGAAGAAAGCAAGAAAACCAAAAGGAAAGGCAGCATCTGGTTTGTTGCTGGGTAAGCCTTCTCACAGTTCCCCTGAGACACTCCCATATTCTCTAACAGCCTTTTTTTAAAAAAACCAAACCACTGTTTATACTGCCACTCATCACCATCTTTTTCTATTGTCTGTTTGGCTTGTCCCTGAAAATACAGAATTCTTGTGCAAATTTTAACTCGTCCATGTGCATCCACACCTTGCACTTTCATTAAAAAGTTCTCCTGTGTACTTCCATGCATGCACATTTCATTAGGGTTCATGGACTATCTGAGATAGTCCCCTCTGCCATGCTAGCTTCTATGATGAGCGGCAAGCAGAGCAGCGGAAATCTTCCTCTTTGACAGCATTGTAGCTGCAGCCTACGCAGGCGACGTGGAACCAGGCATCACAGCCATCGCACTGGACCCAGGCCACCATCTCGTCCTGGGGAAGGTGACACCGGGGTGCTGCGCATGGCTCCGATGAAGAGAGAGTCTGAGAGAAAACTTGGGAGGGTCCTCCCAGAGGGTTCTTCCGGGGCCGACCACGACGCTTCCTGAAAGGGCACAGAAAGGAACACAGTTAATGAAGTAGATGTGTTCCTGGGGCATTATTTCTTTAATAGAGGCAGAACTCATAACATGGAAAGAATAGGGATAGGTTCCTACAGCACAAAACAGAAGGAGCAGTTCAACGTGTTTCAGCAAGCTTTTGGTTCAAAACTAACAATATGGTGAAATGAAACAACTAGATGAGGTAAGCATTTTGAGGCCACTTGAAGGCTTTTTTCCAAAATGCATTCAGAGATGACTTTCTCTTTCATTAGCCTGCAGTTTTCTTATGATTTCCTTTTTGGTGGCCAAACCTATAGATTTATGCTTTTTTTAACAAGCGGGTGGTAGCTGGTGAAACGGCCTTACCTGATTCCTCCTTTTCTCTCTGTTTTGCTGTTCACACATACCCTGTAAGGGATTCTGGAGGCAGCTGGTATTTACCTTGCCTGTTCTATGCAGATACACACACGTACACCTAGGCTAAAGTAGAATCCCGTTCATTCCCAGCTCAGGCTTTGTTTGTTGCACTATTTACTGTAGAAAGGCTGCTGCAACCCCACACTCTGTCTCTCCAGCCTTTCTTCACTATTCTCTCAATCCTGATGCTGCAATAAAACTTCCAGCTAGACAGAGGACGGGAATCAAAAGCAGGCCTGGGGCTGCAAAAAATACTCTTAAAAAGAGCTTCTCTGTTAAGAGATTTTGTTAACTGAGGTTTGCTTGTGCATACTAACTTGAATTTACTAGTATGGCCTTTCTGTTGCTAGAAGACATGTACTTCAGGTTGGAAAGAAAAATAGCAATAGCAATAGCACTGATATCAGTGTTGAAGCATTCCCTAAGCAGTTTACAATGCTTTTAGCTAATTGCCCCACAAAAGCTGGGTATTCATTTTACCGACTTACAGAAGGATGGAAGGCTGAGTCAACTTTGGAGCCCTCTGGGATCAAACTCACAACCTTGTGGCTTGCAGTACTGGCATTTAACCACTGCGCCACCAGGGCTCCCTCTAGTGACATTCACTATCTACCATTCAATATCCAAAAGTGTGTGTGTCTCCTGTCAACTTATGCCAGCCCCATGAATATAATAACTTAGGAATTCTAAGAAAATGTGTTTTTTGGAAGTATGCTCAGCTTATATTAATAGAGTTTATATTAATATTATATAGAGGAATACATTTTCCCTCCTCTTTTTTCCTCTTTCTTTGCAATTGTATTTTTAAAAATCCAATAAAAACATGTTGAACAAACAAACAAAAACTCTTATATTTAGTAAATACCTCTTACTGGAGCAGATTTTTAAACACCAACATCCACCCAAATTAAAAGTGGTGATGAGGAATTGCTTCAGTGCATGTGTCCCTCCCCCCAATGTCAATGTCTGAATTATTCCCTTACAAGAGCTTTCAACATCAGAGGTAGGGAGGGCAGGGAAAGGAGTGTGTGACCAGAAGTCCTCTTAGGAGCAGCTTATAACCATAAGATTTTCATTCCAAGTAGCCACCAAGCCCAAAGAACGCTGTCATACTTGGCTTCCTTTTCCAGCTGCCCATCACCCATCCATCCCACTTCCCATACCAATTGGTCCCTCTTGTGGATTAAGGTCATCATGCTAATGTAGACTGAAGTGTTCCAAAGACCTCTGGCTTCACCACAGTGTCAGACATGGCTCTCCACTTCCTACCACAAAATTCTATCCTCAAACAATGCTGTGAGAGAGTGGCCACCAGTTAAGACATATTATGGAGTCCCCACCCCTGGCTTATAACATTAGATGTCACTGTGCCACAGTTCCTAGAATCACTAACTACTGGCTATAATGGGAGTTGCAGTCCAACAGCATCAAAAGAGCCTCATGTTCCCCAACCCTATTTCAAAAGGCTCTCTGTGTCTTCCCTTGTAAACTGCTATCTTATTCCTTCATTCATATACAGTTGCCCCTCTACATTCACGAAATTAGCATTCACGGTTTCGGGAGGGCCCTCCTGCCCTCCCAAAACCGCAACAAGGGGCCTCCGGAGGTCCCGTGAAGGCCTTGGGAGGGAGGCGGGAGGGCTGGGGAGGCATCCACGGGGCCTCGGGAGGGTCTCTGGAGGCCCCATGAAGACCTTGGAAGGGAGGGGAAGTCCGGGGAAAGCGACTATGGGGCCTCCGGAGGCCCCATGGTCGCTTTGGCGGGGGAGGGGGAGGGCAATCGTTATTCGCAGAATTTTCACATTCACGGGGGTCTGGGGAACCTAACCCCCGCGAATGTGAAGGGACGACTGTGTGTATATATATATCACAAGATATGTTCATTTATTCGAAATCGTTTGGGGTAAAATCCTCATGTGTTAAAAAAACCTCAAAACACTGAAACAAAAACAAAGACATGTAAGTTTGCATTTTCTGACCTGGCAACAACTTTTATGAATTTGATCTTGTTCTGAACAGATATGCTAGTTTGACAGGCATGAGTCTCTGCTATCCAAAAAGAAGTTGCAGGTCAGCGCTTGGGAAAGTTACTTTGGGGAACTATAATTCCCAGAATCACCCAGTCAGCATGGCCAATGGGAGCTGCAATACAAAAAGAAATGTTTCCAAGCTTTTTGTGGAAGGGAGTGGTGGCTTTATAAGGGATGGGGCCATAGAAGGGCAAGAAGGTTGCTAGCTGTGTTGAGTGGAGAAATCTCAGTTTCTGATCACTAGATGCTCCATCCATATCTAGTTTGATTCGAATGTAAGAACCTGTGCTTTATGAAGTTAAAGCACAGGCCCATTTAAACCACAAAGTACAGTCTACTCTTGCAAGCAACCACCCTTCAAGATCTCAAGTAGAGGTCTTTCCCTGCCTAGCCACTGATTTTTACCAGGGACAGCAAGAATTAAACCTTTAGCCTTTTGCACGTTGTACCTCTGAGCTAAGCCCCCCATTCTGTGCTTTTAGCACAGAAGGTGATCGCAGAAGATTTTCACTTCACCCTCATCAGAACTGGACCCTTAAAAAACTTAGAGGGCCTATGAAAGAATTCCTCAGCTAACTGATATTATCTATATGGGACGGTTTAAAACTCCCCAAGAACTAGAGCACTGTGATGATGCTCTCTGACATGAGGCTATGCTAAATATGTTGCAGACATAAAAATATTGCAAAGAAGGGACTCACACACTGGGCACAACTTGTAGCTTTGGCTGTAGATCTTCCTGCAGGTTCTTGCTTTCCTCTGGCACACCTCTGGACTGGAGCCGCAGGGGGCTGTTGTGGCAATGGACATAACTTCTCCCCAATCTAAGCTCCTTCTCTGGCAATGGCTGTTCCTCTTCCAGCCGTGTGATTTCATCATCCAGTTCAGGCAGCACTGTGTGAGCTGACTTGCGGCGATTACGAGGTGGTTTTGGCTGGGCAGGGGGCTCTGCACAACGCCCCCTGTCCAGAGAGAAAGTGAATGGCTGTGGCTTGAGTTTGCTGAGACTGCCAATGGAGCTGAGGATGAGGGTGGCTTTGGAGCGACAGGAAAGGGAGGTAGACGAGTGACGGGAAAGCGGACGGATGCGATGGTTGCCGGATGGCAGCACTGGCCGAAAGCCATTGGAGGAAGCCCAGGGGGCTTTTGGCTCAGTGATAGCAGCAAAGTCTTGCGGTCGGACGTGGACTTTTTGGAAGAGGAAGTAGAACTCAGAGTTGCCATGTGGGGGTGGCAAAGCACAGCCCTCAGGCACTGGATTGGGGTGACCAAATGTCAAAAGATCACCATCATTTAAGTTCACTTGCTGGCCATGGGGTATGCGCACAGCATTGACGTAAGTACCTGAAGGAAAAATTGAATAAGAGAAAAACCACACTCTTTTAGATTGGAATGGATAACTGTGCTCCCCAAGATGTTGTTGGACTGGAACTCCCCTCAGCCCCAGGCAGTGGAGCCAATGATGAGGGCTAATAAAAGTTGTAGTCCAACAATAGGTAGAGGGCCACAAATGCCTATCTCCTACTTTAGCAAAATGCTCTTCATTAAAATGGGTTGGCAATGTGTGTGTGTGTGTGTGTATAAAGTGTGTTATCATTAGTTGTCAGAAAATACACACACGAACAAATGGGTAAGAAATAGAACATGTGAACATTAAGGCCAACAATTCACCTAAACTTTGCACAGACAACATCTCTTGCATTTCATAACCATCTGGCTCCACTGTTTATGTTTTTCCTCTTCCTATATATTTCTCTGTTCCAACAGAGGATGACACTTCATGAATTAGTTGAAGTGAATGTTGTTTTAAAAGGCTCATATGAGACCTTCATACAACTCCAGTTGGGAACTGCAGTCATGTTATGAAGGAAAAAGTTGTTCAGATGCATGTTATGAAAGAAGAAATGGATAATGGGAGAAGGAACTACAAATTAACATTTCTATTTGTTAATATTTACATATACACAGTTCCTCTCCTATCAGGCTGAGAATACTGCGGTGGAGCAAGACTCACTGCACTGGGGGTTTATCTAAAACTGTACTAGCTGACTCTCTTAAGCAGCAAATGTGCAGAATCAAGGCAACCTGTCAAACATCACAGAAAAAAGAAAGGGAGAAAGGAGGGAACTAGGGAAACCAGAAATAATTTTTAAAAAGAGAAACTGGTTCTCAAAATTCTCAACTAAGATTATTATGTCTCAGTGTATTTGAGAACACTGAGTTTATTTTTCAGGAACAAATGTGAAAATTTCAAATTCTGCAAAATGTCTGCAACTGCTTCCACAACTACTAGCCATACTAATATTAGCAAAAACCTCTCACTTTTTAATTTATGACTGATTTCTCTTGACAGATGTGAAGCCCCTCCCATCCTTTCACTACACAGCATGCAAATCCAGTCCTGCATGCACTCTACCTTCATAGGCTAAAGTTCCTTCAATGCCCCTGCAATTGTTGGACAGGAATTCACCCCCATCCTTTCAGGGCAGAACATTTCCAAGGACTCACCATGAGTGCTGTAGTCTACCAGGCTAACCTGCCACTCCCCAGCTGTGCTGTTAGCATCTCTCTCAGCATGTATCTCTGCATGGATCCGTGAGATCAAGGCTGGATTCTGCTCTGACAACAGAATGACATCACAGACTTCGGCTCGGCGGCCCAGCCGATAGGTGCAGCTGGGCCTGGAAGGTCGGAAGGTGTAGAGATCCCGATTGGGTGAATCCCCTGGAGAAGCTGGGCCCATCCGGAGTAACTGGAAACAGGGCAGGGCCTCTGAAAGCATGGCTGGCTTCCTTTCTCTTCCAGTTAAGGAAAATGGAATAGCTGTCAGAGCTCCTTACTTCACTCAGGAGGAAAGTCTGACAGAAGTTTAATAAACTGGAATGAGAATCCAATGGCAATTTGATGACATTCAGATGACAAGAGGATATGCAGTTTTCACTGTTTATGCAGCAAGCCTCCTGATCCAGTTGTGATAATGAAACTTTTTAAGGGACATAAAGCTTATGGAAAATATAGCAGCACTGGGTGCAGAGAAAAACAGTCAACAGTGCAAACTAGGATTGCTACAAGAGAAGCTTGCTTAACTGGGTGTCCAAGTCATACAATGATAGGTTATCCTCTACATGCGAAATTGGGATGGGATCCTTTCATCAGTAGAAGTCATTCAGATTAAATTAATTGCTTTCTCGATCAGCCTTATTGCACAGAAAAATAAATACTCCTTTCCCCTCTTGTAACCCGTTTCTTGCTGTGAAAATCTAGGATGTCGTTCCTTAACTTGTGCCTGCTCCTTGACCAGAAGCTTCAATGTCCTCCAAGTGCAATTCCCCTTCAAGTCAAACCAACGCTAATCCCTGTATACAAGCTTGCCAGTTCCCTTGAGATGCTTCCAAAGTCTCTTTTCTTACCACTAGTGCAATGATGATCCAGAAGCTCCTCTGCTCCATGAAAGAAGACAAATTACAGTAATTAAGTACTGGTCAAAGGAATGGAATAGAAATTTTGAGTTGTATAAGAGAAATCTTTGAAAATTTAATGGACAAAAGTTTATGTAACTGAAATAATATTGAAGATATTGGTACCAATACAAAAAAATAATGTATAATTCAAAAATATAAACCTAGATATTAGCAATGTATTTATATGGTAGTAGGAACTTGCTGAAAGTTAAGTTTACTTATATTATGATATGTTTTATTTTAATCTTAGTACTCTATAGTTAAACCATGGAGTCAATGAACCTACAAGAGAAGAATAGCTCTGCCAGACTGGATAGACTTGTGGAGGTCTAGTTTGTATGGAAAATTCATTACTGTAATAACAAACACATATATGGGAGGTTGTAAGGTGTGAAGGAAGTTATAGAAAGTAAAGTATGTGAGAATGTACGTAAAAGCGTTTAAATATTTAAGAAATGGAAGAGTGTGAAAGAAGGATTTAAGAGTACTGTATAAAGAGAAAAGAAGAAGAAATGAAGTAGTAGGGCTCCAAGGTTCACTCATCCTTTACAGGTCGGTAAAATGAGTACCCAGCTTGTGGGGGCAATTAGCTGTAAACTACTTGGAGTGCCGGGTGCGCTATAAAAGCGGTGTAGATGTAGTAAGTGCTACAACAATTTGTAAGCTGCTCAGCAGCAATCAGAGCAGGATATAGATACTTAAATAAATAAAAAAACAGTTATAAGACTGTAGGAATGCTGGTAAAGAAATGTGAGGAAAAGGTGTCTATGAAAAGAAAACATAGAAATACAGTTGATTTATGTAAATCCATGTGAGTATTTGGACTATTACAGGATTATGTGTTTTAATAAAAATATTTTTTAAAAATAACAAACACATGGGGGGGGCTTATTTCCAACAGGCTCTTTTAAGCTAAATCAGTATTTCTCAACCAGGGTTCCCCAAGTGGTTGTGATTCTGTGGGGAGGAGGGAAGCAATAGCAGTATATAGAATAATGTTTATGCAGGGGTTCCCTGAGACCTGAAAATTATTTTTCTCCAGGATAAAAAGGTTGAGAAAGGCTGAGCTAAATGAAAACAGAGAAAGGAAGGAAAGGGTGATGAAGTGACACAGGATGATGCTAAGGAAATGAAAAGACCAAGCATACAGTTGTCCCTCCGTATCCACGGATTTGATATCCACGGATTTAAGTATTCAAGGCTTGAAAATATTATTAAAAAAATACTAATCCAAAAAGCAAACCTTGATTTTGCCATCTTATATAAGGGACATCATTTTGCTATGTCGTTGGATATAACGGGACTTGAGTATTCACAGGGGATCCTGGAACCAAACCCCAGCGAATATGAAGGGACCACTGTAATTCTGTGTGTTTAGCAGGTAATGACATATTAGAAATCAGCAAGGCATTTTTTTTTTAAAAAAAGAACAACATTGAGAATTATATTATTCCCTAAGGAAAGGCTGCTAGATCTAGCTTGTGGAATGGATACATAATGTCTAAGTAGCAATTGTACATCTATAAAGCAAATAAAATACGCTTTTTAAAACTAGTTTCTGCTCCAGTGCCTAAAGCACTGTATCTTAGTAACACTTAAACAAAAGTTCCCCCCCCCCGCTCCTTTTGAGAGAAGTCAGAAAACACAATGGGGAACGTGGAATAATTATAGCATACAATTGTCTTATTGCAGGAATGTAGTCATGGATATTAACTTTGTATTCAAATTTGTCCCCAAAGGTAGATTTCTGGCATCTCTTTGAGTTGAGTTGTACATTCAGTAAAATTACAAGATGATACAACATGTCTTGTATTGCATTGTTTTATGACTGACGGGGGAAGCAAGACCTGCATTTATGAATATTTCCCCTATATAAAAAACAAACACAAAACCTAAGTGCCTTAAGCACTGGAGCAGAAACTAGTTTTTATAAAGCGTATTATATTTGCTTTATAGATGTACAATTGATGCCTAAGGCACTGGAGCATAAACTAGTTTTTAAAAAGTGTATTACATCTGCTTTATAGACGTACAATTGATGCCTAAGGCACTGGAGCGGAAACTAAGGAGACATCCACACTAGATAAATAATCCAGTTTGAAACTGGATTATTTATATGGGTCCTTCCTATGGAATCCTGGGCTTTGTAGTTTGGTGAGGCACCAGCACTCTTTGTCAGAGAAGGCTAAAGACCTTGTAAAACCACACATCCCAGGATTCCATAGGAAAGACCCACGCAAATAATCCAGTTTCAAACTGGATTATTTGTGTTGTATGGATTCCTCCTATTTTTAAAAAGCGTATTATATTTGCTTTATAGACGTACAATTGGTGTCTAAAGCACTGGAACAGAAACTAGTTTTTTTTAAAGCGTATTATATTTGCTTTATAGATGTACAATTGATACTTAGGCATTAAGTTAAAATCTCAATTTATTTATTTATTTATTTATTAAGAAAAAGAAAGAACAAAATTACCTTTCTTCCCTCATAAACCTCTCCCTGGAAGCTCTGGCGTCCCTTACAGAAGAAGCACAGCGACTCTGTGGCACTTTATTATATATATATATATATATATATATATACACACATATACACACACACACACACAGCCTGCCCAGGGGGCCTTGTGTGACAGTCCAAAGGCCCGGGTTGCCTTGGAAAGTGTGACCTGAGTCTTCAGGGGGATAAGAGAGCCAGCCAGGCTCTTGCGGCCGCGAGTGGGTCCTCCTCTCCCTTCTTCTTCTTCTTCTTCCTCGCCTTGGCGAGAGACTCTGCCTCTTCCTCCTCCTCCACAGCTGGAGCCGGGAGCCTTTCCCGAGCGAGCGGCGCGCGCTGCCCAGCGATTGGACGAACGTTAAGGCAAATGGTTCTGGGTTCTTATTGGCCCCTTAGAGACAAAACCTCCTGCCTCATTGGCTGGAATCGGGAAAAGGGGGCGGTCAGCAGTCAGGAGCGCGCCAGGCAGTTCCAGGCTTTGGGGGAAACCGGGCCGAAAAGCCTGATTGGTTGGGCGAGCGAGGAGTGTTAAGTGGCGCGTTCCTGCCGAGAGGAAGAGATTGGGTGGAAGGGTGTCGCCCCCATAAACCGCGCATGCTCAGAACAGAAGAGTGAGAGGAAGAGAAAGGAACGGGATGGGCAGCTGATTCTCAAGCTTGAGTCTCTTGGTTCTATTGGTGGTTGTGACCAAACTCCCCTCTCTCTCTCTCTCTGCAGGAGTAGTTTCCCAACTTTGGTCCTCCTCCAGGTGGCTTTGGAACTTCAGCTCCCAGAATTCCTCACTGCTGCCAAGCTGACTGGGACTCCTGGGAGTTGAAGTCCAAAACACCTGGAGGACCAAAGTTGGGAAAGTCCTGCTCTAGGAATTTTTTTGGGGGGGGGGGGATTAGATATTTTTTATTGGAATAAGACCATTCTACTGAAAAATACACCCGACCGCAAAAGGCCGTAACAATAACACAAAATTAATAATTGTTTTCTTACAAATACAAAAATAAAACTATCTATCCTAACGCTAATACATTTTTCCTCTTAATCTAAACGCACTATAATCACATTATATTTGCCCAATACAACTATACCTATTTGGAAGATAAAAAAATTAATAAAAGATTAATTAAAAATTCATAAAATTAATTAATTTTATGAATATTAATTAATAAAATAAAATATTAATTAAAGCCTTGCTCTAGGGGAAGGGGGCCGCCTGGAGCTGGGACTCCTCCAGTTCAGGGTGGGCTTTGATAAGGTGGACCAAGACCACCATCGTCTCTCAACAAATTCAGGAAACAAAAAAAGCATTCAGGAAATACATTCAGGGGTAGCCCTGTTTGCCACACATAGCAAAACAAAACCCAGAATCCACCAAAAAAGCAATACTTTATTGGCCAACCAGACTGCAAAACACATGATGCAAGCTTTTGTGTTTCTACTGGCTTCTTAATCAGGCAAACTTGAAAAATCCAATGATCACTGGCTAACAAAGGAGTCCTGGCTTCACAAAGGGTCAGAACGGTGCTGGATACCAAGAGGCTGCCTTGCTGCTGCAGAAGGAATTAAATTTTACTGTCCTTTGTCTCAGCACACCACATGGCCATGAAGTAGGTTTGGCCTCTGCCTCCATGATATCCCTCTCTCTGGCTTTTCTTCGTAAACAAAGATTCAGGAAGGACTCATCCCACGCTTTCTGCAAGCGCGCTGATGACTAAAAAGGCCAATCCGAGATAAACATGTCCGGTTGCAGAAAGCACAGAAGGTCTCCTTGGGTGATGTTTCCGGGTTGATTCTTTCTGCGTTGTCGTTTCTCTTCAAGACTTGTTTGGCATGAGTTCTCAAATAAGGCTGCAGCATTTTGGATAGTGCGTCTCCATACGTCCCGATGTGAGGCCAGGGCGGACCATTGTTGGTGGTCAATTTGGCCGAGCCTGAGATGTTGTTTCAGGGAGTCCTTGTATTGCTTTTTTGGAGTGCCCCTCTTATGCTGACCCGTGGCGAGTTTACCATAGAGTACTATTTTTGGGAGGTGATATCCCCCACATGAACAACAAAAACAACATCTGAGACAACATGTAGGCCTGTGACTCTAACACTGTCACTTTAAAAACATTATTTAACATCTTTTTGCCTGATGAAGCCAGTAGAGCTTCGAAAGCTTGCATCATGTGTTTTCCAGTTGGTTGGCCAATAAAATATTGCTTTTTTGTGAATTCTAAGCAGGATACCCTTCCTCCAACCAGGCATGTTGGCTGTGGACTTTCTAGAAACTGTAAACCAAAAAAGTAGATTTTCAAAGTTCCACTCCTGATTTCAAAGCATGGGTTGGCTTGACTTATAGTGGATTTGAGTGAAGCTATGAACCTCATAGCTACAAATAGAAAGGGTCAAAGCCTCTTCCCTCTCTCCCAATATCCATTAAACGTTTTATTTCAGAGATCAGTGGTTGCCTTTGTGGTCAGCAAAGAAATCAATTTGGCTATTCTACAAAGAAAGGGAACAGCACAATGTTCCCCCAGACCCTTCATCCTGCAACTTGTTCCCTTATATCCCCTACGAAAGATAGGAGAGTGTTAACAGGTTGTGGAGGGTGGGAGTGACATTTTATCTTGGTCACAAGAAAAAACAAGGGCAAGTTCTGTTATAAGGGACATTTGGCCTTTAAATTCCCCCTGTTGGTCCTGCAGAAGATTAACATCTCTCTGACACAAGCATTCAAGCTGGTCAAAGACACAAGTCTCTGCTTTCGTCTGGATGTCCTGTGTGAGTCACAATCTGCCTACATAGTCCTCCTCTTTGAGCAGGGCAGTACAGTACACAGAAGTGGACCAAGTCATCACAGATATACTGCAGAGGCTAGGTAAGTGAGTCAACAAGAAAGCAGGACAGCACTTTCTTTGCTTGGTTGGTTTCCTTCTCTCTCTGCAGCACAAGAGGGAGGGAGGTCTGTGCTCACTGGGCCCAAGTCCCACTCATGCTCCATCTAGAAGCAGAAGTGGGAACTGTTTTGCCCTCCAGATGCTGTTGCAACTCTTAGCAGTCCAGATATCACAGCCAATGGTGAGGACCGCTGAGGGTTCAGTCCAACATCTGGAGGACTGTGTGATTCCCACTTATTTTTAAATCTAAGTTCAAAGCATAAATGTTTAAAAACAAATAGTATGTGCTGCCTCTGTTACTGAATACTGGTTGGCTTGCATCAATACCTTCCTCCTCCTCCTTTCCAGTTCCTACTGACACACCGCCTAGTACAAAACCACATAAATAGGGATTACGTGCCACAGAGCCATGCTCATGTGAATTGGCACTTTTTAATTGGAATGGACAATAACTTCAGCTGCCAGTTCTCATCCCCTCCCCTCACTCGCTCATTTCCTTATTCCCTCTAAAATTAGTGCAAACCACAAGATCACCTGTTTCCTGTGTGGTGGGAATGGATAAAATTTCCCAGTAAGACTATATTGTTATCAGCTACCCCTATTATAATGGAAAGTGTTTTGGTTAATTACAAGCCGTCCACTTTACAAAAGACCTATTCCTAGGGGTGATGAAAACTGCTGGAACTAGTTTGTTTACATGGACCAACAAGCTGCTTGCATTTTCAGACTCTTCTTGGTTACATGGCCTATGGAGACTGTCATGGTGACCAATTGCACTTCAACATTTACCACATTACACCACGGACTTTACTGAACTGGTTTTGCAGAAAGAAATCTTTCACAGTCCTCCCATGTTAAAGATTGTACATTGGATACACTGTCAACATGTATCATGTCTGGGAGTAAAGTCAGGCTACACTACTTGAGTATGATTTCTGAGAGAGAGGACTGCCAATGAAAAGTTTTTTTAAAAGAATGATAGACAGAGAACCAGAGTCAAGTGTTCAAAAACCAGGGCACTTCAGATAGATGCCCATGTAACTACTTAAATAATTTTTATTTACAAATCTTAATCTACCCATTTCCATTTCCACATTCAAGTCATCCACAAATACATATTTTCTTCAAAACCCATCCTTATGTGTCAGCACTGGTGCTTCTGTCTTTGTCTGCCTCCTCTTCACTTAAGATAGCAGCACCCAGAACCTGCAGATCATCCAGCACACCAAAAAGGGACTCTGTGGAAAAAAGGGAAAGAAAGCTGAGAGGGAAATGAATGATAAATAGAAGAGGAAGGTGCCAATGGCTCTCTCAGACTAAAATGAAAAAGAGCAACCCAAGGATCAGGAAAAGAAAAACCTAGAAAGCCAAGATAAGAGTCAATAATAAGGATGGAAAGGAAAGAGAGATGGTACACGTTAACTGTAGATGGAATAGGGAAAGAAGCCAAACTGGATTCTTACAGAATCAATAGCAAGGAATTCTTGGAGAAGGTTATCTATACCTTTAGATGGAGGCTTAGACCATATCTTCCCAGTTGATTCTTCTGGGCCCTGAATTGCCAGCCGTCGATTTTGCCTATGCTGAGCCAACAGCCCCTCCTGCTTCAAGGTTGCCTGGACAAAGGAGACAGACCTTGACACATACAGCAGTCACCAGCGGGAAAGCTACACCCTTTATTCTGTGGACATACCATCAGCAGGTTCTTGTCCCTCTCAAGCTCCTGCATGCGCTTTTCAAGCCGTGCTATTTCCTCTTGTGTGGCAGATTCTTGCAGCTTAGCCAGCTCCTCACTGCGAGCTTTGTCTCTCACTGCCTGGCGCTCAGCCTGGCGCAGGGCAACCACTGTAGAGAAGCACATAGCGTTGAGAAGGGATCACAACAAAATGGATAAACTGAGTTAACAGCAAGAAACACAAGGCCTACTGCTTTTACAAATGAAAATAACAAGGGAACCAAACATGAAGCTTTCTACCTGAAAGTATTTATCTTGCCACTGAGCTGTGACCTTTCGTGCTGACTAGAAATGAGAAGGTCTGGGGGGGAAATGGAGGGGGGGGATTATTTTCTGAAGAAAATTGAAAAAATGGATTATTTGGTATTTTCTTTTAGAATGAGGCATAAAATATTTAAGACAACATGTACATGTATTTACTGCCCCTGAATCATTTCTAAAAACCACGTAAGAGGAAGATTTTATATAAGACTATGTATAGTTTCAGATCATTACAATTCCTGGATTTGGTTTCCTTTTTCACAATTCTTTTTATGAGCCTAATTACATCTGCATGATACTATGGAGAACTCATGGAGACAAAATAATTTTCTCTATTTTATTAATGGCGATGTCTTTCTTCTGTTTATATTCTGGGGGTGGGGTGTTTGTGCCTGTTCTTCTAACTGCCAGAACCAAAGATGTTCTTTATAGTTCAGATATTCTTTACAATTCAGGAACTTGTAGTTCCATTTGTAACATTTTTTTAAAAAAAGTTCAATTTCTAATTAGATTCTGAATCAACTGTACTTTTAATATATCAAGTGTGAACATTTTATAACAAATGAAGTTTTATACCATGTATTTTATCTTCCAAAAGTAACAATTACTTTCAATCTGTAATGGGTGCATTGTTCAATCTTCTAAAAAATGTGTTTTCTTGACGAAAAAAAAATGGGGAAATACACGGTTTTTTTCCCGTGACTTTAAAATATCACCAAAAATTGTACATCTCTAGTGCTGACCCTTACCATTAGCAGTGATGCAGAGGGCAGATCTGTTGTCCGTTATTTTATAATATTATGGTTTTACCCCAAGGAGAAGTACAGGATGCAAAAGTTATGCAGGGGGAGGGGGACTACAACTCCCAAACTCCTCCAGCCAGCAGGGCCACACACTATGGTAGCATCCAGGTTTTGGAACTGTAGTGCAAAAGGTAGTTCTGTCAAGCTCTGGGGAGAAGACGCCTTTGGAATTTTCTGCTACAAGTGCCAACATTTCACAGACATTATGCAGCTCACCTGCCTTGGTATGCTCTCTTCGTGCTTCGTTGAGACACTTTTCCATTTCTGACAGATCCTTGTGCAGCTGCGTTTCAACTTCAGTCACCTTCTTCTGCAGGGCTGCAGAGAAAGAGTATCCATTGCCATTGTAGGCATATTCTTTCATCCATGCATTTCCTCTACCCCTTGCTCATTATAGCACTAAAGAAGTGATCTACACATCACATTTGAATGACTGTGACTTCTCTTACAGCCCATGCCCTCTCTTACGCTTTCTAGATGGTAAGTCACACTTCTAGTGGTTTCTGATCTTGAAGTGTCTTATTTCCACTTAACTGATCACTGCTAATTAGTCCTGCACAAGCCTAATGCATCTGTCATAGATGATCTTTAACAACAATATAACCATATGGTACTACTGGCAGAGATGGCAGGACTATCCATGCAATAAACAGTATTTTCCTAGGTACAGCAGAAGTCTCATAACCAAGCAAGTAGACTCTGATGTACCTAGTTTCCTGGTGAGGCAGAGCAACCCACTGAGGCTTTTACATTCACCTACACTCTATCCACAGACCCAACATCTGCACTTTCAGTTATCCAGGGCTGAAAAAAACAGGGACACATACCATAGAGTTGAGCTGGAAAATACCTTGAGACATGTCCTCTAGGAATTGCTAAGTCCTCCAATGCAACCCTATGGTATGTTTGTACAGAAAGTCCTTTATTTTAATAGGGCGCACTATCATCCATGGTTTTTGTTATCTACAGTAAGTCTGTGAACTGAACTCCTGTGGA
Source organism: Gambelia wislizenii (assembly GCA_030847615.1). NCBI lineage: Eukaryota > Metazoa > Chordata > Lepidosauria > Squamata > Crotaphytidae > Gambelia > Gambelia wislizenii. The sequence goes on from JAUMIR010000002.1 coordinate 42,024,714, forward strand.
TACAGGATGTGTGACCTGTATTTTATTAATATATTTATATCCTACTATGTCCTAGGATCTCGGGCCAATGTATAAGTAAATTCAATTTAAGCAGCTTAAAGAAATTTAACAATAAAAACAGTTTAAAAAGATAAAAAGTATATTCATCCATTTAACAAATTAAAACAGGTTTAAAAAGTTAACTGTTTAAACCCATGTACATGTGCATTTTGGAAATCAATTAGGCCTCAAAGGTGAGATACCTCACTCAGGTATCAAGATCCTACAGTTATTTAGGGCTTGGAATATCACCACCAGCACAGTGAATTCAGACTGAAAATGTACTGGCAGCTAGAAGCAGGGGGTTGAAATCCTCTTGTAATAAGGCCGCCCAATATGTTACAGAGGAGTAGGGTGAATTCTGGCTATGAAGTCAGAGACTATGCTGGAAGCACTGATAGATTTAACAAACCAATTAGAATGAAAAGTGGTCCAGGATAAAAAGAAAACTTAAATAATAACCATCTGGAGGTGTTAATAGGCTCTTGTACTTTCATCCTTTGACAATGCCCCCTTCTTGAAGACTCTGAAGCCTGGGGAAGAGAGAGAGGGGCAACTTCCAGAAGAGAACAAAGAGAATTATGCTCCTGTTCTTGTGGCTTCATTATAAATAAATAAGAGGGGGGGGGAGGAGGGAGAGAATGAATTCTCAGCTAGAAGGAAATGTCTTTGATCCCCATTTTGCAGCCTCCAGGACATCCTCAAAGCATTACAGATTCCCCCTACACATTATTTTTTAAAAAATGTTTTGACCTCAAAATGCTGAAAAGCCACCATGCCATCACATCCAGGCCATCCATCACATCCCAGATTACATCACATCCCCTAAACCTCTGGGGAAAATGTAAACACAACCCATTTCTAGGGCTAAATCCTGAAACCAGAAGTGATTCTGGTTATACTGTTGTGACCCACACAGGAGAGGGGAATGGCCTCCACCCTCTTCGCATTTGCTGACCCTCTAGCCTCATCATTTCCACAGAAATAAAGTATCGCCGCTATTCCTTCCCAGAGAGTTTACTTTCCCTGTACCTCTGAGGGGGAAGAGGCCTACCTGGCAGTTCTTATATACTAAGGTACAGCCACATCCAGTTGTACCAACATGGACTAACTCAGACTGATTGATGAATTTTGAAGGTATTCCTTATTAACTCCCCACTGTTGACTATCCAGCGAGAAGAAGATGAGGGGAAAAGGAGAGAATTCCCAATTTTCCTCTTGACAGAACTGAATTTGGGTTCCCTTATTTCCTGCTGCAGAGAGAAGTCGGTGTGTGTGGATGAACTAACTTGTCCCTGGGCTAAACTGCAGGGATGCCAAGCACCTATCCCAGCACCTTTGCCATGATCTGGCATATTTAATAATTAAAAAAACTCCACATCAGAAGTTTCTGCCTGGAGAGGGCCATAGCACACAAAAATCTGCCCACCTATCTCTGCCACCTCAGCCTCTGGTGCTCCTGGCATCTGCCTGCAATGGCCACTCTGTTACACTAGGGGTCAGTGTAAGGAAGGCATATCTCCAGATTCTGAGGTAATGAAATTCAAAATCCACAAGCAGTGATACTTTTAGCGGGGCAACTCCAAAGTATAAAATACATTATGCAAGCTTTTGAAGCTTCACTGGCTTCTTCATCAGGCAAAGTTGTTGAAACTCTTTGAGGTTTTCTATTTTCAACTAAGGTACAACTCTTCATTGGACTACAATTTGGGTCTACAATTCGGCAGATTTTACCTATACAGCACCTAAAAGTTTTTCCAGATATAACAGTACGGAGATTGCTTGAGAAATCCAGTTCTCTACCTAAGAAAGAAGCAGTTAGCTTTGCATAGGATAGGGACATCTGGATCATAAGAGAAGTTACTTTTCTGTTGTTAATGGGAGTTGAAATTACATTACCTGTCTTTTATTGCTCTCTACCTCCAGTCCTCACATGTCCAAGGAGAGTGGCCTCTCTCTGCACTTAAATCCCTCAATACTATCTTAATAGACATCTCAGAAAGTAGGCCTGTCACTCTAACATTGTCATCGTTTTCCTCCTGCATGATTTTTAACATCTTTACTTTTATTTTATTTATTTAATTTATATGTTGCCATAATGAGACCCAAAACAGCCTGATCTTTGCCTGATGAAGAAGCCAGTGAAGCTTTGAAAATTCCTAGAATGGTTGAGTCTGCCAGTTCTAAGGGGTGTTGAATCCAAACAAATAGATTAAGCCCAGAGATGGGCAAACTGTGGCCTTCTAAAAATTCTTATACTGCTTCCTTTAGTCTTAGGCAGCATAGCCAATGATGAGGAATGTGGGAGTTGCAGTCCAACATCTAGAGGATGAAACTATGATTACTTTGACTTAACCCCTAGATCAGCTGACTTAGTCTATGAGCTCTGAAGGGAGACTATACCCACACAGACCTACTGAGACTCTAGGATGGTTGAGCCTGTCAACTCTGACAGGAAATTCACACCCACACAAGTGAACTGGCTCCTAAAGCAGTTGTCCACACCTATTCTTCTCCTTTGGGGAGTTCCGCAGGCATCTGTCAAGGCCTGAAGTCACAAGAGAGCCTTCAAGTCAATCCCCTTTAACTGGGAGCAAGGCGCTGCAATTGTAATGCTGGAATACCACCATTTCTCTTAGAGCAGGGGTGGGCAATAGGGGAAGGCTAGAGGACTGCATTAGCCACCCTAGGACACTTTGGAGGGCCACATCCCACCACTGCACCTACCAAAAAAAATGCTCTCTAACACCCACCACATGGGGGCATTCCCACCAAGTTTTAAGGTTTCCCTGGGCCATTTCAGGCCCAGGAGAGACCTTTTTTAACAACAGGAAATGAAAGGAAGTTACTTTCTGGGTTGTTTTTTTTTTTAAGCCTGGGGGGTGGAGCTAAATTGGTCTAGGCAGGGCCAAGATGTGATGGAAATGCCCCACAGCCTCTAGAGGGCATTTTGGGGGCAAATTTTGGGGGAAAAATGCTTCCTTTTTTTAACCCCAGTGGGCCCAGGGAACCTCCAAACATGATGGAAATGCCTTGTACACATTCTAGAGGGAAGTTTGGAGCAAAAAAAGTTTGCATTTTTTTAAATCCTCTGGTGGCCTGCAACACATGCCTGTAGCTGCATACTGCACACGGGATGTACTTTATCTACCCCTACCTTAGAGAAACCAGCAGCCAGACAAATAACTATTGACTCAGACTTGGGCAGGAACAAAACTGGAAGTACAGTAGTTTGTTCCTTTACTAGGGAGTGCACTTCAAGCCTAATCTACATATTTCTGCCTATCAGACCAAAGATATCCTCTTCCACTACAATGAAAGTCTGTGGCACACCACCCATGTCACTCCAATCAACACCAGCCTGCTATTTAAAAAGAAATGCATTGCTACATGTGTGTTGCAACTGTGCTCCAGCTGTCCAGTTTTGTTTTTTTCTTGGCAGTCATACAGCAGAAAAGAAAGGGGAAAATAAAAACAAACACAGGACCAATCTTTAAAACAGGGATGGGAAATGTTGGGCCCTCCAAGTGTTTGGACATACAGTTGCCCCTCCACATTCGCGAACTTAGCATTCGTGGTTTTGAATATTCGCGGTTTTGGGAGGGCCCCCTGCCCTCCCAAAAGCAGCAACAGGGGGCCTCCGAAGGCCCCGTGAAGGCCTGGGGAGGGAGTGGGAAGGGCTGGAGAGGCATCCATGGGGCCTCTGAAGGCCCCGTGAAGGCCTGGGGAGGGAGGGGGGAGGGCTGGGGAGGCAACCACGGGGCCTCTGAAGGTCCAGTGAAGGCCTGGGGAGGGAGGGGGGAGGGCTGGGGAAATCGACTATGGGGCCTCCGGAGGCCCTGTGGTCACTTTGGCGGGGGAGGGGGAGGACAGTCATTATTCAGGGAATTTTCACATTCGCAGGGGTCTGTGGAATCTAATCCCCGCGAATGTGAAGGATGACTGTACATATAACTCCCAACCGTTCCAGTTAGTATGGCTGATGGTACAGGAATGTGGAAAAATGAAGTATAAACCATTGGGATGATCAAAGATTCCCCTTCCTTGATTTGATTTAAGAACTTCTCCTAAAATTAATTCCTCCTACACCAGAAAAGCTGAGAATGTCCTAGGATACCTCTCTCATATTCGTCTCTCATTTCTCCCAGCTCATGCCTCAAGTTCTCTGCAGCTTCCTCACTCTTCTGCAGGTCCTGGTGCACTTTCTCCAACTGCCTCTCTGTGTCTTCCTGCTGTTGTCTCAGGGCCTGCTCCACCACTGTCTTTGCCTCCAGTGCTTCCTGCAGGCGCTGTGATTTCTCCCTCATTTCCTGGAGGTCAGACTCCACTGTAGAAGTGGGGGGAGAACAGTCAACAGTTGGGACAAAACATAGAAAAAACACTATCCCCTGAGATGGCAAAAGCTGTCAAGTTCATTTTGGGACCGCCAACTGGATTTCCAGAATTATTTGTTCTATGTTATTAGATGTATTTTTCATGCACATTTCTTCATACTAGCTGGACCCGGTGTACCATACACCATTGAAAAACTCCCCCCAAAATGCCCAGTAGACTTCACAACAACCCTGTAAGTTAGGCTGGTAGATTTTTTAATTCCTCCTCCCCCTTCTCAGCATCCCACACCTTTCCTGGAATTGCTGAGGGTGACTTGCTCTGTTGCCCATCGTTGCTGCCAATTGACTGCCTGGGTCCTGTTGCAGGTGGCCTGCCACCACCACCACCAGTTGACTGTGTGGGTTCCAATCTGGGCCACAGATTGAGTGACAGGAATGCATTGTGAGGTGGGGAGGGAATTTGCATGTGGGTGGTAACTGGTTGGGTGTGTTTCCTGAGCAGCCAATCAGCACACTGGGAAAGGCAACATACCCAAGAGAATTATATAGATATAGATATATGCATTTTTCATATTTGATTTTCCAAACACGTGCATTTTTAATCCAATTTCCTAAAATGTACATATTTCCCTCCATGGGATAAAGGCATTCTAATTCTACCCACACCTTCCCCAATGTGCATATGTTACTAATACAAGCATATGTGTATGATTTGTAAATTGACGGATTGGAACATTTTAAAAAGTGTTTATTTCAAAATGTAACTGTATTCATGCTTTGGCTATAGGGATGTAATTTTTTGTATGACAATATGGACTCAGTGAAATTCTCTCCTAATCAGCTCCCCAGAGCTTGAGAAAAGCTGGGTACTTCCATATTAAATTTCTGGGTGGCATTTGTTAGAAAACAGAGCCTTGTTCTATGAGCCATGCTGCTTCAGACTTTTCATACAAAACAAAATCCTCTCTCCATAAAACATTTGCAAGTCAGGGAGAAGAATAATGTGGTCACTAAGCACCTGCCAGGGTCTGAAGGGAGTTACATGACAGCCTTTCATCAAATTCTTTCAGCTAGGAACCAGGCACTGTAGTTGAAATACCATTAATTCTTTTTCTCAGAGAAAGCACAAGCTAGACGAGTAATCATTGACTCAGAGACTACAAGAACACAATAAAAATCACTGTCCTCAATTTGCTATCCTTCTAGGTGAGGAAAATCTACAGTCAGCCCTCAGCATCCTTGGATTCTGCAGCCACTGATTCAACTATCCATGGCTTAAAATTATTTTTTAAAAATCCCAAAAGCAAACCTTGAATTTGCCATTTTATACAAGGGACACCATTATACTATGCCACTGTATATAATGGAATTTGAGCATTCACTGATTTTGGTATCCATGGGGGGTAGGGGTCCTGGAACCAAACCTCAGCAGATACCAAGGGCCTACTGTATTTTGTATGGAGAATAATTAATCCATACCAGCACCCACTTGCACTCTGAAGCAGCAGGAACTGTTATGTCACTTGAGTGGGATCTAGATGAAAAGGTGGTCACCTTTTTCTCTTGCTTCAGCCACCTTCCTCTCTATGAGTTGAGCCCCACGTTTAAGCTCCATTGAAAGTTGGTCTCGTTCTTCATGGAGCATCTGTAATTCAGCTTGTAGGTCTTCATAAGATGGCTGGATCCTAAGAAAGAAAAAGATGAGAAGTTTAGGAGTAATTGTGGCGTGTCATGTCATGTTCTTTTTTTCCAACTGTGCCTCTGCAGCATTCCTTAATTGTTTTTTGGAAGGTGGAGTGGCATGGATGAAGCAAAGAGGGAAACATATAATAAATGCAGCCTACTCACAACTAGGAGCCCTGCTAAGAGGCCAACAGCACAGGACCTACCATAAATGACTTTTCCAAGATATTGGGGCATCAATTTGGATGGAGTGCTCTTCCAAGTTATAAACCACTAAACACTAGAGAAAACGGAAGCAACTAGCAACCTCTTGACCACCCTACCGTTCAACCCACTCTGGAATTATGGTCCCCCAGATGTTCTGGCCTACAGTTCTCATCAGCCCTAGCCAAAACAGACAGAGAGGGAAGATGGGAGTTGCAGAAGGCTAATAAAACACTGGAAGGCCATGGTTGCCCAACTCTGCATAAATTTTGAACTTACTTCTCCTGGATCAGTTTCATGACAGAAGCTTTCTCCTCTTGCTGAAGTCTGACTAGTGCTATTTTCTGACAAACCAATCCTAGAAAATAAAATGGTTCATTTATCCATTTTTATCTCATTTTTAAAAAGGCAAGAAGAGATCTATCTAGTCAAGGAGAAAATTACTTTAGGAATCACCTACCAATTCACAGATTCCCCTAGCTGGAAAATGCTCAGGAATATATGCATGCATACACACACACACACTACTGGAAGAAACATGTTATTTGAAGTACTGTAATTCCAGATTTCTGTGTGACTATTGAAAGGCAGCAGAGTGTAAAATTCAGAATGCACAGCTTGAATATAATCCCCCAAATCTTAATTTTCATTTTAAAAACTGCACACACAAAATTTATTTTTCTTTGGGTTACACAGAAAACACCTGAAAATGTATTAGTTATTTTAACTTCTGAGGAGGTTGGAACACAACACAGAAACAGGCCCACTGGCTGTTCCAATGAGAACGAAGGCATACTGAAACTTAATTGGGTACTTTCATTTACTGCTGGGGATGAAGAATATCCTTGAATACAATATCCTCTACTATAGGAAAAGTATACCTTATACCTCACTGAGGAACTATTAACCCCCTCTGATTGTTCCTTAGATCCTATCTCTGCATTACTAGCATATCAGGCCAAGTTTGTACTGAGAATGAAACCTGTTTTAACTGTTAATGCTCTTTCCTAATCAAGAAATTCTAGGCACTGTAGTTTTCTGAAGGGAGTAAGAACTGTAAACATCCTCACAGAACCTTCTACCACAGTTTTGCTATGTTTCAATTACAGTCAGACCCTCGTATCTATGGGACCAATATCTGTGGTTTCTGATCTGTGAGACACAAAATACAGACACATACCACAAAGTCATACTGGAAAGTGCCTAGAAAGGATGCTAGGCAGCTTCTAGGTCCTCCAATGCAACTCTATGGTGTTTTTACCAGAAGCCCTTTATTTTAAATAGAGTTTGTTGTTATCTATGGTTTCCGGTATCCTTGGTAAGTCCAGGAACCAAACCCCTGCAGATACTGGGGTCTGACTATAATTTTAAGCTGCCTTGAGGACCTTTATAAAGGAAATGTTATGCGATTGCTCGTAATAAACAAGAATAACAAAAATGAAGCATGGAAATCCTACTCTCTACCTGATACTAAAGACTAGAAAGTAGAATTCTTAAAACTGGCACATTCAGAATGAGAATACTAGACAAACATAAAGTCATCTGGAATGCCTTTCTGGAGTACTCTGACTACTGGGATATTACCTCAGACCAGCACGTTGATTGGTTGATGAGACTCCTTGCTTAGTTCACACACACACACACACACACACACACAAATGTAGCTTTCTTTCTTCCTCGTCAAATGCTTCTCGTCTATTTTAGTGTTATCTGCCATCATAAAACGAACAGCTTTTCTATAATTTCTACAAAAGCCAAACACCATTAACTAGGACATAATCTGAGAGACCTATTTTGTTTCTGATAACTTTATACCACACGGTATACTTCCTTTCACAACTTTTACGTTTTTGTTCTAATATTAGTTGTACTCCTGCTTTTTTTCCCCTGACACTGATCAATGTTATTATTATAATAACTAACAAAACTACTAATATGTTGGTAGCATGGATGCACATCATGAAAGACAGAAGCCCCATAAGTTACTCAATCTAGTCCCCTCAATGAAGCTATGGTCACCAGAAATGTAGTGGTAAATTCTGAAGTGGAGGCACTTACAATGACAGTCTCCATAGCTAGGCTCCCTAGAAGAGTCCAAAAGCAGGCAGCTATGTTGATTCATTTCAATAAACTGGTTGTTGATCAACTTTCATAGTTACCAAGATCAAATCTTTTGTAAAGCAAACAGGTTTTAGTTGCTTACTCAAGATCAAGCCATCTCAAAATCTATTACAGCAAAGGATAGCTCACAATGACTATAACTGGGGTGTGTGGGTAGGTTGCTTTGTGAGTCTGTTACAGAAAAAGAAGAGTCTTGTGACATCTCAAAGACTAGAAAGTTTCATTTGGCGTAAATGTTCTTGGACTGTAAAGTGGACTGTGGCTCACCAAAACATATTGCACATAAAACTTCTTACTCCTAAAAATGCCTTAAGATTTTTAGCTTTCACAATATACTGTTGCAGAGAAAATCACTCCTGCACCCCCAACACACAGCTAGCTACCATTAGGACCACAGAAACTCAGACGGAACAGGAAAGTATGATGGAGATGGCAGGTAATATTGCTATCCTTGCTTATTAAAAGTCTCAGTGTTTTGGCCCTGCAAGTCCTGGCTTCGCTACATTAACCCTGACCATCACATATTCAAAAAGCATATGTAAGCCTGTCACAAGCAGAGTAATCTAAGCACAGAAGATGCATGTGACAGAGACATGTGCATTTTGTAGGGAAGCATTCCCCAGTTGGATGTCCTCCACTTAAAATATTGGCTCAGGGTATGCATGAGAGGTAAAGGTTTGGTAGTTTTACTGACGGTTCTGACACAGCACTAGCTAGGCCACGGTGACCCCTACAGTAGTTTTGTTGTTGAGGAAGAAAGAATCTGCACGTAAGTTCCTGCCATCCCACTGGAGGGAACAATGGGAGAGAAATGGAACCCAAGATCCTAAGAGGAACATGCAAAAAAGTTACACACACTATTGTATATCATAAAAATGCAGATTTTATGCAGAGCTGACAAGTTGTTGACTATGCAATTTGGGATTCTTTGTACAGCACAGAACAGGGTAGAGAACATTCTTCCTGGTAAAGCACACATTACCTCCCTTGAAAACCATCAGGGTTCACATTCCAGCAGTGAGATGGGTCAGACCTAAAGTGGGCAGATTTGTCAAAGCTGGAACAGGTCAAGTTTCACACTTGGCCCTTGGGTCACAGGTTCCTTACTTCCAGCCTGAAACATCTAAGGCCCTTGAAGCCTTGCATGCCAGTACAGAGGCATGATCATGCTCTGCAGACTAAGGTATGCAAGTAATTATGGGATTTCTTTTGGCATTTACTTTGCATAGTTTCAAAAAATGCATGATAACTGCTGAATCCTCATGTTTCTGGGGTTTTGCATTCTTTGGCAACCACGATTGCAGTAATAGAAGCAGGGCACATAGACAAGAGCACAGAGAGATTCTAAATGAGAGATCTACAGCGTGCTGTAAATGTACATCTGTTTTATTCCAGATGTATTGCAGCTTACTCCCCCAAATCCTGAGAACTATAGGTTGGCAAAAGTGCCAAGATCACTACTCCAGCTTTGCTCAGGCTGAGGGCCTCCAGATGTATTATACTGAAAATCCCATCATCCGAGCCAGCTTGGCTAAATTGACTGAATGGGGATAATAGAAATCAGTCAGCACTAGGCTGAGGAAAACTACCCCATTCAGCATTCCTACTGTTGCTCATAGAATCACGGTTCCCTGGCTCCAGAGAAGGACTTGAACAGCCTAGGTTTTTGTATGCATTCACTCTAACGTTAAAGCCAATGAGTTGTTTGGGTGCCTTCAAGCTGTTCCTGACTTACAGTGACTCTAAGGCAAAGCTATCATGGGGTTTCCTTGACAAGATTTGTTCAGAAGGGGTTTCCCTTTGCCTTCTTCTCAAATGTACATAGGATGTTAGCACTGGGCTGCAATTTCAAGCAACGGCATCAATCTATTCAAACGGAAGGGAAATAATCCTATGTACACTTGTTTGGAAGTAATGCCCTTGAACTTAGTTGGATTTACTTCTGCTTAAATATAGACACGCATAGCAGAGGACTGGGTTGTTTCTCTGTGGATCTTCAGAGAGAAGAAGGATGGGTTTGCCTGGAAATAATCTGAAAAATGTCTGGCATGATGGGAAGGAAATTATGTTAACCGAGGAACATTTACCAGCCCTCAAAAGAAAACAGGCTTTAGTTCTTGTGAAACTAATTAACTTTTAGGGATATAAAATTGTAAATGGGGTGGTCCCCAAACATTGGATTTAGTGTTTCTATTATAGGTATAACACTCAGTATATCCCTAATTATACATATACAGTCATCCCTTCACATTCGCGGGGGTTAGGTTCCCCAGACCCCCGCGAATGTGAAAAAACCGCAAATAAATATTGCCCTCCCCCTCCCCCGCCAAAGCAACCACAGGGCCTCCGGAGGCCCTATAGTCGCTTTCCCCCGCCTCCCCCTCCCTCCGCAGGCCTTCATGGGGCAAGGCCCCGCGGAAGCCTCCCCAGCCCTCCACCCTCCCTCCCAAGGCCTTCGCGGGGCCTCCGAAGGCCCCGTGGAGGCCTCCCCGGCCTTCCCTGCTCCCTCCCAGGGCTTTCACGGGGCCTCCGGAGGCCCCGTGTCACAGTTTTGGGGGGGCCCGGGGGGGCCCTCCCAAAACCGCGAATAATCAAAACCACGAATGTCAAGTTCGCGAATGTGGAGGGGCAACTGTATGCAACTTCCTTAAAATTAATACCCAAAGAAAAGATACATTATCATCATAACTGAATTACCTTCACTAATCATATGGAAATAACTGGGTCTGGTGTGGGGACAAGATATACCAGATAGGAATATAATGGTTAGGGTGTGGTTGTAGAGGTGGATTGCATTACTTCTGGATGGCCTCAGAGCCCTGCACTCTTACCCTGGATGGTGTCAACTCTCTTGGCTGCAAAAGCAACTCTGTTTCCTAGCCCTGCCAGGCGTGACAAGGCTGTCTTCCATGTCTCCTCCTGTCCCAAAAGCTGCTGACTTAGCCTAGGAAGCAAAAAGACACAGGCCACTGGTTAGGTTCCTAATGTGGACAGAATGAGTTAATTGATGGGCCTTTGATCCAGCATGGTTCTTCCTATATTCTTATGCATCTCACTTTGAAAATTAAATGAAGAGCAAGGATTTCATGAATGACAGCCAGCCAAGAGAAGGACTTTGAAGAGAGGTCATGAAGACTTTTTCACATCACAGAAATGTGAAACTTAAGATCCCAGAGTCCTAATGGGAAAGCGGAGGAGAGGGATGTCCTTAGTACCCTTCCTGAATTCTGAATAAGAATGTAGACTGCATCCTAAAAGAGGCAAGCTACAGGATTGTTTTTTTAAACCAATTAAGTAGTTAATTTAAAGTCAATTGATTTAAAGCCAATTAACTTTATTACAGAAGGCTGAGAGCAGCATGATTACTTGGGAATGGCTTTTTAAAAAATTAATAGCTCTAAAGGTCTAATTAACAGTAACTGCAATTCAGTCAGGAGATACCAGAGGGTGGATTTATGACAACAGATCCTCGTTCATTCTTCTTTTCTCCCTGCCCTTGCAGCATTTCCCTAGGACAGAGACTGAGAATGTGTGTCCTTTGAGAAGTTGGACTGGAGCTCCCTTATTACTTGCTATGCTGTCTAGGGCTGATGGTAATTAGTCGAACAACGTCTTGAGGACCACCTATTTATTCACCACACCTGCCCCAGGATATCCTTCAGGAAGCAAAATGTTTGCAGTGTGAAGCAGGCCTATTTTTCCCCAGAACCTTCTATAGTTATTTAGCACTGTCAACTTCATTGACACTGAACAGGCACTTGGAAGATTCCACCCACAGTCAAAAGGAAAAGATGAAGGATGAGGAAAAGATAGCAAAAGGAATGACAACAACCAGTAAAGATGGGGTAGAAAAGCATCAAGTGCCAGTAAAAGATTAGGTAAGATTAGGCTACAGTGATTCCTGAGAAATGACTTGGAGAAAAAACTACTTGAGAATGGATAAGGGGATAGATGCAACTCCCTTAAATAAAGACTTAAATAAAGACTATGACAAATAAAGACTATGAAGCTGTTCAAACATGGCCTTCTGAATGTGGAAAGCAGGGACCCACCTCAAGAGAAGACAGTCAAGGACTTATGAAATGAAGAATTATTTTATGCAGAGTGGGAGATTCCCCTCATTCTTGCTTTGTTGTTTAGCATTACCTGCTGACTAAGTCACCCAGTCCCTTAAGGGCATTTTCAGCAGCCTCTGCCCTTTGTTGAAGTTTCTGTGCTAGTTCCTTTGAGTGCAGTGTTTCTGCCTGGAGAGTCTAGGGAAAAAAAGTGAAATCTCAGGAGCACTGCTGCCTCTTGACAAGGACAGGCTGCAAGAACATTTTTCAGTGATTTTCATCGTCTTTCAGAATTAATCAACATAGAGGAGACAGACTGCTATGGATCACACTCTGGGCTTGTCTATACAAGCCCATAAAAAATGGGAGTCTGTCGTAGTAATGACATTTCACAGCACTTGCAACCTGTCCTAATGGTTTTTCTCTCTCCTTAAGCTCTGCATGCCTGCTAGGAAACATGGTGGCCACCGACCTTTACTCGCATTTGCATTTACCTGAATTTGTTATCAACTACCTTCTGCCCCCCACCGTAAATGATATCCAAGGTGCAATTGAGCAATTTTTCACTTTAACAGAAAAGGGGGGGGGACCCCAATACCCCATTTTCTCGTCTTAGCACTTGCCTGCTAAGGCAAAAATCCAATATGGTGGCAGAGGGTGCTTGCCTTGCCAGCAAGCTCCACCCCCTGCACTCGTCTGGCCAATCAGATTTGTGTTTCCTCTTGTTTGGGCAAGCGAATCAGATCGACTCGTCCTAACGAGCAGAAATGCGCACCCTCTCACTTTTTAAAAAAGATGGGGAAAGCCACCAAGGCTTTTCTGGAGAGGCTTTGGCCAGTTTTGCCAAAATCAGTTCTACAAAATCATGCAGAATGCCATTAAGATAGGTAGGATTCTCCTCGCATTCTGTGAAGATTTTTTTCACCATTTGGACAACCCCTTCTATTGCTTAAAAAAGGTTCCTTTCCTGGTCTAATCTCATATTTAGTCTAGAGAATTCCTGGACTTGCAGTTAGGAAGAATGACACAATCCACTCAATACAGATAAAATAAAACTTGCAATACTGTTTTTCTGAAAGGATTCTAGGCCTAAAAGAGTATGTGAATAAAGTACCTTGTTTCTCACTTGTTCCACGCTTGCCTCAGCAGTTTTGTCATCCAGGCTGTGGAGCAGGAGTGCCACCTTCTGTTCCCTGGACTCCACTTCTTCTTCGAGTTCTTTTATCTGCAGGCAAAGAATGGAATCCTCACATGTCACTGCTGAACATGAGCATAGCCCTTCCAAGTGTTCAAAACTCTTGATGTCCATTTTTGAGTTGTAAGATCAATCAATATTTTTATTCTCCATAATGCAGATGGGGAGGAGCTTGCTTGCCTAAGGCAGGAGGAATAGGGTGTGTTTACAACAGCAGAAGCATACTGATGCACTTCTCAGCTGCTACACTATACCAGCTTACACTAAACCAAGAGCTCCACATCCTTCCAATGGAGAAGCCGGGATTCACTCCCCTTCATCCATGTATATCCTTTCATGGAGAATCCTTCATGAAACCCACCTCTCCAACTCCTGCCTTGGGAGCCTAGGCATCCTGAGTTCCAGTTGCTGAACTCAGCCACACTCCCATTTTCATAAAGCCCAGGAATATGGTTTTTCTCTACTCCACCTGTTTCCTCTACTCCACCTAAGCCTCCTTTGAGTCCTCTCCCACTGCTCAAGCACATACCTTCCAGTCTAGCTGTTTAGTGGTATTCCTATGACTAAGTTCCTGGGATTTCAGCTGCACCAGGAGGGAAAAGACTTTCTCCCGCCACCGGGTCAGCAGTCCCTGGAGCTTCTGTGATGAGTCAGGTTGAAGAGGGTCCTGGAGCTGTACCTGAGAGAGGATTCAGACACAAAAACCAATGTTCCAAAGCAATTGTTTTGGAAAGTGACTTACCGTATATTCCGGCGTATAAGACGACTTTTAAAGCTCTCAAAATCTTTTCAAAATTAGGGGGTCGTCTTATACACCAGAATAGGGCTCTCCATCACGGCTTCGGAAGGACGGCTGGTGGCTGGATGGATGGGGAGAGGCTTGCCAGCACCCACCCTTCCCGAAGCCGTGATGGGGAGCCCTATAAGACCAAACCCTATGCAGTCAGCCACTCCTCCGTACCCCCCCAACCCACAATCGGGACCCCGATCCTGGCTCCATGGAGGGTGGGTGTGGTGTGGAAGGCCTCCCCCCTCCCGCCCTTCAGGAAGCCCCGATCGGGACCCCGATCTTGGCTCCGTGGAGGGCGGGTGTGGTGTGGAAAGCCCCCCTCTACCCTCCCCCCGCCCTTCAGGAAGCCCCAATCAGGAACCAATCCTGGCTCCGTGGAGGGTGGGTATGGGGTGGAAAGCCTCCCCCCAGCCCTTCACGGAGCCCCGATTGGGACCCCGATCCCGGCTCTGTGAAGGGTGGGTGTGGGCTGGAAAATCCTCCTCTACCCTCCACCCACCCACCCTTCACAAAGCCGCGATGGCTGGGTGGTGGGCAGGGCCGGCATCAGGATTTGCAGGGGCCCATCGTGTGTGGGGCCCCCTCGCATAGAGCCCCAACTTGTGGAGACGGTGGCGATTCCAGGCTCCGTGAGCACCAGCAGGTGCTCCCCACCTCCAGCCACCCTTCCACCCTCCCCGAAGGTACGATGGGGCTCCTGGTCGCAGCCTCAGGGAGGGGGTGGGTGGCTGGAAAGCCCACCCCCTCCAGCCACCCTTACAGCAGCCGAGGCAAACCGGGTACGTTTGCTCCTTTCTTCCACCTTCCTGGAAGGTGGAAGAAAGGGGCGAATCTTGCAGTTTGCCACAGCTGCTGCCCAATCCCCGCGTCTTTATTCCCTTCCAAAGAGAATGAAGACGGGCGGAGGGGGGTGGACGAGGCAAACTGGGCATTTTCGCCCCTTTCGTCCACCTTCGAATCAAGTTTGACTGGAAGGTGGAAGAGAGGGGCGAATGCCACAGTTTGCCTTGGTGGCTGCCCATTCCCTCCGTCTTCCATCCCTTCACAAAGGGAAGGAAGATGGAGGGAATGGGCAGCCGCCGAGGCAACTGGGTATATTTGCCCCTTTCTTCCACCTTCAAGTCAAGGGTGGTGGCTGCCCATTCCCTCCGGAACTGCGGTTTCTAAGAGAGCAATCCCCTGAGTTAGAGGGAAGTTATGGCAATTCCCCTTCCCCCTCTAAAAGTCTACCAAAGCAACTATTAAATTTGCCCCACAAACTAACTGCCAGCATGTGTCCCCCTCCTCTAGGAACACCCCCCCAAACAGTTCTGGGGTAGGAATCATGCAGCCCTCCAGATGTTGTTGGATTGCAGCTCCCAGCATTTCTCACCATTGGCTATGCTACCTAGGAATGCTGGGAGCTTAGTCCAATTCCATCTGGAAGGCCTCCCAAATTCCCACCCCTGACTTATTCCAACACACAAGACATTTCCACCAGGTTGAAATAATACATTCTTTGGGATCAGGTAAGATTACTTTTGCCCATTTGTTTATCACCTTAGGTAACAGTGCCCTTAGCCATCCTTGACCATAACTACCTTTTTGCTAAGCTCTGTCTCCTGTAATGTCAAGATATCATTGAGGGAAGCCAGGCGAACCTGCAGAAGCTCAGCTGTAATTTTCAGGGCATCTTTTTCATCTTCCAGTTGCTGAAACCAGAGATAAATAGTGAGGTTCTGTCCACTGAAAGGAAGGTGGGGTGCTGCTGCATACCCATAAATCTATGCAGAACAGAATGTGCATGTTCCTATCTCTCTGCAAGTCTTACCTGTACTCTGCTTCTCAGCTGCTCCTGCTCAAAACTGGGTTGCCTTGCTTCCTGCTCACCCACATAAGTCTTCAACTGCACCACCAAAGCGTTCTGGGAGGCCAGCTCTGCCTTAGCCATGCTGGAACAAAGCAGACACTGACTTTGCCAGAACCTGAAGACAAGTCCAATAGGTGAAGAGAGTCTAGAAAAACCAATCATACCTGAGCTGATTCTGGAGAACATCCCTCTTCTCCTTTAACTGGACTGTTTCCTTATGGTGAGTTTCCAGATCCTGTTGTAGGACATACACCTGGTGCTTCAGAGAGGCCACTTCAACTCCATGGACTTCAGAGAGCCTGGACAACTATGAGAAGACAGGGAGAGATTGCAGTCCTATGATGAAGCATACACACACACAATTTTATTATTGTATATTCATTCTCAATGTACAATATCTCAATATACTGTACAACTTGTATATTGAATTTCAATATACAAGTCTGAGTGCTGCACTAGGACTCAAGCAGACCAGAGCTCAAATCCCCACTCATCCATGGAAACCCATTGGGTAACCTTGGGCAAGTCACACTCTCTCAGCCTTAGAGGAAGGGAAGGGGAATCCCCCTCTGAAAAAAATCTTGATGAGAAAACCCTATGACAGAGTTGCCATAAGTCAGAGTTGACTTGAAGGCACATAACTGTCCTGAACTTCACTGCTTTCTCAAAAGCCTCAAAAGTCACGTCTTCCACTAGTCCTATCACAGGGATGGAGAACTATAGCCCCTTCAGATGGATTTTAGCTACCAGAAGCCAGCAAAGACAACAACAAGGGATTTGTATTTATTTATTAAAGTAGTTATATTTCACCTTATATCATAGGATCTCAGTATGATGAAAATAAGATGAATTTTAAAAAAATTAAAAAATCATTTATAACTAGCTGTATCCAGCATACCATACGCCATTAAAAAACTCCTCCAAAACACCTGGTAGACCTCACGACAATCCTATAAGGTAGGCCAGTGGATTTTTAAAATTCTCTTCCCCCTTCTCAGCGTTCCACACTTTTTTCAGAATTGCTGAGGGTAGCTCGCCCTGTTGCCCTGCCGCCACCGCCAGTTGACTGCTTGGGTGCTGTTGCAGGGGCAGCAGCAGTGTCCTGCCACCACCAGTTTACTGCCTGGGTCCCATTGCAGCCTGTAAACTGGTGAGTAGCTGAGGGAGTGAGAGAAGGGAGGGGCCCTTGTGAGCTTGGGGGTGTAGATGCAGATTGAGTGGCAGGAGTGGATTGTGCGGTGGAGAGGGAATTTGCATGCGGGTGGTGATTGGTTGGGTGTGTTGCTTGAGCAGCCAATCAGCACAGTGAGAAAGGCAACATACCTAAGAGTTGTGTATATATATTATATACTAGCTATATACCTGGTGTAGCATACACCGTATCGCCTGCCGCCCTCCCCAAGCCCTTTGCGTGTGCGCACACCCTCCCTGAGCCTCCTCCCGCGCGCGCGCATACACACGCACACGCTGCTGCCTCCCTCCCCCGTGGCCCTCTCCACCCCCCCACGTGCGCGTATACACACGTGCACACCACCTCCTCCCCACCCACCGCTGCCTCCCCCCCGCGGCCCTCCCCAAGCCCCCTCCCACATGTGCACACACACACACACACACGCTGCTCCCTTCCTCCCCAAACCCCCTCTCGCACACACGCCACTCCCTCACTCCCTCCCCTCCCCACCCCACCCCACCCCACCCTGTGACCCTCCCCAAGCCCCCTCCTGCACGCGCACACACCATCCCACACACACACCCTTCTACTTACTCATTGCGGCCATGTTTACACTGGAGGTAAAACTCCACATGTTCCTGCCTCCAGTGTGCTCATTGGCTGGCCAACAATTTCCTAAGCAGCCAATCAGCACACTGGAAACAGCAACATACCCAAGATAATTATAGATATAGATATAGATTTAAACAGACTAAAAAAATATAAACCCATTTAACATGTTAAAACAATGTAAAACTAAACAAAGAACTGGACAAATGTATTAGACCTCAAAGGTTTCAGTAAAAAGCTGTTTCAGTCTTTGCTCTGAAATGAAGCCAGTGTTGGCAACAACTGGGCGTCCAGAACTAGAGCATACAAGGCCCTCTCCTATATCCTCCCACAGTGTATCGCTTCCACTGTTCTGGTCTTCCAGGAGACCTCAGTCCTTTGTAGTCCAAAACATCTGAAGAGCCAAACTGTTCCCTAGCCCTGTCTCACCACAAGTCATTTTATTCTGCATCTCTTCTAATTGTTGTTTGTTGGGTGTTTTCAATTCATTTCTGACTTATGGTGACCCTAAAACGAACCTATACCGTATTGGAGTTTTCTTGGCAAGACTTGTTCAGAGGGGCTTTGCCTTTGCCTTCCTCTGAGGCTGAGAGATTACGACTTGCCAAAGATCACCCAGTAGGTTTCCATGGCTGAATGGGGATTTGAACCCTGGTCTCCAGTTGTAGTCCAACACTCAAATCACTACACCATGCTGGCTCACCTCTTCTAAAAGACCCCCATTTCCCAGAATGCTTTTCTTTCACCACTTACCTCTGCCTGGTGCTCTTTGAGCACTGTCTGAAGGCACTCCTGAGCCCTCTCTTCCTGCTGCTTCCGCTCAGCTTCTGCCTCCTCAAGCACCCCTTGCAACTCTCTCTGTGCCAGTCCAAGTTCATGGCCATGCCTTTCTTTGGTCAGCTCAAGCTCCTCCCTCAGGGAATCTGCCTCCAACCGACTTCGCCTCCTAAGTTCCTCAAGCTCTTCCCTCAGAGCCTCAGTCTCCAGTCTGTTTCCCTTCTTGACTGCCTCCAGTTCTGTTTTCAAGGCAGCGGCCTCTGCCTGGCTTTGGCTTTTGAGCTCTGTCATTTCTCCCTGAAGGCTGACAAGGGTATTTTCCCGACTAGCTGCCACTGCCTCCTGCTGGGCTGAGACAACTCGGAGGGCAGCAAGCTCAGCTTCCAGCCTCTGGATCTCATGGAGCTGGTGAGAGATGATCTCAGCCTGTTGGGACATGGCCAGGGTATGACATGCATTCAGTGGTCCAGCTTCTCTATCCAGGGACCTGTAAGGTAGAGAAAGATAGAAATTCCTGCCATCTCCAGGAGGTACCACTTTAGGATATACTGTACTTACTTAGGATAAAAGTAATTATGTCACTGCATTTCCCTTTAAGGCCCAATGACCAAAGAATAATAGGAAAGATAGTCGTACAAATATCGTGAGATAGCTATCAGGTTGTTTCAAAGAAGCCAGGCCAAAATAGTTGCCTGACAGAATGCCACACTGGGTACTTACCATGAAGGTTCATTCTGGGTTGGTAGACAGGAGGAGTCCACAAAAAGTGGGTTTTACCCCATTACCATCCAGAACAGGCAAGGAAACAGCTGGCATTCATGTAGCAGCCATCTTGTTCATCAGTTTATGCCCTAGCCAAGCAACAGAGCAGACAAGACAATGGTGGGGGAAGACAAGAAAAAAGAACCAACAAGCTTCTTTCTGTCCAAACTGGCCATCCCAAGGCAAGAACGGCAGTCAAGAAGTGAGGGAGGGAATACAGGAATGGAACAATAGGAAAGACAGAGGAATTACAAACCCAAAGGATGGAAGGAGAGGGCAAACAAGAATACAACAACAACAAGAAAGAGGAATTAAACAATGTAGTTTTGTACTGGGCACAGGCAGGGAATGAGCTAATAAGGCAAGATGGCTGCTGCTGGAGAGCTGTTTGCTTTGTGATCACATCACCTGTTTCTTTGCCTGTTCTGAGCAATAATGGGGTTAACCCCACTTTTTGTGGATTCCTCTTCTCACCAAACCAGAGGAGAACAGTTTTACTGTAAAGAAAATCTAGAACAGGAGTCAGTGCCTAACATAAGAAGTTTTATTACAAAGATGAATTCAGAACAGCAGCATGGTTGGGTGACCTCCTTAGACTAAACACACTGCCATCTAGTATACTTGCAAAAGGGACATAACAGCAGAAAGAGCAAAAGTGGGATACAAGGTACTTATAGAGAGCTATGGCTTTATCACACCAGCTTGTTGTCTTGCAGCAACTGCGTTGTTTAAGAAATGAAAACATACTGGTATGGAAACAATCACTTTCACAACAGCACTTCTCTCCAACAGCACTATGGTGCCACTTTCGTGATGCACTTTTCTGCAATAAGTCTTCCACACTGCCTCACTTGGCCTCGCCTTCCTACCCATGTCTGCCATACATATGTGTGTGCTGGTTTTTTTATGCCACAACTGAACAATTGTGCAGTTTTGATGCTTCTCACAAATGGAGGGTGCTGCCATAATTGCATACTGCTGACAACCTGCCACAACAGTGCAATTGAGCAATTATGGAAAAACAAAACATCTTAAAAACCTGGGGAACAGAATAAAAACAACATGACTTCACTCTTCTTGGGGAAAGGAAGCGGAAGAAGAGGAGAACCACACCCACTCACACCACATGATTGCTGGTATATCAGAACAGTAGCGGAACAAAATGATCGCACCAGAAACAATAGCTAAACAGCAGCAACATTGGAGCCATTAATGAGTTTTCCCTGTCAAGGAAAAGATGCAATCCAATAACAATGGAAATACAATGTAACAACGGGAGGGTCATGACGACGTGTGATAAGGAAAGATCAAACACAGAAAGAACTAAGTCAGTGCAATCATGCAACAAGCCTATCTTGTGATAAAGTCCCTAGTCTCAGCCCTCATTTACTTTCAGCTCTTCAACTGAGAATCAGATGTTCAAGATAGTGTCTTGTTCTAGCCTTTTTATTTAGCAGTTTGCTAATTAAATTTATATCCCTCCCAATGGCAAAAGCAGTTAGAGTAGTTTACAATAAAGAACAATCCAAAAGGGCCAGATTCCCACCCTCAACAAAACAACAGGACACTAATTCCAATGCATAAGTATTCAGATATTTAAATCCATTAAAATTTATAATAAAAACAACATATTAAAGGCTAAATGCCTGCTGGAAGAAGAACTTAGCCCAAGATCTAAATCAGGGCTGAGTACCAACTGACCCTCCAAGATATTCTGAGACCCACCAGCTTTTCACGACTGGCCAATGGCATGGGAAAAATAAGAATGGTTGAATCAAGTGTTGGAAGCCATAGATTCCTCAGTCCTAATCTAAATATAATGAGAAACCCAGGAAGCCTAAGGACTGAATTACACAGACAAAGTATCATTACAGAGACAGTTCCTTACACCGCAGAAAAACCTGTGAGGATTCTCTTAAAAATAGAGCAGGAACATATGGGAGGGAAAAAACCCTACAAGGAGGAAAAGGTTGTTTCACTGTTGTTTGTGTTTCACCCTTTTATATCACAGATTATGCAGTTAAATGGATTGTCAGGAAATTACAGCTGCACAGGATTGTTTACCTGCTTCTGTTTCCAGCTTCTTCCAGATTCTCTCCCTTTGTGCTCCATCTATAGAGCTCATCCTTCAGCCACTGGTTTTCTCGCTTGAGTTCAGCTGCCTCCCAATTTGAGAGAGGTATGGCACTCCAGGGCACTGCCACAGGAGGTGCTGACCGGCTTTGGAAATGTGAAGGTGGGATCAACCCTCTGGGTTCTAAGGGAGAAACAGATTAACAACTGGACACTAAAGATACAGATGGATGTATAAGTACTGAAAATAGGGAAAACTGGATTTCCTCCAAGAAGGAACACTGGGAAACAACAAGTCAGCACTACAGAGGTTCATACTGTTGTGAGTTGTTGCCAGTTTTATTCAAAATACAGTAGGACCCCTGTATGCACTGATTTATTATCCACTGATTCAATTATCCATGGGACACAAAACAGCATACCTACTATAGAGTCTCCCTAGAAAATGTGTCAACTCTAACCATTTTCGAGGTCCTCCAAGGCAACTCTATGGTATTTTAAATCCATTATTTTCAACGGTGTTCACTATTATCTACGGTTTTCAGTATCCACACCTCCCCCCGAACCAATCCCCAGTGGATACGGGGGTACTACTGTACTGTACTGCCAAATGTAGTCAGCAATTGCAGAAGACAGAGATGGCTAATGCTGTTCACAAATCACCCCTATTAAGGCCATAGCAAAAAATAAAAATCAAAGTCAGCAAACAAGTGGCAATCAACTTAATAATACAGTGGCAATAATATGCCATTTCAAATATTGTTGAACTGCAGCTCCCAGCATTCCTTAACACTGGGTTAGCACTAGAATTGTGGGGAGTTACAATCCAAAGGCAAAATATGTTCCCTATGAATGGTCATAGTTAATAACCAAACATTTGCATGCTCTCTGCTACCTTAACTTTTTCAGTTCTTCAAAGCATCTCTAAAGAAACAGACCACAATATAGTCCAATGCAAAGGCAACTAGGACATTGATAACTATGGCTAGGCTATTTAGGACTCTCATATTTTCAGCTTTCCAAATAAGAAAATCATTATTAATAAGTCAGTATGTACAAGGAAAAGATCACAAATGTGCTCCTTTTTTACCAGCGGATCTTGGAACTCTGAACGCAGCAGGGGGGTCCAGCTGTTTGTCTGAATCTTTCCTTCTATCCATGTCTGAATCTTTCCTTCTATCCATGGCCCCAAGTCATAATCCTTAAAAAATAATACAGACAAAATTTATCTGATTCTATTGGATATATTCAAATTTGAATCTGTCTCATTCTAAAATAGCAGGCCCACATCATTCCAAATAATTGAAATATCTGTAAGAATCCCCCCATTAGAAATCCACAGTAACAATTTAGTACCTTAAGGCAAAAACAGAAGGCTTTAAAAAAAGACTTAGAGCTACACTCACTGCTTTTGACTATTTCATCAAATCACTTGTTCTTTGAACCACTTGCTCCTTCTCACATGCCATCCTTAATGCCCTACCAGCCAATCCTAAACTAGGCCTCTTTTTCCCCCTCCCTGGCAAGGCTCCCCTTTGCACTTCACAGCTGTGTAGCATAAGGAAACTGAGCTGGGTAAAACTTCTGGACTTTTTTTTACTGCAATGTATATAAAAAAGCTTTAGTTCAATTTCTACTTATCACACAGGAGCCTTGCCAGGAATGAGAGTTGGCAATTCTAAGCAACCCACCCCCAACCTATTCCTGCCTGCTGTTCTATACTATTCTATTCTACATACAGTTGTCCCTTCATATTCGCTGGGGTTTGGTTCCATGATACCAAAATCCATGAATACTCAAGTCCCATTATATGCAATGGCACAGCAAAATAGTGACTCTTAGGTTTGCTTTTCAGATTATTAATTTTTTAAGAATATTTTCAAGCCGTGAATACTTAAATCTGTGGATACCAAATCCGTGGATACAGAGACAACTGTGTGTGTGTGTGTGTGTGTATATATATATATATATATATATGGCTTTTCTTCGCAAATGAAGATTCAGGAAGGACTCATCCCGCACTTTCTGCAAGCGCGCTGATGACTAAAAAGGCCAATCCAAGATAAACAAGTCCGGTTGCAGAAAGCACAGCAGAAGGTCTCCTTGGGTGATGTTTCCAGGTTGTGATTCTTTCTGCGTTGTCGTTTCTCTTCAAGACTTGTTCGGCATGAGTTCTCAAATAAGGCTGCAGCATTGTGGATAGTGCATCTCCATATATATTACACACACACACACACATATTGTTATAATACAATAGGACTGCCATATCCACTGATTCATTATCCACTGATTCAATTATCCATGGGCCACAAAACAGCATAAATACCCTAGTCTTCGTAGAAAATGTGTCCTCTCTAGCCATTTTCTAGGTCCTCCAAGGCTACTCTATGATATTTTAAACCAGAAGTCCCATTATTTTCAATGGTGTTCGCTATTATCCACGGTTTTTGGTATCCACGCCCCCCAGAACTTATCCTCAGCGGATAAAGGGGTCCTACTGTATAATTATAATATAGTCTGATTCTGTTGGGCTTCTTTATCAAGGGCTGCCCCCTAGATCCTCCCTTTCCTTTTATTGGCTCGCCACTAGATCCTCATATTATTTATTTTACATGAGAAGGCCCCCTTCCCCCCTTCTTCTCATTGGTCAACTCCGTGGGTTCTCTCCGCACTAACCCTCCATTCCGAACCCTCCACCAAACGGCCGTTAACGTCTCCTCGAACGACCGGGGCTGAAATTGCGCATGCGCGACAGGCAACTCTCCCAAGCGGAGAAATGCTTCCAAACCACCAAGGAAAAGCAACAACAGGCCACGCCTCTCCGCGTGCGCTAAACCAATGAGAACGGGAAGAAAGAGGCATAAATTATGACGCAAAGAGGCGGTAGGAGGGGCGAGGAGGGTGGAAGCGAAAGCGAATAGACTCCACCCCTTTAGGTCGATCAGCCAATCAGAGAACACAGCAGTCAGGCGGCAATTTTCTGGAGTTGTGGAGTTTTTTTTCCACGCCCATTTCCCGCCCCCTGCCTCGAAAGGGCGCGCGAAATATTGAGGACACGCCCCATCTTCTAAATCAACCAATCAAGACTCTGCCTGAGCCGTTCCAGCATATTTTATTAGCATTCTGAAAACGTGGTGAGTGTTTTTTAGTGTTGTCAGTCCGGGACGGTTCCCACCCCTGATGCTCCCTCTTGTTAAAAGATAAATTTAGTTTCTTCAAATCCAAGACATATTCAGGGTGTAAGCCATGAAGCGAAATACGACAGAATACAAAATCCACAAAACAGTGATACCTTGGGCCAACTAAAAATATATATATTATGTATTTTGTTATATAACAATATATATATGTATGTATATATATATATATATATATATAGTTATATAAAACAACAGGATGTATATATATATATATATATATATACAAAATCCACAAAACAGTGATATCTTGGGCCAACTAAAAATATAATATATATTATGTATTTTGTTTTATATATATATATATATATATATATAAAAACAAAATACATAACACAGATTAGCAAAGGCATATACTGCATTTGGAAGACTTCACAAAAGAGTCTGGAGCAATAAACACCTGAGGCAAAGCACAAAAATCAGTGTATAGAGCCATTGTACTGTCTATCCTCCTTTATGGATCTGAAACATGGGTCACCTATCACCACCTACAACTCCTCAAGCGCTTTCATCAGCACTGTCTACGCACAATCCTAAATATACACTGGACTGACTATGTGATGAATGTTGCTGTCCTTGAGCAAGCAGGGATCACCAGCATTGAGGCCATGATATTGAGAATGCAGCTGCATTGGGCAGGGCACGTTTCTAGGATGGAGGATCATCACCTCCCCAAAATACTACTCTACGGTGAACTCGCCACGGGTCAGCGTAAGAGGAGTGCTCCAAAAAAGCGATACAAAGACTCCCTGAAACAACATCTCAGGCTCGGCCAAATTGATCACCAACAGTGGTCCGCCCTGGCCTCACATCGGGAGGCATGGAGATGCACTATCCACAATGCCGCAGCCTTATTTCAGAACTCACGCCGAACAAGTCTTGAAGAGTTGGCCCAAGATATCACTGTTTTGTGGATTTTGTGTGTGTGTGTGTGTGTGTGTGTGTATATATATATTTATAAAACCTGACACGTAGGTATGGCCCCAATTTTATCCGTAAGTACGAAGAATCACTGTTTTTCACAGCCTGTCATTCAAACACACCAAACACACCCTCCAAATTTCCCTGTTTGGAAATTAGGCTCTATAAATTTCTAATCTGTTACTTTAAATAATAATAATAAACAAGTGATAAATATTTAAAGAGAGGAAACATAGACTTTAAATAAAATTGCTCAATCAGAGAAACTGGGAAGTTATTTTTAAGTGTTTTTATAGTTGTATGTAAGATGGTTAAGTAATTGGATAATGATCCTACTTGTTTGTTTGTTTGTTTGTTTGTTTTACATTTTTTTCTTTTTTGTTTTTCTTCTTGTAGTGGTCTTATAGTAGTACTGTCTTTATGTATTTTAATTGCTTGAATGTTAATATACTGTACAGTTGTCCCTCCATATTCACAGATTTGGCATTCATGGCTTGAAAATATTCTTTAAAAAATAATAATCCAAAAAGCAAACCTTGATTTTGCCATCTTATATAAGGACACCATTTTGCTATGCCATTACATATATATATAATGGGACTTGAGTAATCATGGATTTTGGTATCCACAGGGGGTCCCGGAACCAAACCCCAGCGAATGTGAAGGGACAACTGTGTTTAAAATAATAAGAATAATGATACAGGAACAATTAATCTGGTGAAAAGATTTGGAGGTCGCCATCCCAGATTCTGGGGGCATCCACACTAGAAAAATAATCCAGGCTGAAACTGGATTATTTGCATGGGTCCTTCCTATGGCATCTTGGGCTTCGTAGTTTGGTGAGGCTCCAGCACTTTTTGGCAGAGAAGGCTAAAGACCTTGTAAAACTACAGATCCCAGGATTTCATAGGAAGGAGCCATGCAAATAATCCCGTTTCAACCTGGCGTATTTGTGTAGTGTGGATCCCCCTGCCATTGGGGGGAAAAAAATTCTGTCCTCAGATAGCAAAGAGGGAAAGTATTTTCTAAAGAATCAAATGGGTATTGTTGGTGACAGCATGGTGAGTCCTACCCCAGAGGACAGGATCAGAATTCAAAATTACTTTAACAGATGAGAGAGTTGTGCCAAAAGTGACAAGATGAATTGTAACTGGGAGAAATACAAAGTACTACACTTAGGCAGAAAAATAATGAAATGCACAGATATAGGATGGATGGTGCCTGGCTTGACAACAGCACATGTGAAAGGAATCTAGGAATTTTAGCAGATTCACAAGCTGAACATGAGTCAACAGTGTGATGTGGCAGCTGAAAAAGCCAATGCAAATCTAGGCTTCATCAATAGGAGTATAGTGTCTTGATCGATGGATGTAATGCCCATTACATCTATTCTGCTTTGGTCAGACCTCACCTGGAATACCACGTCCTGTTTTGAGAACCACAGTTCAAGAAGGATATTGACAAGCTGGAACATGTCTACAGGAGGGTGACCGAAATAATAAAAGCATGGAAGCCCTATGTATGGAATGCCCTATGAGGACCAGTTTAGGGAGCTGGGTATCTTTAGCCTTGACAAGAGGTGACATGATAGCCATGTCCTACTGAAGATGGAGCAAGCTTGTTTTCTGCTGCTCCAGAGGCGAGGACATGGAGTAATGGACTCAAACTATAGGAAAAGAGATTCCACCTAAACATTAGGAAGAACTTCCTGACAGTAACAGCTGTTTGGAAGTGGAATACACTGCTTTGTAGTGTGGTGGAGTCTCCTTCTTTGGAGGTTTTTAAACAGAGGCTGGATGGCCATCTGTTGGGAATGATTTGATTGTGTATTCCATGATTTGATTGCATGGCAGAGGGTTGGACTAGATGACCCTTGTGATCTCTTCCAACTCTATGATTCTATGAGTTGAGGTCTTACTACCATACAGTATGTGGTGGTCATGACCATGAGTACTTCATTTCTGGAACTGGGTAGTTGCAGAAATCATCACCAGATTGGGACAAATTATTATGATGCAAATGAGTCTCTTTCTCATAAAGAATTGATTGTGCATTTATGTTTGGCAGCATGTTTAGAGATTGCACAAAACTGGAAAGGCTTAAATGCCCTATCACTTTTGTAGTGGTTAGAAAGAGTCTGGAACATCTTGTTGATGGAGAAATTAACTGAAAAAGTAAGAACCACGAGAGACAACCACCCAAGCCCACTCTAAATTGTATGAGATTTGGTGTCAGGATGCACTGCAAGATCCTCCTGAGCATGGACAGAGAGTCAGGCATCGCCACAGTGCTAGGCTATGCACATGGTCTAATGCCAAGAAATCAGTCAGAGACAGTGTACAGCTAGCAGGCTTTACTTGTCAAAGAGCAGAGAAGATACATTACAGCAGCAACAATACAGTTAGTTATCTATATACATTTATCTATTTTATATATATATATATATATATATATATATATATTGCTCTCAGGTATGTTGCCATTTCCAGTGTGCTGATTGGCTGCTTAGGAAACTGACCAACCAATCAAAGCTCTGTTGGGCAGCCAATCAGCAAACTGTGAGCGGGACCACGTGGAAGTTTCACTCCTTCCTAAGCATGGCAGAGGCAGAGGGGGTGTGAGTAGCTAGGGTGTGTGGCATGGGGTGTGTGTGTGTGCGGCATATACGGGGTGCGGGCAGGGTGGTGCGAGTGTGGGGAGAGTGGCATGGGGTGCGGGGAGGGCGGTGTGAGTGTGGGGCGGGCGACACATGGTGGCGCAGAGTGCGGGGAGGGCGGTGCGAGTGTAGGGAGGGCGGTGCGAATGTAGGGAGGGTGGCACGTGGTGGCATGGAGTGCGGGGAGGGCAGTGTGAGTGTGGAGAGGGCGGCACATGGTGGCACGGAGTGTGAGGAGGGTGATGCGAGTGTGGGGAGGGTGGCATGTGGTGGCACGGAGTGCAGGGAGGGTGGTGCGAGTGTGGGGAGGGCAGCACAGGGTGCGGGGAGAGCAGTGCAGGGAGGGTGGAACATGGAGGCACGGGGTGCGGGGAGGGTGGTGTGAGTGCAGGGCGGGTGGCACATGGAGGCATGGAATGCGGGGAGGGTGGTGCGAGTGCGGGAAGGCGGCACATGGAGACACAGGGTGTGGGGAGGGCGGTGCAAATGCGGAGAGGGCGGCACAGGGTGTGGGGAGAGTGGTGCAAGTGTGGGGAGGTTGGCACTGGGCAGCACGGGGTGCGGTGCGGGTGGGGCGGGGAGGGCAACACAGGGTGTGAGGAGGGCGGTGTGAGTGTGGGGTTGGTGGCACGAGTGCAGGGAGGGTGGAACTGGGGCACAGGGCACGGGGAGGGAGGTGCAAGCACAGGGAATGCAGCATGGGGTGCAGGGAGGGCGGCGCAAGCATGGGGAGGGCAGCATGGGGCAGCACGGGAAGGGTGGCGCAGATGCAGGGAGGGTGGCGCAAGCACAGGGAGGGCGGCATCAGGGAGTGGCATGTGTACCACGAGGGGTGTAGTGCATGGGAGGGGGATTGTGTATGTTACACCGGGTATAGCTAGTCTATATATATATAATTCTCTTGGGTATGTTGCCTTTCCCAGTGTGCTGATTGGCTGCTCAGGAAACACACTCAACCCACACCCAACTAATCACCACCTGTATGCAAATTCCCTCTCCACGTCACAATATACTCCTGTCACTCAATCTGTGGCCCAGATAGGGACCCAGATAGTCAGCTGGCGGTGGTGACAGGCCACCTGTAATGGGACCCAGGCAGTCAACTGGTGGTGGTGATGGCGGCGGCAGGACAACACAGCAAGTCAGTAATTCTGGGTAAAGTGTGGACTGCTGAGAAAGGGGAGGAGGAATTTAAATCCACCAGACTACCTTACAGGGTTGTCGTAAGGCCAACCAGGAGTTTTTTGGGGAGTTTTTTTAACAGCGTATAGTATGCCGAGTCCAGCTACTGTCCACGAAATGTGCTTCTCAGACTCACTGCCTTAACATTCTGTTTTCACAGAGATACAGTCCTTTCCACACTCAAGTATCTGATCATCCCCTGCATTTCCAGTCTCTGCAATAACAGCAGCTGTGAATAAGTCACCTTGGCCTCTCTGCTGAAACATATTTCTTTGCCCTAGGAAAATCTCTTCACTATTTCCATATACAGAATACAAGAATATACAGTACCTTAACATTTGGTACATTAGTTATGCAAACAAAAATGCCCATTTTCTCACTCCCCTTTCCTCCCATGTTGATTTTTTGAAAGATACTCTATTATAATGGTTGTCATGTCAGCTGGAGATTTCTTGTTTGGATAATCAGGAAACATCAACTCAGTATACCTCATTCTACTGGATCTGATATGGATGGGTTCTTGGATATGTTTGTTTCTGTAAAATCTTTTTAAAACCAATAAAAAGAAAATCAAGAGAGAAACCTTAGTTAAAGCGGGGTATTTCAGAGCAAGGTAAAATGGGGGGGGGTATTCCTTCTTGTTTATTTAGGGAGGTGGGATATGGAACATTTATTCTAGGCTACTTTCCTTTGGCCAAAAGGTGGGTGCGTAGCCGAGTGGAGGGTGGGCTGCGAGAGGAAAGAAGGAAGCTGACTAAGGAAATCCAAAGACACTCCCACAGAAAATCTTTGCAAATTGCAGCAACAAATGAATTCATTCTCGCAAATTGTAGCAAGTTGGTGCTCTCCTAGGTGGAGCAGGGATTTGCACACAGTCCTTGAACTGGCAAAACCACCTCTGAGTATTCCTTGCCTAAGAAAAGCCTATGACATTCATGGGATTGGCACAAGTTGACAGGTGACTTGAAAGCACACACACACACACACACACACACCTTTCCACTTCTCTTTCTCTCCGGCTTTTCTTCGCAAACGAAGATTCAGGAAGGACTCATCCCGAGCTTTCTGCAAGCGTGCTGATGACTGAAAAGGCCAATCCGAGATAAACAAGTCCGGTTGCAGAAAGCACAGCAGAAGGTCTCCTTGGGTGCTGTTTCCGGGTTATGATTCTTTCTGCATTGTCGTTTCTCTTCAAGACTTGTTTGGTGTCAGTTCTCAAATAAAGCTGCAGCATTGTGGATAGTGTGTCTCCATGCCTCCCGATGTGAGGCCAGGGCGGACCATTGTTGGTGATCAATTTAGCTGAGCCTGTATTGAGGCCATGATATTGAGAACACAGCTGTGCTGGGCAGGACACGTTTCTAGGATGGAGGACCATCGCCTCCCAAAAATAGTACTCTATGGTGAACTTGCCATGGATCAGCATAAGAGGGCCGCTCCAAAAAAGCGATACAAGGACCTTTCCACTTGCTCAGAACTAAACCCCCCAGATTGAGAATTTGCACCTTGGGGTCAGCTACACAACAAATTTTTGTCCAAGACGTGAAAAAACACATTCTCGAATCTGTCCCTCATTGTGCCCACGATTTTTAACGGATTTAAAATTATTCCGAGTTTATTGTTTACACTCATCTTTTTCTCCGAGTAAAGATGGTATCTGTGACAAAAAATCACAGGTCTTTCTTGTACCCATGTTGAGAGACATCTCGGAATTATTCTTAGCTGTCCAGCACAGATGTGTAAAATCGTATCTTTGACTATTCACTTCTGTTGTCACATACTTCCTGTGAGGATTCCTGTCACGCATTATACCATTGGTCATGAAACATCTGTGCTGATGCGTTGCTATTGGCTAGAAAACATTTGAGCGGTAGGTTCCTCTTACCAGTGAAACACCATTCGTATGTGAATTCCTTATCATGGAGATGTCTCTTCAGTGCTGCATGGCTATCATCACTATCATAAGATGTACCCTTCAGTTGATGTATGCAAGGAAGCGCTCCCATCACCTCTGACTGGCATGTCTCCTGCTTCTCAGGCAACAGATGGAAGTGTACTCATTTGTATCCAGATCATGGCTCCTTTTTGGAAGTGATATCATATCTGCTCCCATGCTTTGGGAGTTGAGTTGTCCATCACCCCGTTTCAGGAGGTGGTGGGTGTACCTGACAACAGAAGAGTGGTGGAAGATATTTGTAATGTCTGTCTGGTCTGATGAACAGTGCTTTAAGTACTTCAGAATGCCATGGACCCTATTTATGAAGTTAGTGGAAATCCTATGACCTGAGATTGTGAAACGGGACACTAATATGAGGAAGGCTATTCCCGGTGAGAAGCGAGTTGCGATCACTGTCTGGCTACTTACTCACTGGGGCTCATACAGTGTTGCCTGCACTCAGTTTGGAGTTGGACGGTCCACCATTGCTAGAATCTTCATAGAGTTTGTCCTGACAATGGAAAAACTTCTTCTGAAACGTACCATCTACCTCGGAGACCATAGAAAGGTAATTTCATTTGCATTCCTTTTTTAGCAATGTGTCACTATTATGTATGGTCTGTGTGTGTGCATGAGGGGAATTATGTGTGTGTAGATAATATGTGTGCATATGTGGGGGTGTACTGTTGGACGAAACTCCCCCCCCCCCGACGCATGTTCTGTATTTTTTTAAAATGTGTGTTAACGAAAAATCACATCTTTTGTCATATCCTTAAATGATGAGGGAAAGAATTCAGGTGTTAATCCTGCTTAAGTATTACTGCTGGAGACAATCCTTGTCTGTGTGTGTGTGTGTGTGTGTGTGTGTGCGCACATGCACATGTGATTCTTGCTGCTGTGTGACTCTAGAGAGTATTATATTTGCTGATATTGTGAACCTTCTCCTGCTTTACTTTTTCAACAGGTAATGGATGGCTTTGAGGAAATGGGGTATCCCCCAGGTAATTGGAGTGATAGATAGATGCCATATTACTCTTCTCCCTCCGGTGCGGCAGGGGAACAAATACATTAACAGAAAAAACAGTTACAGTGTGTTGCTTCAGGGCAAATATTTATTTATTTATTATAAATGTTTATTTTATATATATATATATATATATATACAATAACAAACAATTATATACAATACGTACAAGTACACACATAATAAACAAAACAGATAAACAGATAGCAACTATACCTGAATAACACAAAACAACATCAAATAAATGACTTCCTCATCTGTCAAATCCTAGTTTAGTATCAGTTATTCTACCTCCCGCATTTGTACAAATCTTTTAAATAAAGTTTTAAAGCAATTTTTATAAAAAGTCCCCAAAATTCCCTTTTTCACAGGGCTCAATATTTTATTGTTTTGTATCCCTTTTTCTCTCACCCTCCTTGTCTTTTGCTTGTTCTTTCCCTTCCGACTTCATATATTCCAAGAGAGGGTGCCATACCTCCCAAAATAATTCCTTTGGCTTACCATCTAGTAAATAAGTGAGTTCTTCCATCCCCATTGCTTCTATCAATTTCTCTAGCCACTCCAGTTCTGATGGGATCGATTCCTTTCTCCAGTACCTAGCGTATACTATTCTTGTTGCTGTTATCATATGCCAAAGCAGTCTTCCTAG
Organism: Gambelia wislizenii; assembly: GCA_030847615.1. NCBI lineage: Eukaryota > Metazoa > Chordata > Lepidosauria > Squamata > Crotaphytidae > Gambelia > Gambelia wislizenii. The sequence continues at coordinate 42,057,941 of JAUMIR010000002.1, forward strand.
CTTTTCATTTCAGATTGTATCCTTATCATAGACACCCAACAGAAATGACTCAGGGGACATCTCAATATTAATTTTAATAATCTTTTGAATTTTGGATCTAATCAAATACCAACATTTCTTTGCTTTGATACAATCCCACCATAAATGAAATAAGGTTCCCCTTTTACCTTGGCATTTCCAGCATTGATCAAGTTTACTACCCACAATTTTTACAATTTTTGCTGGAGAGAGGTACCACCTAAATATTACCTTCAAGACATTCTCTTTTAAGCTGTATGATCTTGTATATTTGACTGACCTTTTCCAAACCTTTTCCCAGTCTTCTAACTCAATGTTATGCCCAATGTCTTCAGCCCATTTTATCATATACTCTTTATCTACCTCCGATTCCATATCGTAGTCTAACAGCAATTGATATAATCTAGATAAAAGTCCGTGATTTCCTTTATTCAATATTTATTCAATATTGCTTCAAATTTAGATTGCATTAGATTCTATTCCTCCTTCGACCATATATTTTTTAAGCCTTTCTTTTATTTGAAGGTAAGGAAACCAATGCATCTCCCTACCTTCTTGATGTAATTGTTCTTTCCCTTTTAACTGCACCTCTTCTTTATTTAGATGAATTAGGTCTCTATAGGTAAGCCAAACCGTTTTACTTCTAAGGCTTTTTATAGCCAGCGCTTCTACTGGCGATGTCAGAGCCGGCAGTTTGCTGAACAAATATCTTTTATATTTTCCCCAAACTTTAAATAAGGATCTTCGTATAACATGATTATAAAATTGTTTCTATGCTTTAATCTTATTGTGCCATACAAAGGAGTGCCAGCCAAAGAGAAGTTCATGTCCTTCAAGCAGCAAAGTTTTTGCATTGTCCAATGTTAACCACATTTTGGTCCACATCAGACAGCTGGCTTCATAATACAGCTTTATATTTGGAAGACAAAAGCCTCCTCTTAACCTCATATCAGTCAGTAATTTGAATCTTATTCTAGGCTTTTTGCCCATCCATATTAAATTGGATATGTCTTTATCACATTCTTTAAACCATTTCAAGGGAATTGCAATTGGTATCATTTGAAATAAAAATAATAATTTGAGAAGAATGCTCATTTTAACAAGGGACATTCATCCCATTAAGGACAATCCCAAATTTTTCCAAATTTTAACTTTTTTCACGTATTTGCTTCCATAAGGGCTCATAGTTGTTTTGAAATAATTTATTATTTTTATTGGAAATCATAATACCTTGGTATTTTACTTTTTCTGAACATTTGATACCCGATAATCTTTCTAATTGAATTTTCTCTTCTTTGTTTAAGTTTTTTTTGTCAAAAATTTAGTTTTTTCTTTATTAATTTTAATTCCTACCATTTGACTAAATTTATTTAATAATTCATTTATTTTTATCAATTGTTTGAGGGGATCTTCCAAGTACAAGACTACATCATCCACAAAAGCTTTGTACACGTATTTCTCTTTTCCTACTTTAACACCCCTAATCTCCTCATGAAGACTTATTTCTCTAAGTAAAACCGCCAATACCAATACAAACAACAAGGGAGAAAGGGGGCAGCCCTGCCTTGTTCCTTTTTGTATTGTAAAATTATCGAGTCTTACCTCATTCACTATCAAATGAGCCTTTTGTTCTGTATAAATTGCTTTAATCCATGAAGTAAAATTATCTCCAAATTTCATAATTTCCAAAATTTTTGATAAGAAACCCCAATTTACCTTGTCAAAGGCCTTTTCCGCATCAAGGAACATTAATGCTCCTTTTTTCCCAATGTGATAATCCACATATTCTAAAATATTTAGGGTTGTTCTCAAGTTGTCTCTCATTTGTCTTCCAGGCAAAAAAAACCCGTCTGATCTTCTCCTATGAATTTTAACAGTATTTTCTTTAATCTCTGAGCCGAAATAGAGGAAAAAATCTTACGATGGATGAGACAAGGCTGCGAGCACACTCTTTGTTCCAATCCCCTTCGAGACTAACAGTCTACAGGGGCGCTGGAACAGAAACTTTTTCACTAGCCTCTTTGCTAGCTATCTTGCTGGCCTCTGTCTAGCCTTCCTCTCTATCTCGCGAGAAGGGACAAGCTGAACTTGCAAGTTAATCAGCAATCCAATACAGTGGGGTGTTTGGCTTCTAGCGGAGCGCTAGATGTCTGTGGCTCCTTTCACTCTCACTTGAACCGGAAGTCCCATAAAGGGCTGTTTATTGATATGGAGGTTGGATGGGGCGGGAAAATACATGATGCGAGGATGCTATGAAATTTTTCTTTCTATGAAACTATGGAAGCAGGAGTTTTTGTCCCTAGCAATCCCAGTATAACCATTTCCGGAACTCAGATTGGCCCGCTTGCATTAGCTGGCAGTGCGTACCCAATCAGAAAATGGCTTCTCATGCCATACAGGGGTACAACAACACCAAAGCAGCACCTATACAATAAGCATCATAACTATGCTAGAAATATCATCGGACATGCCTTTGAGAGATTAAAAAGCAGGTGGAGGTGCCTCACAGCCACTCTGGAGGTTTCAGAGGAGAATGTGTGCTCTGTAATCTGTGTGTGTATGATCCTAGACAACATATGTGAAACGGGTGGGGAAATATTAATGGATATTGGATAACCCTAATAGGGTACAGAGTTACATACTGGATACTCAGAAAAAAGAGGAGGGTGAGGCAGTGTGTGATGCCCTAGAGGAATACTTTTGGCGATTGTCACATGCAAGTTAAATTGGTGTATGTTAAGAAATGTCTCCTTCTTCACCCATGCAATTGAATAGAAAGGGAGGAAAGGTGCAAGCAGATGTGCCTTTGGAAAATAAATATTTTTTGTTTATGCAAACACGGGTCTAAGTCTCCTTTCTTCATATGATTTAGGGGTTCTAGTTACTGTTGACTCACTGGCCAAAAACTGCACTGAAAAAAGAAGAAATCTTGATTGGTAGTAGTACATCAGGAACACTTTAATACAATGTTTAACACTTGGATTCCAATCTGCAATATAAATCTTACATTAAAAAAAAATATATAAGCCTATGAGGAAGGTTAGCTTCTAAAGCAGTAAAACCGCAGAGCAGGCTGCAGTGGACAGCGAACTGTGTTCCTATGCCAAAAAACCAATAGTTGTATATCCTTTAACTTTTTAAAATTTGAAACCTTTCTGTGCCATCCCTAACTGGGGGAAAACTTTGCAAATAATGGTTTACAGGATACCATATAAATGTGTGTTTTTGCATCCTCTGCCATGGTGTTACGATGGCAGAGGGCGGCCAAGGAAATAACAGGGTGTCCCAGCGCGTCACCTACTGGAGGACCCAGGAGACTACTCTGCTTCTGCAAAGTCTCTCCCAGCAGGTCGGTGTGCCGGACCACCTTATGTGGTCCTCAAACAGGACGAACCACTATCATTTTGCAGAGGCCACGAGGTTTCTAAGGGGAAGGGGTTATATCAGGACAGACCTCCAGTGCCATTCAAAGTTTAACCTTTAAAAGGACATTTTTATGAGGCTCTGGAGACTCATGGTGAAAATTCCCCACCCCAGAGAAGACCTCAATTTTTCCACGTGCTCCGAGAGATGTGGGAAAGAGCTGGCAGGCCCTCGTATAGGGACAGAATTCCAGCCAGTAGGTGACAACTTTCCACAACAGAGAGTGATGTTACTATTACTGCTAAGTTCTCCACTTGCACACAGGCTTACTTATGATTGCCCATTCTCCTCCTCTTCCCTTCTATTTAATATAGGGGTCCGCAGAAGGATGGGTAGGCCGGACGCGTCCCCATCGTTCCCCACACCAAATAGGGCTGAGGAGGAAGGACAGCAGGCTGCTGCAGTGCCAGAGCAAGGTGATCTTAAAAAAATATTTCTTAGAAGTATGAGGCTGTGCTTAGGGATGGTTCATAGGGTAAAAAAATAAACCCCCTGTTTTCTCATCTAACAGCACAAATGGATGTGCATGAGGCAGCTGCCCAAATAGCAATTATGAACATAGTTGCAAGGATAGAGGCACTTGGTATGTTTTCATAATGCCTGGTATCCTGGGGGGTGTGGGGAAGAAACAATAAATTATTCTTAAAAAGTCCTTTCCTCACGTTTTTACAGCTGCACACTTTCATGAAAGATGTGAGAGGCTGGAGGAAAGACTGCGGAGAATTGAAGACCGGGCCCGCCAGCAGTGAACATGTTATTATTTGTTTTTGTTCAATGATCAGAAGTTATGATCCAGTACTTATTTATTGTTTATTTGTTATCAGTTTTCTTTAGATAAAACACCCTTATTTCCTAAACCTACTGTCCTAAAGATCATTACCCTTTTTCCTCGTTGCTTATGTCCTTACCTGATTCCTAATATGCCTTTCTCATTTGCCTCCATGTACACACTGTAAATAATTGTTTTGTACAAATAAATAATTGTTTTACTTTTATTAACGCTGTTCCATCCCTGTGGTTTAACAGTGCAGTGCACAATAATAAAAGTGGTGACTGGGGTGGGAAGGACAGGATACCCAATGAAAATAAGGTTTTCATGGTCAAGTGTCCATATAAGTAAAAACTAAGTAGATACAGAAGACAGAGCACCCAACACGTCAAAGATACTTTTTAAAAGATGTAAGTGTCAATGCACCAACAATCCCCAGGAAATAATACTGTAAATATTTCCTTTTCTTCCATTAATAATATTTCTTTCATAAAACTACTATTTGATACTATAGACCCCAGCATCCACAACATTTCACGTCTAATGAATCTGATAATGTGCATGTATAGTGTGTGGTGGAAGATCCTATGTGTGAGAGAAAGCTGATTACAAACAGGATACAAATAACTAGACTACAGTTAGCAATGGTAAAGCTATTAATGTGCAAATTTGTTTGGCTTACTAGAGCCTATGAACAGGGACACAGCAAGAAGTGAGAAATACAATTAAATTGGTAATGTGCTAATAAAAAACAAGTTGAGATTACAATAACTGACATCAGTGCTACACTACAGCAAACAAAAACATAGCAGTTTAGAGGCATACTTGATTGGGCAGGTGAAAAATGGGGATAAGGAGACCAGTAAAATAGAGAACTAATATAACCTCATAGTGAAAGAGGGGTAGATTTCTTTATCTTTCTGGCTGGTATACACATGCCAAGTTTCCCCTGTCCTTTGGGCAGTGTTGCTTGATTATTTTGGGGTTCTGAGTTTTCATGCTGCTCTAAATCAGCGACAGGTATGCCATTGTTAGATCTTTGAACAAGCACCCTTCTAGGTTTTGGTGCAGATGTGAGATGCTGGACTATAGTTTCCAGCAAACTGGTCTGCTTAGATAGTGTAGCCTAGTCTAGCAGCTTCTTGTGTTCCCTTTCCTGCAGCATACATTCTTTAACGCATTCATTCATACACTCTGCTCTCAAATCAAACTACTCTGAGCAGTCATCCAATTGTGTTATTAACTTGTCCATCAAGGCGTTGGAATTCCTGATAACTTCTGCAGGGTCAAGAGACCTCTTTTCTCTCTTAAGTCTATGCATCGCTAATCGCGCTGCAGGCGATAGTGTAGCTGCCGCATTACTCAAAATAGACACGCTATAGGAAAAGAATAAATAAAATTTTAGAAATTCCCTTGCGCTTTGAATAACCAGTCAAATGCTTAAATGTTATAGCAAGGCATAGCAATTTCTTTTTTAAACAGTAAGCACTGTCGGAAAAGTCTACAAAAAAGTAATGTAAAGAAGGTAAAGAATTACCATTCTGAGCAGCTTGACTACTCCAAAGCATGTCCAACTCTGGCTCAGTCCGTTCCCCACTATCATGGACCTGTGATTCTGACACAGAATCAGCCATTGTATCTTGAATTACTTAATCATTATTTATTTATTTATTTATTTATTTATATCCTGCCCCTCTACGGAATGCAATCGGGGCAGCTTACAACATTTAAAATATACATCCAAACCTCTTCCCTCCCCCCTTAAAATACAATTAAATAATTCAAATTTAATTTTTTTTTAAAACAAATCCCTCCCCTCCCCCCTTAAAATACAATTAGATGTTTCAAATTTAAAATATTCTTAAAACAAATACTACAAGTAAACAATAGACAGTGGCTGTAGTGAGGCCGGGACAAATTAGATTTTCTTTCTAATGGCTGGTATCTATTCAGGAGAGGCTCTTAAGAGCTTTTTAAAAGCTATTTAGGGTGGTAATATGATGGAACTCATCCGGCAGGCCGTTCCATAATCTGGGAGCAATAGCTGAAAAGGTCCTCTGGAAGGTCATAGAAAGCCTATTTTTTAAAGGTTGTAGCAAATTCTTCCCAGAGGACCAGGTCCGGTTTAACCAGTCTGCCAAATCAGCATTGGCAGGGGGCCCCAAGGTCAAGCCCCCCCCCCTGCTGACCTCCTTATCTGACAAAGGAGACAGCCAGGAAACAGCCAGGAGGAGCCGCTGCTTTGTAGCCCCCTCCTACCCTCCTCCTCCAAAAACTTCCTGCTGGCTTAAAAAAAAAACAAAAAAACCCAGTATCTCCCAAACTAGAAAGAGAAAGAAGCAGCAGCCCCCCTGGCAGAAGCTGGAGGGAGTTTGCTGCTGCAAAAGGAAGCCAGTCAGGCATGTCGGAGAGGGGTGAGTTTGTGTGTATGAGAGATAGGGGGAATTTGAGGGTTGTTTCTTTCCCTCAGAAAGGGTTTCTTCCTTCCTTCCTTCCTTCCTTCCCTTTCCTTCCTTCCACATCAATACCCTCCAGTCCATCCTTCCTGCTGCTCTTAACATGTCCTGGTTCCTCTCCCCTCCCTTTTCCCCTTGGTCTTCTTCAGCTTCCTCCCCTTGCTACCAACTGAGTTCAGCCTGCAAAAGAAATTTGTGTGTGTTTGCCTATATGCCTTCAAGTCATTTCTGACTAAGGTGAACCTGCCATGGGGTTTTCTAGGCAAGGTTTGTTCAAAGGGGGTGTGCCTTTGCCTTCCTTTGAGGCAGAGAGAGTGTGACTTGAACAAGGTCAGCCAGTGGGTATTCACTGCTGAGTAAGGATTCAGACCCTGGTCTCCATAGTCATAGTGCAATGCTGAAACTTCTACAACACTCTAGCTCTTTTATCAGAAGAATATAAAGAATATACATTAAAAATTTGGAGTAATATTACTGGGAACAATGGTTTTATTGTTGTCACTAAAACACCAGTATCCCATTAGTGTTATGTGAGAGACATTGGCCTAGAGCAGTGGTTCTTAACCTTTTCTTTACCAGGGACCCCCTTTAAATATCTTTTGTTACCCCAAGACTTAACTCAAGATTCAAACCCCTAATAATAATAGCTAACAACAACAACAACAATACAGTTATACCATCCATTAAACTTTCCCTCAGAGGCACTCTTGCTTCTTACTGCAAGTTTGTCCCAAACAGCTCATAGTGTCAGGAGGTTCTTCCTAATATTCAGGTGGAATCTCTTTTCCTATAGTTTGAACCCATAGCTCCGTGTCCTAGTCTCTGGAGCAGCAGAAAACAAGCTTGCCCCATCCTCAGTATGACCTCCCTTCAAATATTTAAACATGGCTATCACGTCACCTCTCAACCTTCTCTTCTCCAGGCTAAGCATGCCCAGCTCCGTAAGCCGTTCCTCATATGTAAATTATTTAATGCAGTAGGCCCCTCTTATCTACGGGGGATTGGTTCGGGGTGTGTGTGGATTCTGAAATCCATGAATAATAGTGAACACCATTGAAAATAATGGGACTTCTCGTTTAAAATACCATAGAGTTGCCTTGGAGGGCCTTGAAAACTGCTAGGGAGGACACATTTTCTATGAAGACTCTATGGTAGGTATGCTGTTTTGTGTCCCATGGATAATGAATCCATGGATATGGGGGTCCTACTGTAATCTGAGCATCCTGTATTGTGAATAGGTTAGGTTACATTGACCTGAGATAAACATATGGGGGCCCCAAAATAAAGCATTGCAGGGGGGCCCAAAATTCCTTAAACCGGCCCTGCAGAGGACCTAAGTGTACAGGGAGGATTATATAGAAGGAGGCAGTCCCGAAGATAGATTGGACCCAAGTCATTTAGGGATTTAAAGGTGATAACCAACACCTTGTACGGGGTCCAGAAAATGATGGACAGCCAGTGAACTGATCTTAAGATCGGTGTTATGTGGTCTCTTCTGGATACACCCGAGATCAGTCTGGCTGCCATATTCTGTACCAGTTAAAGCTTCCGGACCAAGCACGAGGGTACCCCCATGTAGAGTGCATTACAGAAATCAAGGTGGGAATTTACCAGAGCATGTACCACAGTCTCAAGGTCCCTGACTTCCAGGAAACGGAGCAGCTGGCATATCAGCCAAAGCTGATAACAGGCACTCCTGACCGTTGCATTTACCTGATTTGTCATCTGGACTGATGAGTACAGGAGTACTCCCAGACTGCGAACACAGTCCTTGGAAGAGAGTGTGACCTCATACAGGACTGGAGGTTTTATCCTAATACATGGGTTTGGGGCTGCTACTGTGAGTACCTCCATTTTGTTTGGATTCAGCTTCAGTTTGTTTTCCCTCATCCAGTCCATTACAGTTGTCCCTTCACATTTGCGGGGGTTACGGGAACAAGACCCCCGTGAAAGTGAAAAAAACGCAAATAAAAGCAGCCTCTGAGGGTTTAACAAGGAGCCCTTCCTAAACAAACACACACACAGGGAAGGCTCGGGTGGCATCTGAAGTCCCAGCAAGCAACTGACCCAGCCTCTGAGCATTTAAGGAGGAAAGAAAAGCACAGCCCCATGCTGTGAGCACGCAAGCAAAGTCCCCCCTTGCCACTCCCCTCTCTGTGTTTTAACAAACTGAATTGCTTCTTTAAAACTCAAATTAAAACTCACTCCCTGCTGGCCGAAAGAAAAGCACAGCCCCATACTGTGAGCAGGCAAGCTTTCCTCCTTAAATGTTTAGAGGCTGGGTCACTTGCTTGCTGGGAGATGCCACCCACAACTTCCCTGTGTGTGAATATGTGCAGGAAAGGTTCGAAATGTGAGTTTTAAAGAAGCAATTCAGTTTGTTGAGACACAGAGAGGGGGTGGCAAGCATGCGGCTGTGCTTTTCTTTTGGCCATGAGGAGACATGGGGCGAAATGTGAGTTTTAAAGAAGCAATTCAGTTTGTTAAGACACAGAGAGGGGAGTGGCAATGGGGGGGACTTTGCTTGCGTGCTCACAGCATGGGGCTGTGCTTTTCTTTCCTCCTTAAATGCTCAGAGGCTGGTGGGGGGTGTTGGTTGCTTGCTGGGATCTTCCCTGTGTGTGTATGTGTGTAGGAAGTTTTCCTCTTTAAATGCTCAGAGGCTGGGTTGGGGGAGAGGGGGGGGGAGGAATTTCCACGAATACATAAAACCGCGAAAGTGAAAGCCACAAATGTAAAGGGACAACTGTACTGCCCTAAGATAATTATTAAGCGAAGAGACACCATCTGAAGTCAGAGCTGAAGACCAAAACATAGAGAAGTATATCTGGGTGTCATCAGCATACTGATAACACACCACCCCATGCCTCCAGATGATCTCTCCCAGCGGCTTCATGTATATATTGAATAGCATCGGGAACAGGATGGCACCTTGTGGGATGCGACAATTAAGCTCTTTCCTTGCAGAACCACTGTTCCCAAGCATCACCCTCTGGAATCTGCCCAAGAGGAAGGAGTGGAACCACTGCAGCGCAGTGCCTCCAATTACTAGCCTTCTTAGGCGATCCAAGAGGATGTCATGATCTATTGTGTCAAAAGCTGCTGAGAGATCCAGTAGCACCAACAGGGTCACACTACTCCTGTTGATGCTCAGGTGAAGGTCATCAGCTAAGGCAACCATGGCAGTCTCAACTCCAAATCCCGTCCTAAAGCCAGTTTGAAATGGATCTAGATAATCAGTTTCTTCCAAGACAGCTTGGAGCTGAAGAGCAACTGCCCTCTCGATCACCTTGCTCAAGAAAGGTAATAAGAAGACTGGCCTATAGTTCTTCATATCCAGAGGGTCAAGGGAAGGTCTTTTTAGGAGCGGTCTAATCACCACTTCCTTCAAGCAAGATGGAACATGACCTTCCCTAAGAGATGCATTGATGATGTCCCTGAGGAACAGCTTCAAGGCATCACCCCCCTGGACAGCCAGCCACAAAGGGCAATAGTCAAGAGGGCAGGTAATTTTCCTCACGCTACCACGTCATCAGTACTTACAAATTGAAACTGATCCAGTATAACCTTATCAACAAAGTAACTGGACACCTCGTCAATTGAATCTGCTACAACCCCTGCGTCCAAGTCGGCTCTTATCTGAGATATTTTATCTATAAAGAAGTTGTGAAATGTGTCACAGTTTAGTAATGGGTTCTGCACAGGTAGAAGCTGTGTCAGTTCCCCCACCACTCTAAACAGCTCTGCTGGGCAAGACTCTGCAAATGCAATACGTGTAGAAGAGAAAGATTTCCTTGCTGCACATATTGCCTCTCTATAAGAATGAAGAAATTTCCTATGACGAGTCCTGTTTTTGCCAGACATACTCTAGTCATTGTCCAACCCGCTTCATCTTCCTAAGTTCTTTGGTATACCATGGCTGGTGGTTAGAAGCAGGTTGGAAAGGATGCTTGGGAGCGATCATGTTGATAGCCTTGGTAAGGTCGGTGTTCCAAATATTGACCAAGGCTTCGACAGAATCACCAGCGTTACCAACCAATGCACCCTCTAAGGCTTTCTGGAACCCAATTGGTTCCATTAGCCTTCGAGGGCGGACCATTCTAATAGGTCCTCCACCCCTGATGGGATGGACAGTGGCTCTGAGTTAAGTCTTGATCAGGAAATGATCCATCCATGACAATGCTGTGGTTTTAGTCACCTCCGCCCACAGATGTTCCTGTTCTGTACTAAAGACCGCATTGAGTCTTCAACCAAAGTTAGTGTTATATTGTTTTCAGAATTTTGAAGGGAAGGAGATGTTTCCACATCTGGAAAAAAATTATTACTTGCAACGGCGGATGGTAAAATTTTATTTTAAATTGTCCGTCATTGATGCAGGGGTATGGGAGGGCTATATCAGGTATCACATGTTGTAAAACTGATGTTAACAGCTATCCCATCAGTGGCTTGGCTCTCCTCCCTCCTCCATCCATTCACAAATCAGCATGATAAAGATCTTTTCACAGTGGTGATGGACAAAGAAATGGAGGTGCTTGCTATTACAAACGAATTCTGTTCCATGCAAAAAAAAAAAAAAAACCCATACAGTCCCGCAGGAAAATAGTCATAGGGCTGCTGAAAGTTAAACATTCCTAGTTAGAAAATATTTTTAAATAACAGGAAAGACAGACGGTAATCCAAATAACCCATAGGTTCCCGCAAAATACATGTTTAAAATATCAATAATGGAACACAAGCCATGCAGGAAATGAAATTATACACACCTTATCTCCCAGTCCTATTTGGCAAGAGACATAAAAGTCACCTACTAACATATTTGTAAAGTAATTTTTACATGTTTTACGCATATGTTGTCAAATATTTAAAAAAGAATTAAAAAGCAACTTACCACCCTGTGATCCAAAGAACAGAGGTGAGCTGCATCTGCTGTCCTCACCGGCCGAGTGATCTACCTGGAATTTAGTCTAACCATGGGGCTGAACAGATCCAGCAGATACTCGGACGATATCTGTGCTTTTCGCAAGCTGTATGGGATGATAGCTTGCGTCTCCCCCTAATATATTGTGTAACTCGGCAAAGAATGGCATAGTTGCCGCGTCGTTACCACTTTTGGAGTTGCGGTCGACCATGTCCCTGTATCTTTTCCGAGAGTCTTGCTCTTGGTCCAGCACTCTTCAGTGGTTCAATCATGCCCCTTGCGCCTCATCTCTACCACAATTTTTTCCAGAGATCAATATTTCTGTGGCATTTTCTCAGTTGGTCCTGTACCTTCTCTTCACCCCATAGCAACAGCAAGTCCAGGGTCTCTGCATGAGACTGTGAGATGCCTCTTCCACCCTTCTGTGGCCTGATTGGTGTTTCACCTTCCATTCTTTCAGTAAAGGTTAGCAGAGAAAGACCCTTACAGTAACGGCTACAGATACGAAATTGCTACTCTGCAGAAGGGCATCTCCAGGCAAGAACGGCGTCCCGACCCCTCCCCTTCAGTGTCCTCTTTGCCCGCCCGTGCCCACCTTTATTTCCTTTATAAAAAGTTCTGAAATATCTTGTACCTGAATGTTCACAGATGCGATTATACGAAACTTCCCATTTCTTTTTTAATAACCCGCAGAAATCTGCGGAAGGGAAAGTAACATGTTTTGTGGGGTTTTGTGCCTCCCCTCCTTCCAAAAAATGTGTGTCTGCCCCACTGACCACGAGGACCACTAGGGTTCTTCACGCATTCTTCATGAATATTTTTTGTCGTGTAGCTAGCTTCCTTGTCTCTGTACTTGGAACAACCCACAAAAATTAGACTCTGAACCAGGCCTTGACATCTGGCAACTCTAACACTTTTGCATTGAATTTAAACTGCTGAATCCATTTTTCCCCTTCCCATTAGGCTTTCGCTTAGGCATTAAGTTGCTATTCTCCCTTCCCTGACATGAAGGTTCTCTTGTGCTGTTTATATTCTCATCAACTCCATCAATGATTCTTGCCTGCTAAAGGAGGCAAAGAAGTTGCCTTTCAGGTTACTTTTCTTTGTAATTTGGAATGGCCCCTCCCTAGAGTGTATGTGACTTAGTCTCAGCACTAAGTCTTGGGATTCCTAGTTTTTGAGAGTTCCTGGTTTACTTGCCACATTCATGCAAGGCCACAGCTAGCAAGATTATTAAATATTGTCAATTACTATATGGATAAGGGCCTGGGGGCTGTCAGGGCTGGTAAGAATATGTTATCTTTGGTTATTGTGGAGGCTGATATTCTCTTCCAGGGATTGTCTATATGAAGCCCAAAAATATGAATTGCTCTGCAGTAATGGCAATTCACAGCAGCTGCTATTTGTCTTATTTTTTTTTTTTTTGGCAGACTGCAGGCATGCAAAGCTATCCACGTTCGCCATGCAAACAGGCATGCCTGCAAATCAAGATGGCAGCCATGAGTGAATTACTTGCGTTTTTACTTAATTCAATCTGCCACTGGACAGTTTAAAAAAAATATCCAAGATGCAAATGAGTGACCTTTCGCTTTAACAAAAAAGCAAAAACGACCCAGACAAATGCCGTTTTATCGCCTTAGCACTTGTTTGCTAAGGCAAAAATCCAACATGGCAGGGTTGTGCTCTTGCTTTGCTAGCAAGCTCCGCCTCCATACATGTCTGATCAACCACCTGCTTGTATTGGGAAAGCAAATCAATTCAGTCTCTTGTCCCAACAAGCAGGAGTATGCATTCCCCTCGCTGTTTTTCAAAAAAGCCTCAAAGGCTTTTCCCGCAGAGTATATGGTGTTTTGGGGGCCCCTTCCTTCACAATATGGCAAATATATGTGGGATGCCATTGGGACAGATCATATTCTCTCCGCACAAATACTGTGAGGAGTATTTTCTCCATTTAGACAACCCCCTATTGTCTGCAGTGAGCAAAGGACACCCAGGACTCACAATTTTGTTACAATTTGTTGTTGTTATGTGTCTTCAATTTGTCCAAACTATAGCAACCTTGCTATCACTGGGTTTTCTTGGCAAGATTTAGTCTGAGGAGGCTTGGAGTTGCCTTCCTCTGATACTGAGAGAGCATGACTTGCCCAAAGTGGGTTCCCATGACTGAATGGAGATTCATATCCTGGTCTTCCAGAGTCCTCATTCAGCACTCAGATAGAATCACAGAGTTGGAAGAGACCACAAGGGCCATCTAGTCCAAGCTCTGCCCTGCAGAAATACACAATCAAAGCACTCCTGACAGACAGCCATCCAGCCTCTGTTTAAAAAACTCCAGAGAAGGAGACTGCACCACGCTTCAAGGCAGTGCATTCCACTGTCAAAAAGCTCTTACCAGCAGGAAGTTCTTCCTAATGTTTAGGTAGAATCTTTTTTCCTGATTGAGTCTATTGCTCTGTGTCCTAGTCTCTGGAGCAGCAGTAAACAAGTTTACACATCTTCAATATGACATCCTTTTAAATATGTAAACATGGCTGTCATGTCACCTCTTAACCTTCTCTTCCCCAGGCTAAACATAACCAACTCCCTAAGCCGCTCCTCATAGGGTATGGCTTCCAGACCTCCTACCATCCTGGTCCCCTCAACAATCGTGAGTAAAAATCGCCAAAATATTACACTCAAATGTCCCTGCAGTACCGCAACAGTACTGGCAGGGACGGGCGTCATCCGAAAGGGACACCCTGCAGCGCTGCAGCCTCGCAACGTGGCGAGGCTGCTTGCGCTGCATTTTACTTGTCCAAAAAAGTCCATAGTTCAGAGCTCAAACCATTACACCATGCTGGCCTCTCCCTGCTCTCTACCAACCATGTAATGGCTGTTCAGGGGGGGCTATTGCAGCAAATCTGTTTATTCAGGGGGTGGTGAACAGGGAGCCATAGTGGAGTTCTGCATGAAGAACTCTTAGCTATGGTGGGCAGTGAAGGATCTCAGATATAGTTTGGGTTATTCACATACACAGCTATTGGAAGCAGAGCCTGGAAAAACTGGACCACAACTTCCAGAGAATGTAGGCAAGCAGGCTCGGCATACTAGTTGTAGTCCAAAAGTAACTTTTCTAAGTTCTATTTTTAAATCGTACCATGAGGGAACAGTTCCCGCACTGCTTGAGCAACATGTAAAGGAAAGCTATAGAAGGGTGTATAAGTTACATACGTACTGTGCACGTCTCCGTACACAACGTCTGGGAGTCAATCCCACTGAATTCCATGGGAGTGGGACTGCCATCTGCATGAACATGTACAGTATAGGAATGTGCTTTACGGGGATTCCAGAGGATTACAGGTCTGCATTTTGTAAAATTGCTGTTTTCTGCTGTCCAGCATTGCATCACAGTTGTAACAATGCATACCTTCACATGAGGAATCCTTCTAGATTTTAATTTTTTAAAGAAGATATCCTCTTTCTTGGAATTATGATCCATTTAGCTCTAATTTGTTAAATTGACCATTTGTAAGCTGCTTTGATAGCCTTTGTGGCTGAAGAGCGGGGTATAAATATAATTATTAATAATAATAATAATAATAATAATAATCCTGCTGCAGTAATGTTGGAGCCTGTCCTCAAGTCATGAAGGAGTGGCAGCTTTGCTTTAAGCGACAGCTGTACATAGAGGTTGTCGAAAAGGTCAAAATAATTCTCATGGAATTCGCTGGGAATATGATCTTTCCTAATGGGAACCCACATCAATGTGTTGTATTCAGAAAGGGGAGGAGCAAAAAACTCCGCAAACTATGCCCGGAGAGCCTTCATGGTTTTTCCCAGAGTTTTTAAAAAGCTCTGCGGGGAATGCACATTCAATTTGAATTGAATTGCTTTCCCATATGAGAGGAAACACAAACCTGATTGGCCAGACAAGCACAGGGGGCGGGGCTTGCTAACAGGGCAAGTGCCTGCTGCCGCCATGCTGGATTTTCGCCTTAGTGAATGATTGTTAGTGATAAAATTTGTATTATCTTTCTTTTTTTGTAAACATGAAATATTGCTTGTGTACATCATGGAAAAAGATTTTTTTAAAAAATGTTGGTGGCAGATTTAAAAGCACGAGTAATTCACTTGCGGCTGCCATCTTGGCTAGAGGACATGCAAAGTTTATGGGGGCTGTGAAACCGTTAAGACAAGTTGCAGCTGCTGCAAATTGCTATTACTGCAAAGTAATCCATTTTTTCCCAGGCTTGTATAGACGAGACCTTAATTCAGAGAGAACACTGTTGGTCAGTTTTGTAGAAAAATATAATAGGGTGTCTTAAAGACTGAAATGTTTACTAAGAGATAAGTTTTATAAACTCAAGCCCACTTTTAACTATACCTTGGTTGTGCCTTTTTTAAAAAAGGAAGATGTGTGCTATAGGATTACAAGTGAAGAGCCCCCTGTGAGGACATCACAGACTCCTGGGGGTCCATGTGGACCACAAGCTAAGAACCACTGCCGTAGACACTATTAAGCCACACACCATTCACAATGGCAATGACCATACTAGTATGAGTGGGGGAATAAGTACTGTATGTTTTCCTGGCAACAAGAAGCAGCAGCTCACTTACTAAGACAATGTGAATACAACTTTGCACTTTATGTACTGCCTTACATTTACATTAAAGTTCTTTTCCTCAGCACCAGCAGTTGCCCTAATGTACATTCAGTGAAGAAGAGGTTGGTTGAAAGAGTTCGGAACAATTAATTTCTCTAGCACTTAGTGGGAAGATTCCAAAACTTTTGAAATAATCCAGATATACATTTCCAGAACACACATGTTTATGTTTAGGGCCAGTGGGGAGAGAGTTGTGTTGCAATTGAAAATGGTCAGCATTTTCTGAATTCTCATTCTCAGCATACAGAGATTGCTCTAACTGACCTCATTCCCAGAACCTGGGTATTTTCTACATTTACAAGCAAAGCCACCTCAGCCCAGTTCCATTCGGGGCCTACCTCCATCAGCTGCTACCACCTTCCTTTTTTATAACCAAAAGCAGACCTTAGAAAAATTAGTTTTTTAACTACAGCTCCTAGAATCCCTAACTAGCATGTTGTGGTGCCTGTAGCCTTGTAGTCCAAAAACCTAATTTGTCCAAGTGCTGCAAAATGGGTGGAAGTTTGTGCTTTCTTGCTGTGCATCGTTTTCTTACTACAGTACTTACCCTTTTTTTCCCTGACCAGTTGCCAATTCTCCTCTGCATTACTCTGTATACTCTGCAAGTATAGCAAGTATAGCATGTTAACAATGTTTCTAGACAGCCTTGCAGATGGGTTATAACAAAAGTAAGTTTTATTTCAACAAAAGCAGCCCAGGCATATGAAGAGAATCATTAAAAAAAAAAATTCTATGAGTACTGTCCCAACCTTCCCCAATCCAGTACTCACCAGATGCGTGGGATTACAACTCCTATCATTCCTGATCACCACAGAGAGAAATTATAGTCCAACAGATATAAGACACCAGGAGCCTTTACACATCACACAATTATAGCACTGTGATTCCACTTTAACTGCCATGGCAGCATCCTATGGAGCCCTGGGATCTGCAGTTTAAGAAGGAGTAAAGTACAGTATTTTGGATTCTCAACCAAAGAGCTCTAAGGCCTCCCCAATGGAAAAACCTCAGAATTCCATAGGATGTTGACATGGCAGTTAAAGAGAGAAGAAGAGGCAGGCAGAACTCCATCAGTCCTGGGCCCAGAAACAGGTGAAAGGCCCTCCCTCCATCCCAACTGCCACCGCTCTGCCTTGGAGGGAGAGAAGAAGAGGCAGGCAGAACTCCATCAGGCCTGTGCCCAGAAGCAGGTGAAAGGCCCTCCCTCCAGCCCAACTGTCACTGCCCTGCCCTTGGAGAGAGAGAAGAACCAGGGTGCCGTTTACATGATCTTTCTGAAGGGGGGCCACCTTTTATCCCTCAACCTGCGGGACTTCCAGTCCCGCGGTTTGTGCCGGTTTTTAAAAAAGTCACAGGAGGATTCGGAAAATCGTACATCTAAACACCCCGTGACAATATATCTCAGTACTTGGTAATGACCAGAAATATATGTGACCAGGGGCGGGCTCAGGGAGGAGAGGAGGGGTCAGTCACCCGTTCAATAGATTCAGCCTCACCAGATGAAAACAAAGGCTTCCATTACAGCTGCAAGTAGGTTTGTGTATGTCTGCATTAAATCACCCTGTTCAATGGATTTCTACACTGGGAAACCTACTTTAAATCCCCCCCTCCTGCATGCTTGGCTTAAATTTTAAAGAGAGAGTAAATTGTAAAGAGATCACAGAGGATTGCCCATTATCCCCCCCCCCGTATCCACTCCATTTGTTTAAAGGTACAGTAAAAAATGCCACTGTCTGAGTAGATGATCGAACATTCACACACACACACACACACACCCTCCTGCATCCTCACTTTCAATGGGATTTAAATGCTGTTCTTTTAATTCGGAAGGACAGAAAGGCTGTAGCCACGAAGGATCCCTCCCTTCCCCAATTTCAATGGGCTTTAAATGCAGTTCTTTCAATTTGGAAGGACAGAAAGGCTGTAGCCACGAAGGATCCCTCCCTTCCTCACTTTCAATGGGCTTTAAATGCGGTTCTTTCAATTCGGGAGGACAGAAAGGCTGTAGCCACGAAGGATCCCTCCCTTCCCCACTTTCAATGGGCTTTAAATGCTGTTCTTTCAATTCGGAAGGACAGAAAGGCTGTAGCCACGAAGGATCCCTCCCTTCCTCTCTTTCAATGGGCTTTAAATGCGGTTCTTTCAATTCGGAAGGACAGAAAGGCTGTAGCCACGAAGGATCCCTCCCTTCTCCACTTTCAATGGGCTTTAAATGCTGTTCTTTCAATTCGGAAGGACAGAAAGGCTGTAGCCACGAAGGATCCCTCCCTTCCTCACTTTCAATGGGCTTTAAATGCGGTTCTTTCAATTCGGAAGGACAGCAAAGGCTAGGTCGCTCATTCCTCCACTCATCCTCTTATTGCCTTATCCCCAATGCAACACTCAATCATTCCATCATCCCCAATGCAGAAGCTTTAACAAACATTTGAGCCAGCCAATAGCATCGTTCGTGGTGCGAAACTCTAAAGGAGTATGTCACTGAGGTTGTGAAAAAACGAGTAATCGCATCCTTGATTGACAACAACAACAACAAAAATCCCGGTACGCTACCCGTGTGTAAACAAGAAAAGCACGGGATAAAGCATCACGTAACCTAAAATAAAAAACGGAACTTTGGACGTGTAAATATCAGTCACGGGACCACCCGGGATATCCAGATCAGTGACAAAAATCTTATAAACAGCGAGGGACGAATTCGGGATCACAAAGTCACGGTAAGCCCCGTGACAATTTTTGTTGTGTAACTGGCACCCAGCAGTATCTGCTGGATTTATCCCTACCCCCACTGCTATTCCCTTTTCCTTATGTGTCGTGTCTTATTTTAGATTGTAAGGCTGAGGGCAGGGAACTGTTAAATTGACCATTTGTAAGCCACTCTGATAGCCTTTGTGGCTGAAGAGCGGGGTATAAATAAATAAATAAATAACACTGTAACTATACTATGGGCCTGTCTAACCAGTGAAAATACCACTCATAGAATTCGCTGGGAATCCTACCAGTCTAAACAGGATCCAGTGCCAATCCACACTATTCGGAAGGAAGGGGGGGTCCAAAATAACAAAAAAAATGCACTAAAAACCTTTGCAAATTTCACCGTACTTTTTCAAAAACCACAAGGGGGTGTACATTCCTGTTTATTTGGACTATGGAACAACAGAAAACCTGGAGGGAAGCACAAATTGATTGGCTGGGCAAGAGTGGGGGCGGGGCTTGCTAGCATTGCAAGTGCCTGCTGCTGCCATGTTGGATTTTCGCCTTAACGATTGCTTGCTAAGGTGATAAAACAGGATCAATATTTTCTGCTTTGCTTTTCTATAAAATTGGAGAATAACTCTATTGTACCAGTGCACCTTGGATGACTTTAAAAAAACAAATGGTGGTGGTGAAGAACTAACGTGAGTAAATCACTTGTGGCCGCCATCAGAAATGCGAGGCTTATGGGGGCATCTGAGGCTAGAAAAAAACTTTGGACATGTGGCTGCTGCTGCAAGATGCCTTTGGATTTCCCCCCCCCCCTCGTGTAGATGGGCCCTATGTAACAGTTTTGTGGATTTTGGATGGCTGCACTACTCCAGCTCCATTGAAACTACAAGTCAGGGGTTTGTATCATTGGCTAAATCACCTTACAAAGAGGCGAATAAGATCCTTATCTAGGCTGCTGAGGGTTTTGCATATCAAGGTGTTGCCTTTTAGTGAACAATACAAAGTTCATGCACAAGACTTGATTCTTCCAATAATCAGGAGGAAAGGGAATAAGTCTCCCTTATCCGAAACACTTGGGACCAGAGGTGTTTTGGAATATTTCGGATTTTGGAACACGTGAGATGGGACCCAAGTCTAAACACAAAATTCATTTATGTTTCATATACACCTTATACACATAGCCTGAAGTTTAATTTCATATACAATATATTTAATAATTTTGTGCATAAAATAAATGTTGTGTACATTGAACCATCAGAAAGCAAAGGTGTCACTATCTCAGCCAGCCATGTGAACATTTTACAATATTTTGGATTTTGGAATTCCGGATAAGGAAGACTCAGCAACAATCATCATCATCATCATCATCATCCTGCCTTTCTCTCAACAATGAAACTCAAAGCTGAAAGAAATGAATGCACAGGTGGTCATCTCGTCTCTTCTGCCAGTTGAAGGGCATGGTCCAAGAAGGGAGAGGAAAATAGCCAACGTAAACAACTGGCTCCGTAGATGGTGTCGCCAAGAACAAATTGGATTCTTGGATCATGGACTGCGCTTCCATGCGGGGGGACTTCTGGCAAGAGATGGGGTGCATCTTACAACAGTTGTAAGAAACATTTTTGCCAACAGTCTCAAGAATTTGATCAGGAGGGCTTTAAACTGAGTCAAATGGGGGAGGGAGACAGTATTCTGGAAGGCAAAAGGACTGGAGAAAATAGTCAAACTGTCATAGAGGGAACAAGGCAAACAGCGCAAGGCCCCAACAGTGGGAGGCAAAAAAACTTGCACAGGGAGCAAGTAAAGGGAACACATGGTCTCAGATGTCTCTACACTAATGCACAGAGCATGGGAAATAAGCAAGATGAACTTGAACTCCTTGCACTACAAAACAAATATGATATAATAGGCGTTACTGAAACCTGGTGGGACGAGTCTCATGATTGGAATGTAGGAATAGAGGGGTATAACCTTTATAGGAGAAACAGGCCAAACAGGAAAGGAGGAGGAATAGCATTATATGTCAGGGATATTTACACCAGTGAAGTGATCCACGACATCAATACTGGAAGCCAGGTGGAGAGCATCTGGATAAAAATTAAAGGCGAGGGAAACAACAGGGATGTTATTGTGGGACTCTACTACAGACCCCCAAATCAGACGGAGGAATTGGATGTTGCCTTTCTAGAACAGATGAACATACATGCAGAAAGGAGAGATGTAGTAGTGATGGGTGACTTCAACTATCCTGATATTTGCTGGCAATCTAACTCAGCCAAAACTACAAGGTCTAGCAAATTCCTTACATGCCTGGAAGACAATTTCATGGTCCAAAAGGTGGAAGAGGCAACAAGGGGGTCAGCTATTTTAGATCTGATCCTAACCAACAGAGACGACCTGGTTAATGGGGTGCAAGTGGTGGGATCCTTAGGTGAGAGTGATCATGTTCTTCTGGAGTTTGTTATACAATGGAAAGGAGAAGCCAGGCATAGTCCACGTAGCGGACACGCATTCTTGACTTTAGGAGAGCTGATTTCAGTAAACTCAGGGAAATACTGAGGATGATCCCATGGTCAAGAATACTAAAAGAGAAGAGACCTCAAGACGGATGGGACTTTCTCAAAAGGGAGATACTGAAGGCACAATTTCAAACAGTACCATTGAGAAAGAAAAATGGGAGGTGTCTCAAGAAACCAGGATGGATGACTAAAGAACTTTCAATGGAGCTAAGTTTTAAACGGAACATGTATAGGAAATGGAAAAGGGGGGAAATCACCAAAGAAGAATTCAAACAGATAGCGAACACATGTAGGAGTAAAGACAGAAAAGCTAAAGCGCAGAATGAGCTCAGGCTTGCTAGGGAGGTTAAGAACAATAAAAAGGGTTTTTTTGGGTATGTCCGCAGCAAAAGGAGGAAGAAGGAAATGATAGGGCCGCTACGTGGAGAAGATGGCAAAATGCTAACAGGGGACAGAGAAAAGGCAGAATTACTCAACACCTTCTTTGCCTCAGTGTTTTCAGAAAAGGAAAAGGAGGACCAACCTGAGGAGAATGGAACAGAGGACACAATAGGGGAAATCCAGCTCAAAATAAGTAAAGAGGTAGTACAGGAATACCTTCTTAATCTAAATGAATTTAAATCTCCAGGACCAGATGAACTACATCCAAGAGTATTAAAAGAGCTGGCAAATATAATCTCAGAGCCATTGGCAATAATATTTGAGAACTCCTGGAGAACAGGAGAAGTCCCAGCAGACTGGAGGAGGGCAAACGTTGTTCCCATCTTCAAAAAGGGGAAAAAAGAGGATCCCAACAACTATCGTCCAGTTAGTCTGACATCAATACCTGGGAAGATTCTAGAACAGATCATTAAACAGAGAGTCTGTGAACATTTAGAAGGCAATGCCATAATCACAAAAAGTCAACATGGCTTTCAGAGAAACAAGTCATGCCAGACTAATCTGATCTCTTTTTTTGATAAAGTTACCAGCTTGGTAGATGAAGGGAATGCTGTGGACATTGCATACCTTGATTTCAGTAAGGCCTTTGACAAGGTTCCCCATGACATTCTTGTAAACAAGCTTGTAGAATGTGGGCTAGACAAGTTAACTGTTCAATGGATTTGTAATTGGTTGACCGGCCGAACCCAAAGGGTGCTCAGCAGTGGCTCCTCTTCGTCTTGGAAAGATGTGACCAGTGGGGTGCCACAGGGTTCTGTCCTGGGCCCAGTGCTATTCAACATCTTTATCAATGACTTAGATGAGGGAATTAGGGGCATACTTATCAAATTTGCAGATGACACCAAATTGGGAGGAGTAGCTAATACCCTAGAGGACAGGATCAAAATTCAGAATGACCTGGATAGACTGGAGAGCTGGGCCAAAGCTAACAAAATGAAATTCAATACGGAGAAATGTAAAGTACTGCATTTAGGGCAGAAAAATGAAATGCATAAATATAGGATGGGAGAGACCTGGCTGAATGAGACTACGTGCGAAAGGGATCTAGGAGTCCTAGTAGACCACAAGTTGAACATGAGCCAACAGTGTGATGCGGCAGCTAAAAAGGCCAATGCAATTTTGGGCTGTATCAATAGAAGTATAGTCTCTAGATCAAGGGAAGTAATAGTGCCACTCTATTCTGCCTTGGTCAGACCTCACTTAGAATACTGTGTCCAGTTCTGGGCACCACAATTCAGAAAGGATATTGACAAATTGGAGCGTGTCCAGAGAAGGGCAACTAAAATGGTGAAAGGTCTGGAAACGATGCCTTATGAGGAGAGACTTAGGGAGCTGGGTATGTTTAGCCTGGAAAAAAGACGGTTAAGAGGCGATATGATAGCCCTGTTTAAGTATTTGAAGGGATGTCATGCTGAGGATGGAGCAGGCTTGTTTTCTGCTGCTCCAGAGACTGGAACACGGAGCAATGGGTGCAAGCTCCAGGAACAGAGATTCCACCTCAACATTAGGAGGAACTTCCTGACAGTAAGAGCTGTTTGGCAGTGGAACACACTCCCTCGGAGCGTGGTGGGGTCTCCTTCCTTGGAGGTCTTGAAACAGAGGCTGGATTGCCATCTGTCGGGGATGCTTTGATCAAAGATTTCCTGCGTGGCAGGGGGTTGGACTGGATGGCCCTCGTGGTCTCTTCCAACTCTGCAATTCTGTGATTCTATGATTCTATGATTCTAAGGCAGCTAACAACATGCCACAACCCATTGCTGGAGAACAATGTGTAAATTGTTCAGCTAGGATCAATGATTCTCAACCTGTGTGTCCCCAGATGTTGTTGGATTACAGTTCCCAGGAGCCCTCTGAGGTCTCATCTTGATAGCCAGATGGTCCTCCCAGTCATTAGTGAGGCTGTGAGTTCAATCAATTAGTGAGACTGTGAGTTCAATCCTACAGCCTCACTAATGACTGGGAGGACCACCTGGCTGTCAAAGTGAGACCTCAGAGGGCTCCTGGGAACTGTAGTCCAACAACATCTGGGAACCCATGAGTTGAGAACCACTGAGCTAGGTCTTCTAAGGAGTAAGGAAAGAGGTGGCACTTGTATTGTGGCTGGTTGGCCCAGCACTCTAAAGCAGTGCTACTTAAAGTGGTGGCCTCTGAACTGGTGTCATTCCCTGAGCCATTGACTGCTGTTCCCCATCAAGCTTCTAGGAAAGAAAGAAATAATTGTACCCAATGGGCAAAAATGTAATGTTGGTTCCAGGTACATCGGGGGGGGGGGGAATAATTCATGGCCCCCCACATCAGATAGTCTGAGAAGCCCAGCTCCAAACCATTTCCATGCCCCTTATGTGATGAATTATCCTGATCTTGGAACTGGTGGGAGGCCAGGAATCTTTTCTGCTCTAAGTCCTCCAAAGATCACCATTATTCAGGGAGTGATTTCTCCCATATCCTATTTCTACATGCAGCCTACAGAAAACAGCTGGGACACCTCTCATCCTCCTCACCAGAAGGCAGTTGTAGCCATGGCAAGGCTGCTGAGCATCAAAATGGACCCCTAGTCATGAAATAATTGCTCCCAAAGTTATGATACCTGTACTTCCATGGCAACAAAGAGTCTTTGAAGCACCTTAAAAGCGAACTTATTTTATTATAGTGTAAGCTTTCATGGACAAGAACCTAGTTGAAAGATAGGAATCATCTAACCCTCAAGATGTTGTTGGAATGCAACTCCCAGCAGCCCTAGCCAGCCCAGCCAATGGTTAGGAATGTTAGATATTGCCTTTCACAAACATGTAGATAGCAGCATGATTCCCACTCCTGGCCTAGTACTTCAGATGTGTGGAGTGAAAACTTTTACTGTCTGATATATGGGTGAAGGGAGAAGAGAATGCAATATTTTCCAATACCCTCCAATGTGACAAACCCTCATGATATGGCAGGGACAGCCCTAATCAATCCTCTGTCATCCCACTTGTTCAGCTGTTCTTAAAATATCCCAGTTTTTCTTTCCTTCTCCCATCCTTTTCAGTTTGTCCTCAGCTTAATTCAGTTTCTGCAAAGTGCATTCAAAATTCAAAATTAGTTTGTAGTTAATTAACTCAGCAGTGGGGAGAGGAGAGGAAGGGAGAGAATCTTGTCCTTCACAGTAGGCTCCAACAAAAACAAACTGCTGGAGCCCCTCTTAGTTTGCGTGTTCTTCCTCATTAATAACTTTGTTGCTTGGCCACATGCGTCCCAGTTTTCATCTATGAAATGTTGGAGGGCATAATGTGAAGGCTTGAGTTTAATTGCGAAAGAACACAAGACATGCATACAGTCTGTGATCATTCAACTAGCATCACCAGACTTTCAAAGTACAGCACAACTTAGTAAAGCTGGAAAACTCAGGGGTTGTCTAAATGGTAAAAATACTCCTCATGGAATGCATGGAGAATGCTATCTGTCTTAATGGGATTCTGCTTTGTTTCACTGTATTCAGAAGAAGGGGCCCCAAAAACACCATATACTCTGTGGGAAAAGCCTTTGCAGCTTTTCCCAGAGTTTTTTTTTTTTTTTTTAACAGTGTGTGTGTGGGAATGCACATTCCTGCTTGTTGGGACAAGTGACGCAAATTGATCTACTTTCCCATACAAGCAGAATCTGAAAGCTGATTGGTCAGATGAGCGCTGGGGGTGGAGCTTGCTAATATGGCAAATGCCTGGAACCACCATGTTGGATTTTTGCCTAGTGAGCAAGCGCTAAGATGATAAAATAGGGTGTTGTAGTTTTTTGCTTTTTTTGTTAAGGTGAAATATCACTCTATTACACATTGTACATAGTTTTTAAAAAATGTTTGGTGGTGGCAAATTGAGGCAAGTAAATCTTGATTCAGAGGCATACCTTACCATCTTGATTCAGAGGCATGCCTGTTTGCACAGCAAGCGTGGATAGCTTTGCATGCCTGTGATCTGCAAAAAACAAAAACAAGAACAAAAACCATTTAAGACAAATAGCAGCGGCTGCAAATTGCCATTACTGCAGAGAAATCCAAGGATTTTTATTTTATTTTATTGGCCTTGTATAGACAAGACTGCCATTCCCAACACAACATTGTGCTAGTAAAAATGAAAAGAAAAGCCCCACAAGAGCACAACCATACAGGATTTGCTGGTAAGTTTCAGAACATAGTTTCACATTCAGTAGACAAAAGAAATGGGTGAATGGAATGAGAAAAGTGGTACAGCATTTACTAAAAGCAGTATGATGAGGAAGGCCATGAAAGCATTAAGTAGTAATAGATATGTTTCCTCTTGCCCTGGCTCTCAGAGGCTTCACCATGTGGTTTATTTCCAGAACTAAAGCCTGGATTTCCTCATTGGTACAGAATGCTGCCCCATCCTGCCCTTCTACCACTTCTGCTATTTCTTCTAAGATATCCACCAGGAACTCAGGGATACAGGCATGGCTAGACATCACTGCAGCAGCATGAATCTTGCCTCCCAATAGATCTAACAGTGAAAGGCATTTTCTGATCCAGGACTGCTGTGTTGTTACGGCTTTGTGAAGAGCAAGCACTTCATCACACTCGGCTTGAATCTGGGGGATCTTCTGATCAGTAGCGTTTATCTCAGCTTGTACCTCCTGCTCCTTTTGGGACAATTGTGCGATCTCATTCTTGCATCCATCAACTTCTGCTGTATATAGGGCCACAGCCTGTTGCGCCTCAGCTACAAGATTCTTC
Source organism: Gambelia wislizenii (assembly GCA_030847615.1). Lineage (NCBI taxonomy): Eukaryota > Metazoa > Chordata > Lepidosauria > Squamata > Crotaphytidae > Gambelia > Gambelia wislizenii. The sequence goes on from JAUMIR010000002.1 coordinate 42,084,545, forward strand.
GCTGAGTCCAGAGCTGCCTGGTAACCAACAACCATCCCAGCTCCTAAGAAGCAAAGACAAATCAATGAGGAATTCACTTGGGGTTACCAAGATCAGGATCCAGTGTGGTGTAGTGGTTCAAGTTTCAGACTGCAATTTGAGAGATCTAGGTTCTGGTTTCCCCAAGCCATGAAACTCACCAGCAGCTGTGCACTAGTCACTCTTTCAGTCTGACCTCTCCTGAAAGAGGAGAGGAGAGGAAAGCCGCCTATGCTGGCCATAGAGGAAATGCTCAGACATAAATGTAACTTACACAACAAGAAAACAGACTGGGTTTCTGACTCCTAAATGTTTTAACAGCAGCAAGAAGAAGATTCCCAATTTCCCCTCTCAGTTAGGGTGCTGAAAGGAAGAAACATGGCAGCGGTAGCAGGAGAAAATAAGTGTGTGGAAGGACTGCAAGCTCAGCTCTTTCAATTCTTGGTCTGAGCCATATAATTAGAGACATCAGGCTCATCATACTAGGTGTGCATCTACACTACGCCATTATAATAGTTTAGTACAACTTGAACTACCATGGTATGATCCTGTAGAGTCTTGGGATTTATAGTTTGATGAAGACCTTAGATTTCTTTGTTAGATAAACTAGTAAAGTTCCCAAGGTATACTGATTGGCTGTCTGCACTACAGAATTAAACTAATTAAATTCTGTATCCTTCTCTTCCAGGGAATTTGGTAACTTCTCTGTACATCAACAACCTATAAATCCTAGGAGTCCATAGGATGGAGCCATGACAATTAAAGTGTCATCAAGCTGCTATAGATTCCATAGAGTCATAGAATCATAGAGTTAGAAGAGACCACAAGGGTCATCTAGTCCAACCCCCTGCCATGTAGGAACAAACATTCAAAGCATGCCCAACAGATGGCCATCCAGCCTCTGTTTAAAAACCTCCAAAGAAGGAGATTCCATCACAGTCTGAGGCAGCATATTCCAGTGTTGAACAGCTCTTACCATCAGGAAGTTGATGGTAAGAACAGCTCTTACCATCAGGTGGAATCTCTTTTCCTGTAGTTTGAGTCCATTGCTCCATGTTCTAGTCTCTGGAGCCACAGAAAACAAGCTTGCTCCATCCTCAACATGACATCCTTTCAAATATTTAAACATGGCTATCATGTCATCTCCTAACCTTCTCTTTTCCAGGCTAAACATGCCCAATTCCCTAAGCTGCTCCTCATAGTAAACCATGTTGCCAGACCTTTCACCATTTTGGTCGCCTTCCTCTGGACACACTCCAGCTTGTCAACATCCTTCTTGAATTGTGGTGCCCAAAACTGGACACAGTATTCCAGATGAGGTCTGACCAAAGCAGAGTAGAGTGGTACTATTACTTCTATTGATGCAGCCTAGAATCACATTGGCTTTTCTGGCTGCTGCATCACACTGCTGACTCATGTTCAGCTTGTGGGCCACTAAGACTCCTAGATCCCTTTCGCCTGTACTGCTATCAAGCCAGGTGTCACCCATCTTATATCTGTGCATTTCATTTTTACTGCCCAAGTGTTGTATCCTACATTTCTCCCTATTGAAATTCATTTTGTTAGTTTTGGCCCAGCTTTCTAATCTGTTAAGGTAAATTTGAATTCTAATCCTGTCCTCTGGGGTAGTAGCTACCCCTCCTAATTTGGTGTCATCTGCAAATTTGATAAGCATGCCATCTATTCCCTCATCTAAGTCACTGATAAAGATTGTGGAATAGCACTGGGCCCAGGACAGAACCCTGTGGCACCCCACTAGTCACTTCTCTCCAGGATGAAGAGGACTCAAGATGTATATCTGCTCCAAATTGCTATTCTACACCTGCTTCCCATTGGTGGATCACAAGGCTCAAATTAAAAAAATTAAGTCAATCCTGAAAGTGTGATGCACCCCCACCCTTCTTCTAGTAGGATTGCATATTCTGTTGTAGGGGACCATTTTCAGTCCAGGACTTACTAATTCACAGGAAAATAAACCTACCAATGAGTGACCCGAGCCCAGATAGGATCATCAGCCGGCTGCCGATTTCCCGTCCTGCACGGTTCTTGGCCACTTCCTCATGAGCCAATTGAAGCTGCTCCCTTGTGTTTTCTAGATGCAACTCTGCAGCTTCCAATATTGCCTGTGACTTCTTCTGAGCTTCCTTGAGGGCAATGATCTGGACCCTCAGGTCTGCCAAGTTCCCCTTCTTCTCCTGCAGGTCGTCTTGCATTAGTTTTTTCACTGTGATCAAAGCCTCTGACTGGGAATCGACTAGCAAGAGGCGGGATTCTAGCTTCTGCTCAGCCTCAGAAAAATGGCGGGATGCACTAATGACATGGTCACGAGTTTTTGTACAGGTCTCCTCGTTATGTGGCCATGGGAGGAGCAGAAGCCCAGCTATGGAGACAAGCTCCTGCAGTCCTGCCGCCAAGTGTTCCTTGATGGATGAGCTGTAATTCTCATCTTGCAAAAGAATCATTGTGAATGGGGAATGGATTTGGAGCTAGAAGGAAAAACAACACAGTGGAGATGAGTTTAAAAATAACTTCTGTTGAAACAGGACAGCAAATATTATGGGACCTCTCACATCACACAATTATAGCTCTATATTCCACTCTAAGGACTTTTTCAAACACGGTAAAAAAACCCGGAGGAGGTCGGGAGAAGAACGGGGCTGTCGTGCTTATAGAACACCATTTCAGATGCCGCTGTCCTCCTCCATCCTCCTCCCAAGCTTCCCCTGTGCTGCGGGCACCGCTTTTTATTGACGGAGGTTTTCCATCAATAAAAAGTGGCACCCGCAGCACGGAGGAAGCACAGGGGAAGGTCGGGATGAGGACGGAGGAGGACGGTGGCATCTGAAATGGGGCTCTGTAACCGCAACAGCCCCATTCTTCTCCTGACCTCGGGTTTTTTTTCACCCCGTTTGAAAAAGTCCATTGTGCCATGGCAACATCATAGGGAATCCTGAGATTTGCAGTTTAGGGAGGGACATTTAGAATTGTCAACCAGAGAGCTCTAGTACCCTCACCAAAGCCCAGAATGCCACGGGATGTTGTCGTGGCAGTTAAAGTGGAAAATTGTTGTTGTTGTTGTGTGCTATCAAGTCACTAAGGCAACCATTTTCTAGGGTTTTCTTGGCAAGATTGTTCAGAAGGGGTTTATCATTGCCTTCCTCTGAGGCTGAGAGAGTATGACTTGCCAGTAGGTTTCCATAGCTGAGTGTGGATTCAAACCCTGGTTTCCCATAGTCCTAATCTGATGCTCCAACCACTACACCGTGCTTGCTCTATAAAAAGTAATAAATAATAAACATATGGAAGAGGTGTGCAGGGAATCATATCTGCATATTGTTTAGGGACATATGTCTTTCACACTTTATCCGAAGCACTGTGTAACTTAGAGACTGCATACTTCAGAGGTAAGGCATCAACAACTCTATGAAGACATTCATTTAACAATGATTTTACGAACCCAGAACTCTCTCCCAGTTTTGCCTCTCTTTGTCAACGAAGAATAGTTTTATAATCCTGTAGCAGTGTGAGTCAAGAGGATCTTGACTGATGAGTGGTAGTTGCAAAAGAGATGAGACACAGTTTACATAATATTTGTGTGATGGTACAATCCTATTCCTTTGTACTTAGATGTAATCCCCATTTAGTTCAGTGAGAGTTACCCCTGGGTACAAGATTGCAGCCTATGGCCTTGAGGTGGGTCATTGAAGCCCACTGGCCTGATGGCACTGTCATTTAAGCCAGAATTGCAACATGGTGGAGTTATGCAATTTCTGTGACAATTTTATCAGCTTTTGCAACATTGCCAACCATGGAGGCTTCTAGACTCTCTCACAAACCTGAATGAGATGCTTTTTTCATTCTTGGGCGGGGGGGGGGAATTCCCTCCCCAATTATTTGGAAGGAGATACTGCTTTCTGCACGTAAGAAGAATTTCTCCTGAGATTAGTAAAGGGGAGTCAGGTGCCCCTGAGTTGGCCTTCAGTCACATTCCTTTTTACACCACAACAGATTTGATGTCAGGTTGATCACATAACAGACAAAAATTGTAATAACAGTGATAAGGGACAAACCCATGAGGCCCCACAGGATAAGACTGTGAAAACAAAGGTGTACAGAGTAAAAGAATCCAACTGCTAGGTCACGTAGGAGAGAAACTAGACTCTAAAAATTCAAATAAAGATAGCATGAGAGACTAGGGGTTTCAATAGGAAGACAACCTTTTAGGAACAGACCCAAGAGAAAACAATTCTCCTGACCTCTGGGGCAGGGAAGGAATGCCCAACTGGGTCATGTTTACTCACTGAGGAAAAAGACCCAGAGCCTTATCTCAGGCCAAGCAAAGTGGCAGGGCAGCCGGAAGGTTCTGTTTTCTGTGGTGTCTTACGGCTTGACATTGTCATTCTTCTGGTGTTCTGCCCTTCTAGTCCCATGGGAGACAGAGGTATAACTGAGTCCTTTTACTAACAGATTGTTCAGGTTAGTAAAAAGATGTGGGTTTACCTCTTGTCTCCCACAGGACCAGAAGAGCAGAAAACCAGAAGAACAATGACACCATGTGGTAAGGCAGTATGGAATGCGAAACCTTCTGGCGGCCCTGCTGCTTTATTCAGCATGCTATAAGGCTCTGGGTGTTTGTTACCATCTGACATAGGGCTTGTCTACATGTGGGGCAAAAACTCTAAATGGAGTTTTGCCCACATGCCCCCACATTCACCCCAAAGCCCTGCGCATTATTATTCTCCACAGGGATGTGGTGTACCTTGTCTTCACCACCCCTGCAGAGTTTCGTCCGCCACTGTGACCAATTTTAAAGTTGCAGAGGCAGTTCCTAGTGTAAGGGAGAGGTTTTCTCCCTTCCCCTGGCTTGGCAGCATTGCCTTCACCACTCTCCTGCTTGCCTATCGCTTCCTTCAAGTGCTTCCATTGCTTTCTTCAAGCGCCTCTTCCTGCAATGGGCGAGAGGGTAGAGGCCGCACTTCTGAGTTAGGAGAAGAGAGAAAGCCTCTCCTTTCGGCCAGGAACTGCCCCCAGAGCTTTAAAATTGGCCACAGTGGCGGCAGTGGCAGTGGCAATAGTGGATGAAAATATGCAGAAAACCCTGAATACCACATACTGTGCATCCTAGTAAATATCCCGAGATGGTGCAAATCTGGGCCATGCCATGTGTGGCCAGATAGCCCCAGATTTTGGGGAAAGGCTATGCCACATGTGGCCTGATTGCAGCAGATTCGGGGGGATTTGGGGTATATGATAGTGTAGACAAGCCCATAGATACCTAAGCTGGTCCTCCAAGAATACAAGGCACAAAAATTAAGACTCATCAAAGCAAGAAAGATCACGTCTGTCTTTAGCTTTAATCCTGTTGATTAGTCCCATCTATAGTAGACCCTTTGAGACAATTGGTGAATCAACATGTAGGTACGGTATATCCAATTGATTCAACAGCTCTACTCTACCCTAGTCATGTTGGTCTGAATACCCTAGGGGCACCAGATCCCATCTGATCTTGGAAGCTAAGCAGGCTGAGCGGCTTAGGGACTTGGAAGACTACCAATGAATACCAGGTGCTGTAGACTATGTGCATAAGATGTACCGTATGTGAAACATAAATGAATTTTGAGTTTAGACTTGGGTGCCATCTCCAAACTATTTCATTATGCATATGCAAGTATTCAAAAATAAATAAATAAATAAATAAATAAATAATCTGAAATATGGAACACTTCTGGTCCCAAACATTTTGGATAAGACATACACAATCTGTGGTAGTTTTTGCTTTTCAGATTAAAACATTTCCAGAACATTGAAACATTTAAAAATATATATTGCAAATATATTCAACATTTTCTCTTTGTAGGCTAAACAAATCCAGTTACGTTTCCATATCTGATTTCCCCACACTCCCAAACCTCATATCATGCAGTCATACCTTTTGTATACATTCTTGGCTACTTCTGTTCTACCTGACAAGGAATTCTGTGTTATTTGGAGAGTTGCACAGGGAACACAGGAAGATGCCTTGTGTTGGCTCAGACTGTTTGTCCACCTAGCTCATTATTGTTTATCCTGCCTGGAAGCACCTTTCCAAGGTATCAAACAGAGGTCTTTCCTGACACCTGCTACCTGATCTCCCTTCTCCCCTTTGTTTTTCAGTCAGAACGCCAGGGATTGAAACTAAGTTGATGCCTACAAAGCATACTCTCTGCTCATGACCTATTTATGCCCATTCCCTGTAATCAAAAACTAAATGTCCTTGTCTACCCACATCTTCATTGGCTATGAAGACTTACCCTGCTAAAAGCCTTGTGTCTGTGAGCTTAGCTTCCTGGGGGTCTGATCTGTGTTTCCACAGGGTCTTGCTTTATTTTCCAGGAACACTGATAATGGGGCTGGGGACAGGCAGCCAATTGGTTCTTAAGTTTTGGATGTTTGTCTTTGAGGGATGGGACTCTTCCTTTCCACTCAGCAGAAACATCCAAAGTGTTCACCTTGGGAGGAACTAGCATTTACAGCCCTTTGTCAGGCAGATATTTCCAAATACTTTGGGGAGGGGGTTGACTGACACTCCTATACCATATATATGAGTCCCTGCACTGAGAACTGAGCACACTACATCCTTGGCTTTTAGCTCCATAAAAGGTGAGTGAACTTTGATGCAAGGGAAGGATGTCTGAAGATTTTTAGCACTGGTCACCAGCTGGGAGTAAGGTCTCTTTCACATTGCACTTTGATACTACTTTAACTGCCATTGGCCCACCCTATGGAATCCTGAGATTTGTAGTTTTGTGAGGGACTGTATTTAGAATTCTCTGCCAGAGAGCTCCAGTGGCTCCCCATAGGATACAGTTCCCATAGGATACAGTTCCTATAGGATACAGTTCCCATAGGATACAATACCCATGGGATACAGTTATGGTGGTTAAAGTGGAATCATAGCATTATAATTATTCCAGCAGGCTTTTAATTCATAGCTGCGTGCACAGAGGCTTTTATTGGGGTGTGTTTTTATTGTTTTTATATATGTTTTTTTAAAACTTGTATATGTTTATATATAATTTTTAATTGTTAGATTTTAATTGTTTTTAACTTTTAATTGTCATATTTTTAATTATATTTTATGTGTTGGGTCTCATTCTGGGAGAAAGGCAGCATAGAAATAAAATAAATACTGTACAGTAAATAAATAAATGTGTGGTGTGGAAAGGGCCTGAGACTCCAGTCTAAGCAGAAGAATAATTAAACACGATAGAATGGTTATTGAGGTGCTACTGATATGTGGCCAGAAGGAACCAGGGAGGGCCAACCCTGCCGTTTGGGGACTTCTGCAACTTTCAGATGCTGGGAGAGGACCTCAGCTCCTTGGCTGTTTTTTCTGAGTTCTCCCGGACATTTTATTCTCGTGTGGAACAACAGTGTACTCTGTTTAATCTGTTTTGCACCCCATAAATTACCTTGCTATCCTCAGGAATGGTGTAGGATGTCATCCAGATGGCTACACTGATGTGAGGTTCAGCTGCCACTGTAGAACTGCTAGAGTGAGAACCAGTTGCAAAGACAAGGGAATTTCAGCAGGGGTTGCTTTTTATCTGTTTGCATGAGAAGCCAAAGTTCCCTCTTCTATACAACGGTTAAAGGTATAGGAGCCCTCTCCAGTTTACACTCTGGCAACTCTAGCTGCCAGTCCAGTTGTTTTGGGGATACGGTTCAGCACCTCGGGGGAGCTCTTTTAAAGTTGAGACTAAGGACTTTTTCGGATGTTTAAAAAGTAATGCAAGCAGCCTCGTCAGCTTGCGAGGCTGCTGCGCTGCAAAGCGTCCGTTTCGTATGATCAACTTTTGTGAGTAAAAATCAAGGAAATATGACGCTCAACTCTCCCCGGGTTACCGCAACAGTACCGGCAGGGGCGAGCGTCATACGAAACGGACACTTTGCAGCGCAGCAGCCTTGCAAGCTGACGAGGCTGCTTGCGTTACTTTTTAAATGTCCGAAAAAGTCCTAAATACCAGAGCAGAGGCACTGCCCCATTGGCATGGAAAGCACCAGCTGCCACTGACTGAAAGCTACTCTGAGCCCTCATTGTTTAGGTGGAGTAAGCTTGAAGCCCACCCCCAAAAGATATTGTAGCCCAAACAGGCAAAAGAATTGATGGGAAACTCCTCGTTTTCAGCGCATGCTTATGGATGTTGGCATGATGATGATAAATTCTGATTTTAGGCACGAACAGGAATACAGAAATGGCAGCTAGTATATTTTTAAAGAGTAGTTTTGCGGTGGGATGTTCTTTGTTGTAGCTAGAAGCAAGAGCAGAGTCAGTATTAACCCTGGTACCACAGCAACTGGGAGGGGGCGAGGAAGGAGGAAGCTAAGTAAGTGAGTACATAGATCCTTGGAGAGTCTTTTAAAGTTGCAGCAATAGTTATAGCAAGATGGTGCTCTCCCAGCAGAGGTGGACATTTGCACACATTTCCTTTTCCTCTTCTCTGGAGCTGAGCCCCCTGCCCCAAACTGGAGAATCTGCACCCTCATCTCCTGTTTGGAGATGACCATGAAAACTGGAGATGCAGGGCCAGGCCCTAAGATCTGGCAATCCGATTCGGCACACGTACAGATTCCCTGAGAAGCAAACTCTCAGCAATCCAAACAGGCACTCATTCCACAGTATCACCAGTGGGCTGGAAGTGTGCCCATTTCTGTGTTGTTAAATACAACAAAATCCACAAAAGAATGATACCTTTATTGGACCAACCAAAAACACAAAATACATGTATTTTAGACTTTTTAGTTGGCCCAATTATCACTTATCCAGCCTTGTCAATGATGAGGAATTATGTGAGTTGTAATCATTTTTTAAAAAATCACAATTAATTAAGGCAGCGTTTTAGTCAGTGTGTAGCTTTTAAATAGTAAGTTCTTCTAAAATGGTATAATAAGAGGTCTTTAAACCTGCAAATACAGTTGGATCCCTGTAACCACAGGTTTCAGTTTCTGGACTTAGTGTGGATACTGGAAACCATGGATAACCCTATTAAAATAAAGGACTTCTGATAAAAGCATACATTTGAGTTGTGTTGGAAGATCTACAAGATGCCTAGAGAAGATTCTCTAGAGAAGATTCTTGTCTAGGCATTTTCCAGTGCAACTCTATGGTATGTGCCCCTATTTGTGCCACAGGGATAACTGAAACTAGAGAAGATGTCTCTTTAGGCATTTTCCAGCACATCTCTATGGTATGTGCCCCTATTTTGTGCCCTGGGGATAACTGAAACTGCAGATATTGGTTCTGTGGATTTTGGGATCTGACTGTGTTCAGAAAGAAGGCATCAGAAACTAGGGAGCTATGATGAATGAAATGCAATTTAAGGCTTTTGTTTGTTTGTTTTCTGGTCAACTGGAACCAAGTTACAGAAAATGTATATAGGACCGCAAGCAGATGATGGATGTCATTCCTCCAGTGGCAGAAGTAAGAGCTGTTCGGCAGTGGAATCTGCTACTGCCTCATAGTGTGGTGGAGTCTCCTTCTTTGGTGGTTTTTAAAGAGAGGCTGGATGGCCATCTGTCAGGAATGATTTGATTGTGTATCCCTGCATGGCAGGGGGTTAGACTAGATGGCCCTTGTGGTCTCTTCCAACTCTATGATTCTATAATTCTTCTGTGGGTTTTGGATTTTATTGTATTTTGTTGGATGGCCAACATGGCTACCCTGAATATGTTTTCTGTGTTGTTGCGGTTGTTCCTGTATATTTGTCATAAGGCCAAATCCACACTTTGAAACTGGATTGTTTGTCATGGCTCCTTCCTATTGAACCCTGGGATTTGTAGTTTGATAAGGTCTTCACCCTTCTCTGCAAAAGAGTGCTGGTGCCTCAGCAAAGGACAAATCCCAGGATTCCATAGGAAGGAAGCCATGGGAAATAATTCAGTTTCAAACTAGATTATTTATCTAGTGTAGATTTGGCCTTGTGACTCCCTTATATTAACTCTATGAATTAGGGACCTCCATGAACGGTGGTCCTCAGCAGCCCTGCTCAGGTCTTGGAAACTTGGGGCCGTTGCTTCACTGGGCCCCATTTTGTGACCTTTCCAATCAACAAGATAAATCAGCCTCAGCATAGAGGAAGGCTCTTTTAGCATTTATGAGGGGATGTTAAGCAACAACTCATCATAAATCTCCACCCTGACTAGAAGGTTTAGTGCTGATCTTCTTTATCAGATCCTTCTTTTTCCTTTCCAAAGTCAGACCTGTTTGTTTGTTCTTTTTACCAGATGTTAAAGTGTGTGTGTTTAACTGCTTGAGTATTTCTGTAAAGCCAAAAGCAATCCAAGCCTGTCAATCTTTGATGAAAGATAAACAAAAAGTTATGGGTGGCAAACTATGTTGTAAGCCTGGCTGTTGGACCCCTTAAAACCCCTAACCAAACTGCAGATAGACTCAGCAAGCTAAGAAGGCACAGAGTGTGTCAGCTGCACAAAGCTGGACTAGGCGTGTTTAAAAATTATTAATTCTGTCTATGAATCCACACATCTTCCTCAAATTTTGAAGAATTCAGAAATGCAGGCTGTTACCCTCCTTTGCTTTAATTCAGGACTGGCGAATGTATGCCCCACCCAGACATTGCTGAACTCCAGTTCCCATTAGCCTTTACCAGCCAGGCCAAGGGGGATGCATGATGAAAGTAGTAATTCATCAACCTCTGGAAGGCTGAAGTTTCCCTAGCCCAGCTCTAATCCACTACAGTACACCAAAAGAATCTAGGAATCCTTTCTTCCACTTCTGTTTTCTTCAAGACACTTTACCAGAAGTGTATCCACACCACACAATTATATACTCTCCAACATTTCACAGATGAAAACTGCAGCACATGGCCAAGCGGCATCAGAGTGTGGCCAAGTTATCAATGAGGAAGAACACACTAGCCAGGAGCTTGCTTTTGGCTAGTTCCTTGGGGTCACATATTAGTAGTACTTCAATAACCACTTGTTATTGTTATTCAATAACCACTTGTGCCATTCTACTATATTTAATTCTTCTTCTTAGTGTGGAGTCTCAGGCCCCTTTTGCACCACACCAATATAAGCACTACCATTCCACTTTAACTGCCACAACTGTATCATACGGGATTCTGGGATTTGTCATTTGGGGAGGCATTGGAGCTCTCTGGCAGAGAATTCTAAATACAGTAGGACCCCCGTATCCACTGATTCATTATCCACTGATTCAATTATCCACAGGACACAAAATAGCACACCTACCATAGTCTTCTTAGAAAATGTGTCCTCTCTAGCTGTTTTCTAGGTTCTCCATGCTCTATGGTATTTTAAACTAGAAGTCCCATTATTTTCAATGGTGTTCACTATTATCCACTTTTTTCGGTATCCACTGGGCCCCCCAGAACCAATCCCCAGTGGATACGGGGGGTCCTACTGTAAATAAGTTGAGAAGAAGGGGGAAGGAGGAGGATGAGAAAGAAACTGGGACATTTTAAAAGCAACTGAAAAAAATGGGAGGACAGAGGATTAATCAGGACTATCTCTGCCAAATCAGGAGAGTTGGAGGGTACGGATTATAGCAGTTTTGCCTGCCATGGCTTCATCCTATACAGTCCTGGGAACAGGAGTTTGGTGAGGGAATTCTCTCCTAAGGAGCGCTAGTCTTCTCTTCCTTGAATTTACAGCACTAGAGCTTTCTGGCAGAAAACTAAGTACCTTACAAAACTACAAGGGAAAGCAAGGCAGTAAGTTTCATATAGATGTAGGTCTTGTGGCACCTTAAAAAGCCTTCATGGACTGTAGCCTACATCTTTGGCTATGGCTGTATCTCCACTGCAGAAATAATCCAGTTTAACACCGCTTTAACTGACATGGCTTAATGCTATTGAATTCTGGGATTTGTAGCTTTGTGAGCTATTTAGCCTTCTCTGTCAGAGAGCTCTGGTCTCACAACAAACTACAAATTCCAGGATTCCATAGCATTGAGCCTTGGCAGTTAAAGCAGTGTAGAACTGAATTATTTCTGTAGTGCAGATGCAGCCTATCTACCCCTCCCACTGATTCCCTAGCCCTCAAGCTTTTCCTGCTGAGGAAAATTGAAGGCCTGATATCTTGCAGATTCAGTTACACTAGGACACAGGGGACTCAGAAACTTTTTTGAATGGTACAATATTACTTACTTGCATGTGATCACTGTCAATAGTCAATACTTGGTGAACATACAGAGGAAATGGCTATTCTTATTGCTGCTATTTACAAGGTCAAACTGCCCTTTGTAATGCAGGCTTGTAAACTCAGGAGGCCTGAGATTTGGATTTGCCTGGCTAATTAGAGGAGTAATGTTCCCATGTCAAGAATGGCATATGATAATGGGCCCATTCTCCTGATCATCTTTACTAAGTACAGTACTTTATCATACAAGGCTGCTAAAGCAGAATTTCAGGGGGATAGTAATGAATTTGACCAGTATTTTTCAGATGATGTTGTGGCTATCCTGTTGCTGCTTTGCATTCTAGTTGTTACTGTTGCACCCCTTTCAACTGATGGGAAAATCCCGTCAATATCTGCCAATATTGTCATTGTTCCGCTCTCACCCCTGGTGTGATAGGTCCCTTCACATCAGTTCTGGGATGACTGTAGTCACATGGCATGAGGGGGGCCTTATTCTCCTCCTGTTATCCCTCGTCCTTGCTATTCCAAAGCAGCATGGAGCCAGCCTGCTTTGGAATAGCAAGGAGAGGGGAGAGAGGGGGAGAGGAGAAGAATCAGGTCCCCTCATGACACATGGCTGCAGTCATCCAGAACTGAAGCAAAGGGACCAACCACACCAAGGGGTTGCCAAAGGACCACAGTCATGTGAGTGAAGAGAGGTGTGATAATAAACTTTTTATAACTGGTATGTTCCTGTTTCCTTTAATAACGTGATTGTCATGAGACATAATGTTGGTGTGATAATGTCCTAAGTGTTGTGTCACTTTCCCCTGACAGGTTGTACACTATGACAACACCAGAAGAAAAACCACATGCATTGGTCAAAGCTGTGGAGACTCTCAGCAAAGGAAACGATGTACGCAAAGAAACAGAGCTTCTCATGAAACCTTATGCCAACTGGGAAGAGTTTCTCATGCCAGCTCCCATCTCCATTGCTATCCTAGGAGAGCTGATTTTCATTTCAACAGGACAGGGTGACTTCTCCATCAACATACTTCCACCTGAGGGAGGCTTCCATCACCTGAAGTATCCAGAATCCTTCAAGGCCTCTCTGTGCCAAGTGAGCAATCGAGGTTGGACTGCCTTCAATGAGGCCCATGTCAACATGGATCAGATCAGGTTGCTAGCAAAGGGCATCCCGGAACAGATAAGAACAATTGTGCGGACTCTTGTTCAGGAAGCTGAGGTGGTCGCGGCCTTGATTCCTAACCAGCTAAAAAACCTCCAAGCAGTGACAGAGCAGTGTGGAGGGCTGGCAAAGGCAGTGAGGGCCAAGTTCACAGATGTGATCAACCTCATCCAGGAGCTCCTTGAAGCTTGCCTCAGTGCCAAACAGGGCTACGAAAAGGAGCTGAAGGATGTGCAGATAGCTCTGGAGCAAGCCAAGATCCGAGAAAAATCGGCCAAAGAGGCTAAGGCAATGGCTGAACAGTACCACCACCAGATGAAGGAGCAAGTAGAAGAGTCCTTCCAGCAGTATAAAGAGGCCATGGAATCCATCCCCACAGGGTGGGATGCAGTGGGCATGGAGTTGGTTACCACCCTTACCCAGACCTTGGGTACTTTTTCTGTTGAGTTTACCCGCATGCTAGCAGGGAAGCAGGGGAGTCTGGGAGAAGCAGCTGGTGTGAGCAGTGGTGATGGACTGACTGGTATGGTTCCATTTATCTCAGCTAGTGTCATATGTTCCAAGTCGGCTGAGCTTTTAACCTTTGCCACCAGCTTGAAGAACCTCTTGGATGAACATGGAGGACTCAAGGCCTTCATGATTCTTGATGAGAAGAGTGGAGAAGTCAAAACGGAGTGGGTGAAGAAAAATTTACAGAGGCTGAGAGACTCCATTGAGAAAGAAGAAGGTTGTGATCCCAAAACAAAAGCTCAGGAGATCTGTCAAGCTGGACTGGATATTTGCCAACAGCTAGAGAAGGTGGCCTCATCAGTAGGTGGCCTTGGAAAAGTGGGGCAGAGCTTACTGGATGGGATAAACCAACTCCATAAGAAGGCCGCAGAATTTGACTTGTATAGCAAGTCCTATACTCGGTCTCCAGCCTTTTCCCCCAAGCCACCCAATGTGTCCAAGATGGCGGAAGTAAGAAGCTCAGGCGTGGAAAATGCCCACCTGAAAGTGAAGCAGAGCCGGGAGGCCCTGAAGGCCACAAGGGAGGAATATCAGAGAAGCTTTGAGAACTTCAAGAAGCAGAATGAGGAACTGACAGAGATCCTCTGCACTATGAGAGGTTATCAGGTCAAGGAGGTGGATTTTGACACTGCCAGGAGAATTCTCATTAAAGGACTCGAGGCCCTGGGGCGGGTGAAGGAGCAATGGGAGAGGATGGTGAGGTTTTTCCAAATGATCTCCAACTTAATTGAGTCTTGCTTGGTCTGGAGCGTGAAAGAATTTGCTGATACAGTAGATGGTGCCAAGAAAATCTCCAGCTATTCCTCCAAAGCCTTCACAGCTGATCTAGTTTATGGGCATGTTTTTAATGCCTCCAGCATGGCCCAGCTGGTGGCCATGATTTCGGAGACTTATACACTGGTGTCAGAGAAGTACCTGATGGAGCGGGTGAGCAGCTTAGGCCGCCTCCTGGCCATGGAAGCTGACCAACCGAGCTTGGCCGCAGAACGAGCTGCATTAGCTGAAGGCTGCGATGCCGCAAGAGAAGCAGTGAAGTTGCTGGTACTGGAGAAGAAGGCAGAGTTTGAACAGAGGCTGGAAGCCAGAGCAGAGGCCATCGAAAGGGAGATGAAAGCAGTGCTGCCTGCAAATGGAGGTGCTGTTGAGCCACATCTGAGAGAGCTCAGCCTGGAAGAGGAAAGCAGGTTTATATAAGCTGTGAAGAACTGGCTGCAAAAACTGTGCCTGTCCTACAAAAGAGGTGGTGGGAGGGATGGTTGGGCAAAGCCAAGAAAATGCTAGTGATTAATTCATAGCTCAAAGGGTTTGGATCATTAGGTTGCAAACATCAAACATAATGGCCTTCAATCTGTATGTTAATTTAAAGCAATAATAAACATATCTCATAAGGAATGAATAAATACAGACTAGGAGATTATAGATGTTTTGTACTCTGCACCTTCAAATTCTTCCTCAAATGCAAAATTAGCCCGGTTGGCCATAAAAGTAAATCCAAAATACACACTGTGAAGATACCTGTATTAGGCAAATAAAAAGGTGAAAAATACATCACACTAGCTCTTTAAGTACATTGGCTTCTTTAAATACCCTTAAGGCACAAGATCTTGGACTCTAAGGGGGGAAGGTGTCAATTCTGGTTAGTACTTGGATGGGGGGCCACCAATGAATAGCAGGTACTATGGGCTATTATTTCAGCGGGAGGAACTGGCAAAACCACCTCAGAGTATTCCTTGCTTAAGAAAGCCATATGAAATCCATGGGGTTGCCATGTCGACAGGTGACTTGAAGGCACATATGCATGCATGTACCCACAGGCACACACACACACAAGCAGAACTCAACTCATGAAGTAAAAGGACAGCCAATGTGGGGACATGAATTCTCAGAAGCTAAGACTTGTTTAATTTGGATTCACTGAGTTCTCTGTTAAAGTTTACAGTGTTACTTAATTAGCTAGATCAGTGGTTCTTAACCTGTGGTCCATGGACCCCCAAGGGGGCTGCAATGTCCTCACAGGAGGTCTGTGAAGTCTTGAAGCCTGCCCAGCTGGCTGGGCCTGTGCGTTGCTGTTCAATCCTCTCTAGCCATAAATTTGCAGGAGGAGCAGGAGAAAAGTCTTCACTCCCCTCCACTGCCGCTGAGGCAAGAGTTAATCGATGGTGTAATTATATTATTATTATCAGGTATTATTATTATTAGGATTTTAAATAATATCTTGGTCTCATTTACATGACAAAAAAAGCTCGGGAAGAATTAGTGTAGATCCCTGGTAGTTCACATGCCTCACGGGCGATTCAGAAGGAGGGGTAGCAAAAAGCCCGGTTAACCCATGACTTTCCACCCCTCTATTTTTCAGGAGTTTTTTGGGAAAGACCAAGACAACCAGTGCTATTGGTTGTCTGAAAAACCAGGAACCATCCTGGGACATGGGATGCTTTCTGATTGGTTGGACATTGGAGGGGGCGGGCTTGCAAGGGAAGCCTTACAATCGCCATTTTGGTAGCTCCCCGCACGGTCCTCTGCTGGCTCCAAAGCAGCCAGCTGAGTGCCAGGCAAGGTCTCTCCCCTCCCTTGCCCACGCCCAAGCATCTACAGGGAAGCCCCCCTCCGCCCCGTGTGGCTATTCCCCCCCTTGCCACCACATAGGGTGGGGGTGTCTTCTCCGTGACTACCAGTCATGGAGAAGCCCCCCTGCTCTATGCGTCTTTCCCCCCTTGCCGCCACACAGGGTGGGAGACACTTCTCCGTGACTGCCAGTCACAGAGAAGTCCCCCCAACCAACGTGGCTATTCCCCCCCTTGCCGCCGCGTGGGCCAGGAGAGGCTTCTCCGTGACTGGCAGTCACGGAGAAGCCCTCCCCGACCTGCACGGCTATTCCCACTACCCTTGTCACCGCGCAGGGCAGGGGGTGCCTTCTCCGTGACTGCCAGTCATGGAGAAGCCCCCCGACCCGCACGGCTATTCTCACTGCCCTTGCTGCCGCGCAGGGCAGGGGGTGTCTTTTCCGTGACCGCCAGTCACGGAGAACCCCTCCGACCTGTGCGGCTTTCCCTCCCTTGGCGCCGCGTGGGGCAGGAGAGGCTTCTCTGTGACTGCCAGTCACGGAGAAGCCCCCCCGACCCACGCAGCTATTCCCCCCACCCTTCCAGCCTCATGGGATGGTCATGGAGAAGCCTCTCCCGTGACTGGCAGTCACAGAGAAGCCTTTCCTGCCCCGCGAGGCTGGAAGGGCAGGGGGAATAGCTGTGTGGGTCGGGGGGGGGGCTTCTCTGTGACTGCCAGTCATGGAGAAGCCCCTCCCTGCCCCGTGCTGCGGCAAGGGTGGGAGGCAGTAGCCCCATGGGGCAGGGGAGGGGGATTCTCTTTAGAGGTGAGTTTAGCTGTGGCTGGCAGGGGTGGGAGTGGTTCTCCCAGACTAACCATTTCAAACATGGCAGATCAAGACTTGCCAGGCTTCCCTTGTAAGTCCATCCCCTCCAAAGTTTGACAAATCAAAATACTGCTCTACTGTATGCCCCTGTCCCGGGATGGAGGCACTCAGAACAAGAAATTTAAAAAACCAAGACTTATGCTACCGTGACAAAGCATGTAAACAACAAGGGGTGAACTTGGGATGAGGAAATCCTGTTTCTTCCTGTGATAAAAACTGTCGTGTAACTAAGCCCCTTGATCTAAGTCTTGGGGGTCCGCAGCAACAAAAGATATTTAAAAGGGGTCCCTGGTAAAGAAAAGGTTAAGAGCCATTGAGCTAGAGAAAGCTCAAAACTGCTAGCTATAATATAAGCTAAAAAAGAAAAATTATTTTGAAATCTTAGAAAAGTGGAGAGTCTTTGGTAACTTTAAAAAAAACACAAAAAAACTTTCTGTGACTGTTAAATTACTCTGTTCAAGCCATCATTTCCTAGTACTCTTTGCAGTTCCAATTCACCTGTTACAACATAGGCACACACACCATTCCCCAGCATGTGTATAAATTGATCAGAGGCTAGACTATGAACAACTCATGAAGTGGTGGAGTCTATGAAAAGTTATGCTGATAAAACATATTGAAAGGGCCACAATAAGACTCTTTGCCAGTTTTGCTGCAACAGACTAAACCTGGCTTTCACATAGCTCACCTCCAGACTGACATTGTACCACAATGCTTCACCACTGGCATTGCCACTAGAAAAAACAATGCCAGAAGTAAGGGCCAAACTGAAAGTCTTTGGCTCATTTAATGAAATTTGCATTTCATGAAATCTGAAGTAGGATTCATTAAACCTGTGCAGGAATAAAACCCCACTAAAGACAAAAGTTAAAAATAGATACAGGGTTGATGGTTAGAATCATAGAGTTGGAAGAGACCACAAGGGCCATCTAGTCCAAGCCCCTACTTTGCAGGAATACACAATCAAGGCATTTTATTCCTTTTTCTCTCTCTTTACTCTATCAAATACCTGGCCGTTATTTCTAAAAAGCTGTACAGATTTTTTAAAATTACATTTCAGTCTTTGAGATTATTGTACATCCTCCTTTCTTGGACGTGTCCTCTTTCTCAGAACTATTTTTTTTGTCTGGGTGGATTTTTAATATGTCCATTGCTGCTTCACTTCCTGCACTCCAATGGCATGACCTCAGCATCATCATGCTGGCACCACTGAGAACTTCTCTAGAAGCGATGGAGGAGGCCAGCTCAGCAGAGGGTGGGGGGAAGGGGCATCCACCCTAGAGAAATAATCCCGGTTGAAACTGGATTATTTGCATGGCTCCTTCCTATGGAATTTGTAGTTTGGTGAGGCACCAGCACTCTTGGTCAGAGAAGGCGAAAGACCTTTAAAACGACAAATCCCAGGATTCCATAGGAAAGAGCTGGATTTCAAACTGGATTGTTTGTGTTGTGTGGATTCCCTGGTGGAGAGGAGGAGAAGGGTGACAGACCGGGGGAAGGTGAGCTAGCCAAGTAGGGCAGCTGAAGAAAATTGACCAGGTGGGGGCAATGGAACAGCTGGGTGCCGTTTACATGATGAAAATGTAGTGGGAAGAATTCGTGTCGAACCCTGGTTGTTTACACATACATCGGGTCGGACACATGATTTTCGGAAGGAGGGGCCACCTTTTATCCCACAACCTGCGGGACTTCCAGTCCCACGGTTTGTGGCAGTTTTTAAAAAAGTCACAGGAGGATTCGGAAAATCGGAAATGTAAACAGCCCGGGACAAGCTATCTCGGTACTAGGTGATAACCAGAAATGGTGACCGGGGGCGGGCTCAGAGATCAGCAACCAGAAAAGGAGGGGTCAGTCACCCGTTCAACAGATTCAGCCTCACCAGCTGAAAACAAAGGCATCCCTTCCAGCTGCACGTAGGTTTGTCTGTGTGTGTCTGTCTGCACTACATCACCCTGTTCAATGGATTTCTACACTGCAAACCCTTCAGCTTTAACCTGTTCCTCTACTGCATGCTGGGTTTAAATTTTAAAGAGAGAGTAAATTATAAAGAGATCATGGGCGGAGGATTGCCCATTCATCCCCTGCCTGTATCCCCTCCCTGGGTCTGAACGGATAATCACACATTCATCCACCCCCCCAAGGGACAGTAAAAAATGCCAGCGTCTGAGCGGATGATCACACATTCATTCATCCCTCCCCCAAGACACAGTAAAAAATGCCAGCGTCTGGGTCTTTCAAAATGCCTTGTGGGTCCTCCCCTTATGATCCCCTGCACTGACTTGAAACCTTCACTGCCTCTGCTTAAAGGATTAACATTTTAAAGAGACAGGACAACCGCAAGCCTCTGCCCCCTGCACTCGGCTTGTACTGGCTTGGGCTTGTGTGTGTGTGTGTGTGCGTGCAGGGGCTCCAGTCCGCTCTGCTTTTGATCTCTCTCACACTCCCCAGCACCAACTGATCACTCCTTCCTCCCCAGTTTAGCTGGCTTTAAATGGTGTTCTTTCATTTCTAAAGGAAAGCACAGGGTTTAGACACTGATTGTTCCTTCCTCCCCTGGATTCCTCCCCTCATCCCCTCAGCACCTTATCCCCAATGCAACACTCATTCATCCCCTCATCCCCAACCAGAAGCCTGAACAAACATTTGAGCCAGCCAATAGCATCGCTCGTGGCGCGGAACTCTAAAGGAAGTACGTCACTGAGGTTGTGAAAAAACGAGTAATCGCATCTTTAATTGACAGCTAAAAAAAAAAAAAATCCCGGTACTGTAAACTCCTGTAAACAAACAAAACCCGGGGTAGTATATAGTGGGAGAAGGTACATATCACGGGACGGGATGCCATGTAAACAATGATCCTGGGATCTCCTGGGATATCCAGTTCAGAGACAAAAATCGTGTAAACAGGGAGGGACGAATACGGGATCAAGAAATCCCAGGATGCCCCGCAACAAAAATTACTATCTAACTGGCACCCTGGGCTTAGTGGAGCTGGTGAGGTGGCTGTTGTAACAGGTAGGGGAAAGGAAAAAGAAGATTGTTATTGAAATACAATAAGGATTAGGAATATTTCTAGTAGCAATTATAACAGCTTTTATAGTAGGATTATTTAAAGTGACAGTCATCATAGCAATTGGTGCTTTGATGAAGTTATTTGGTAAAAGGGTCTTCTATATTGCTTTTTGAAATATGGTCCCTCTACAGTCTTGTTTTGCAAAGTTAAACTAGACCTTATGAATGGCTGCAGTGGTCCGCATAGCTGCCTCTACAATCACAGATAATGACCCATCAATTATTTTTCCTTTTTCCATGCCCTGATGATAACTCTTCTCCAATACACACTTCATTATCTGGGGAACTATTTAGCAGATTCACACACAAGTGCAAAAAGCCCAGTTAAACAGGATGAGCCATGCAGTATGAAGTGAGTGATGGGAGCACTTAGGTACTACAGTGTCTTCCACACTGCACCATCTATGCTCCTTGATCTATACAGGGGTCGGGGAATTATGGACATCCCTATAATTAAGTAAAGAGCATTTGTGAAGTTTGCCTTTTGTGGCAGCTGTGCTCATAACTATTCCTTCTGCAGACAATCATTTCATCAGATGATCTTGATGGCTGGAAAAATAGCTAAACACACCTGTAATGCGGGAGGGGGGGGGAGAGAAAATCTTTGAACCTGGGCAAGTTTGCATGGGAGAACAAGGCTGTTCAGATAACCCGGACCAAAGTTGTATAGTGCTTTATAGGTAATAAACTTTACGTAGAGTAAAACAAAACATACATGCAAGGGCACCTGTATTGGCAAAGCAGTCTCTCTCTCTCTCTCTCTCTCTCTCTCTCTCTCTCTCTGGCTTTTCTTTGCAAACGAAGATTCAGGAAGGACTCATCCCGCGCTTTCTGCAAGCGTGCTGATGACTGAAAAGGCCAATCCGAGTTAAACAAGTCCGGTTGCAGAAAGCACAGCAGAAGGTCTCCTTGGGTGATGTTCCGGGTTGTGATTCTTTCTGCATTGTTGTTTCACTTCAAAATTTGTTTGACGTGAGTTCTCAAATAAGGCTGCAGCATTGTGGATAGTGCGTCTCCATGCCTCCCAATATGTTTATTTATTTTATTTATTTATTTATTTATACCCCGCTCTTCAGCCAGAAGGCTATCAGAGCGGCTTACAAATTATTTTAAGCAACAGCAATTTACACATCTGAGGCTAGGGCGGACCATTGTTGGTGATCAGTTTGGCTGAGCCTGAGATGTTATTTCAGGGAGTCCTTTTATCGCTTTTTTGGAGTGCCCCTCTTATGCTGACCCGTGGCGAGTTCATCGTAGGGTACTATTTTTGGGAGGCGATGGTCCTCCATCCTAGAAATGTGCCCAGGCCAGCACAGCTGTGTTCTCAATATCATGGCCTCAATGCTGGTGATCCCTGCTTGCTCAAGGACAGCAACATTAAAATATAACAAAATACTGTCAAATCCACAAATGCTTAACCCGCAAATGTGGAGGGATGACTGTAAACAACAACAACAACATTGTGGTGATACCTTTATTAAGCCAACTAAAAGGTGCAAAATACATTACACAAGTTTTTGAAGCTCATACGCTTCTTCAGGCAGGAGTGTTTAAAAAAGTCCTGTTCAGGAGGGGAAAGTGTAACAGTGGGCAGTAACAAAGCTGCAACTTTCTTGATATGTTAAACCGGTTGCTTAAGCTATTGGTGCAGGGGTTGATGCAGGCAGAGGCCACACCTCTTGTTGGCCATGAGGTGGCTTGAGACACTTGATATTTGGCTGTCTAGCCTAGATTACAAAGTTCTAGCATAGCTTCTCCAGCCAGCTTAGTCACTGAGGCTCCTTCTATCTGAGCATCAGACTGGCTAACTGTGGTAGTGAAGCTTAGAGTCAGCATTTCTATTTCAGTCCTGGGTCTTGCTTTGTGGGATCAACAAGTAGTTTCCAGAACCCCAGGCCAGCTCACCTCCATCTTGCTTGCTTGCACCATTGTTGCCTCATGGTGGCAGATACCACAGTGCCCCTCAGGTCCAGTGGGTGCACAAAGATGTCTGTGTTCTTGTGTATTCTGAGACTGCGGTTGTTGTGTGCCTTCAAGTCATTTCTGACTTATGACAACCCTAAGGCAATACAATCACAGAATTTTCTTGAGAAGATTTGTACCTTTGCCTTCCTCTGAGTCTGAGAGTGTGTGACTTGCCCAAGGTCAGTGAGTGGGTTTCCAAGGTCAAGTGTGGATTCAAACCTTGGTCACCTGCAGTCCTAGTCCAGCACGCAAACCACTCTTATAGCAACATCAGGAAAGACCCCTCTGCAATATCAGTTATGAGAGTGGCAAATGAAATAATATGAAATACTGTAATATTTTTCACAATGGGTGTGTGTGGCTGCCCAACCTCTTTTGTGACACCCCCTGGAATGTCCCAGAACATCCATACCTCAAGCCCACAGGGCCTCCAAATATTTTCCCATTTGGTCTCACTACCTTGAACACCCTGAGAACCACAATATTTTTTTTTAAAAAGCAAAATAAATAAATTAAATTAAATGTTTGGCTGGAAATCAACCAAAACCAACTTCCTGTTTCATTTCAGATCATCAATGCTGTCCACCATAAGAGTGGTGTTTGTGAAAAATGGTCCCTGCCCCTGAAGAGTTGCTTGCCATTGTTTTATCTCAATAGCATGATAGTGCACATTTAAAACAGGAAATAAAGGAAAAGGAAGAGAATTTTGGTCTCAGTTGCTAGGATTACTCAGGTAGGGAGTATGGCTGGAGAAGAAAAAAAGAAGCAAACACTGAGACCCACTTAAAACTTTATTTGTGGACACTGGAAATGTGCTATAGACTCGCCATTGCTACTTGGTGTTGGCCTCACCACATTTTGAGGTTTTCAGATGTATGGTTCTAATTCCCCCCTCCCTCCCTGTCCAATTCTGTTTTAATTTACAAGAGGCAAAAACTGGCAGGAAAATTTTACATTGCAGTTTCCTGGTTCTCAATTTAGAAGTGGGCATGTCTTCTTTTAAACAACAGCACTCACTTGTGACCAAATATATTTACTGCAATTAACCCTGACACATGATGTTACAGTTGTCCCTTCATATTCGCTGGGGTTTGGTTACAGGATCCTGTGGATACCAAAATCTGTGAATATTCAAGTCCCAATGGCATAGCAAAATGGTGTCGCTTATATGAGATGGCAAAATCAAACCCCAGCAAATATGAAGGGATAACTTCTGATTTTTCGAATAAATACGTGTCATTTTTCGTCTTGTAGGCAGGACTTATGAATTCTCAGTCACAGAGCTCTAGTGCCTTGCCAAACTAGAAACCCTCGAATTTCATGGGAGGCAGCTAAAGAATAACTTGCTTAAAATAGTTTTGGAAGGGTATGCCTTTTCATGCTACACAACACCTTTTCATGCTACACAATTATATCCCGCCCCTTGCCCACTCGTCCAACCAATCTGCTACCCACCTCCACCCTCGCTGAGAATGCACAGCATCCTGAATTGGATGTCCAAACAAGCAATAATGTGCATGCCCACACATTATTTTTTTAAAAATTCACAAAAAAATCTATGAAGGCTTTTCGCCCACAATAGATGGAGTTTTTGGCCACCCTCCTTCTGAATACCATGAATCTCGATCACAGCGTGTTGGGACAAAAAGTATTCTAGTCGCATTCTATGAGGAGTATTTTCATCATCTAGACAACCCCTAGGTTGGCAGTTCTTGATTGGTTAAAATCCTAAATTTTAACCAATTAAAGAAGAGACTCAACAGTTACACATTGTTTGCATTTAAAATAGCATTAAAGACCAGTCTCTTCCAGCAGGCTTATCCAGATGATTTTTAAACTGTGAATTTTTAAAATATGTATTGGTTTTATTTGTTCTTTTTAATGGATATTAGGTGTTTTAATGAGTTTATGTATTTTAACCAGTAGGTACAGTTTCCCCTTCATATTCGCTGGGTTTGGTTCCAGGTGCCCCCGTGGATGCCAAAATCCGTGAATACTCAAGTTCCATTACATAATATGCAATGGAATAGTAAAATGGTGTCCCTTATAAAAGATGGCAAAATCAAGGTTTGCTTTTTGGATTATTATTTTTTTAAAGAATATTTTCAAGCCGTGAATATTTAAATCTGTGGATACAGAGGGACAACTGTAGGTATCCCAGGATTCCATAAAAAGAGGCCGTGACAAATAATCCAGTTTCAAACTAGATTACTGGTGTAGTGTGGATTCAGCTTTAGGAGAGGAATTGTCGTCATGTTAAAAATCCACACTACACATATAATCCACCTTGAAACAGGATTATTTGCCATGGCTCCTTCCTTCCTATGGAATCCTGGGTTTTGTAATTTGGTGAGGCATCACACTCTTGGGCAGAGGAGGTGAAAGACCTTGTAAAAGTGTTAACAGGAAATTCAGGAACCACTCTCAGGCAGGTCAATCAGGATAACAAAGATTTTATTGGCATGCCAAGTGCAGTCCGGGTTCATCCAAAAAGACTGAACCCCCCTCCTTTATTTTGTACAAGCTTTTATAATATTCAAGATATGGAAAACAGGATACAGGTGTCTGACCACAAAGAGGACATGCACAGATGTCCTTTTCTATACCCCGCATGATTTCGGAGAAATAGAAACTTATAACAAATGCAAGGAACAGAAATCTATCAAAGTTATGAACTATTAGCCTGTATATCAGTGACTCTCCTATAACCCCCTTAACCTTTCTCGTCTATGGGTTAAATCCTTCTTATGTTTTGCAAGCAGCTGCAGGTTTCAGTCAGGAAACCGTTATCTTGTGGTTTAGCTGTTGCAGAAAACAAAACTTAAAGACAGAAAATCAGCACTTTTGTAAAGTAAAAGATTTTCTAGGCTGAGTCCCTCTTGTGGGACCTCAGGAGGTCGGCTAGTCCAACCCAAACTCAAATAACCATGTTAAACACATTTCCTATTTCTAAGGAGATTATGATCGGCAAGCTACACAATTTAAGCATCAGGGACCCTTGACTTTTCCCTTATCAAAAGGACAAACCCCAGGATTCCATAGGAAGGTGCCATGGCAAATAATCCACCTTAAAACAGGTTTATTTGCCCTGGATCCTTCCTATGAAATCCTGGTATTTGTAGTTTGGTGAGGCACCAACATTATTTGGCAGAGAAGGTGAAAGGCCATGTAAAGCTACAAATCCCAGGATTCCATAGGAAGGAAGGAGCCATGGGAAACAATCCACCTTGAAAAAGGATTACATATGTCCCTTCGTATTGGCTGGGGTTTGGTTCCAGGACCCGCCGTGGATACCAACATCCGTGAATACTCAAGTCCCGTTATATACAATAGCATAACAAAATGGTGTTCCTTATATAAGATGGCAAAATCAAGATTTACTTTTTGGATTATTATGTTTTAAAGAATATTTTCAAGCTGTGAATACTTAAATCTGTGGATACAGAGGGACAACTGTATTTGCCATGGCTCCTTCCTTCCTATGGAAAATCCTGGGATATGTAGTTTGGTGAGGCACCAGCATTATTTGGCTGAGGAGGCGAAAGGCCTTGCAAAACTACAAATCCCAGGATTCCATAGGAAGGTGCCATGGCAAATAATCCAGATTCAGCCCACATGGGGAATCCACATGACACACATAATCTAATTTGAAACTGGATTATTTGTATAGCTCCTTCCTATGGAGTCCTGGGATGATTTGCAGTTTTACAAGGCCTTTAGCCCTTCTCTGCCAAAGAGTGGTGGCACCTCACCAAACTACCAATCCCAGAATTCCATAGGAAGGAGCTGTGGCAAAGAATCCGGGATCAACCTGGATTATTTCTCTAGTGTGGATGCCCAGTTTGAGCAAGGGTGATGGATGCAAGGCCATACAAGGTAGCCCTTTGTTGAGGGGAGAAACTACAGATCACCACTAGGGGGGCTGGATGGGTCAGAAGGATGACCCAGGCCAGCCCCTGTGGATGAATAAAAGGCAAGGGGGCGGGCAGCTTGCTTTTTCTTTGTTTCTCTTGCTCTTGGGAAGAAGGCATGGCAATGGCTGCTGCAGATGCCAAGGCTTGCTCCCTTTGCCTGGACTCCTTGGCCAAGCCCGGGATGGTCGCCGAGTGCGGGCACAACTTTTGCAAGCCCTGCATCACCCGGTACTGGAAGGGCTGCTTCCAAAATGTCTCTTGCCCCCAATGCCAGGCCACTTCCCCCAAAGCCAAACTGGAGGAGAACCAGCCCCTGAAGAACGGGGTGGAGGTGACCCGGAGGCTGGCTGCGCGGAGCCCCCCAGAGCCCCCCCAAAAGCCGGGCAGCCTCTGCGCGGTCCACCGGCAGCCCCTGGAGCTCTTCTGCCCGAAGGAAGGCGCCCCCCTCCGTGCGATCTGCGAGGGGGGGAAGAAGGGGCACCGGGTGGTCCCCATCCAGGAGGCTGAGCAGGAGCTACAGGTAAGAGACAAGGGCTGGGAAGGAGGCACGGAGGGAGCAGTCGCATCTTGCAGACAGACTCATGCTGGAGCTGCTGGGGGAAAAAAAGTTGCAAGTGTCATTTACTATGATAGCAACTGGTACAAGTTGGGATTTGTAGTTTGCTGAGGAGTACCTCTTTCAGACCCGTGCTGGGGCTCCTGGAAAAAAAAAAGAGGCAAGTTTCATTTAATATGATAGCAACTGGTACAAGTTGGGATTTGTAGTTTGCTGAGGAGTGCCTCTTTCACACCCGTGCTGAGGCGTCTGGAAAAAAGATGCAAGTTTCATTTAATATGATAGTAGCTGGTCCCAGTTGGGATTTGTAATTTGCCGAGGAGCACATCTTTCAGACCCATTCTGGGGCTCCTGGAAGAAAAAAGAGCAAGTTTAATTTAATATGATAGTAGCTGGTACCAGTTGGGATTTGTAGTTTGCTGAGGAGTACGTCTTTCACACCCGTGCTGGGGCACCTGGAAAAAAGATGCAAGTTTCATTTAATATGATAGTAGCTGGTACCAGTTGGGATTTGTAGTTTGCTGAGGAGTGCCTCTTTCAGACCCATTCTGGGGTTCCTGGAAAAAAAAAAGATGCAAGTTTCATTTAATATGATAGTAGCCGGTACAAGTTGGGATTTGTAGTTTGCTGAGGAGTACATCTTTCAGACCCGTTCTGGGGCTCCTGGGGGAAAAAAAATGCAAGTTTAATTTAATATGATAGTAGCTGGTACAAGTTGTCCCTTCATATTCGCTGGGGTTTGGCTCCAGGAGCCCCCGTGGATACCAACATCCGTGAATACTCAAGTCCCATTATATGCCTCTCTCTCTGGCTTTTCTTCGCAAACGAAGATTCAGGAAGGACTCATCCTGCGCAAAATGGTGTCCCTTATTTAAGATGGCAAAATCAAGGATTGCTTTTGGGATTATTATTTTTTTAAAGAATATTTTCAAGCCCTGAATACTTAAATCTGTGGATACAGAGGGACAGCTGTACATCTTTCAGACCCGTTCTGGGGCTCCTAGAAAAAAAAGATGCAAGTTTCATTTAATATGATAGTACAGGTAATTGCTTAGGCAGCAAAGTGTTGTGAAGCCTTTGAGTTGAATAGCCAGGTGTGTAGTGTAGCCTTCTGGTGCAGCCTTGCTCCCCCAAAGTTGAGTGACCGAGTGACCACAGTTGTAGCCCTGCCAAATAGCCCCTAGTGAACAGGAGGAGGAGGAGGAATGTGCAAAGAAGCTGCAGCTTGTGCTTCTGAAATTAAATGCTCTTTCTTTGGCTTACTGCCTGGCAACTTTAAATGAGGCTTCTCTGAAATGTGGAAACAAGCTAAAAATCTCATTTTGTCTCCCCTCCCGCTCCCAATGCTGTTTTAGGATAAAATTAAGGGCTGTTTGGAATATCTGAATAGAACAAGAAATTATGCTGAAAAATGCAAGGAAGCTGCTAAAGGGACAATTGAGGAACTGCAGGTAGGAAATCTATCCTGTGCCAGGAGGCCTAAGGTTGCCAAAGTAAAAATTGAAGATAGCTCCTGTACCTTCTTGATGATACCAAGGGCTTGTCTACACTGCAGAAATACAGCAGTTTCACACCACTTTATCCACCATAGCTCTATCCTATGGAATCCTGGTGTTTGTACTTTTGTGAGGTATTTAGCCTTTTCTGCTTTTCTGTCAGAGAACTCTGTTGCCTCACCAAAGTACAAATACCATGATTCCATAGGATAGAACTATGGTGGATAAAGTGGTGTCAAACTGCTGTATTTCTGCAACGTAGACAAGCCCTAAGATGTTGTTTAGCCACAAATGTCTGGGTTTTCACCTGTTAAATGTTGTAGCATATGTAAATAGAATACGTCCTGTTGCCCCCTCCCTGTATTGTCACTGAAATGTTCTGGAAAAATTTGATGTATATTAGAGAATAACTGTTACTGCTCACCTTTTCCTGCATATCTATCATCTTGCTGTAATAATAGGGACAGTTCTGAAATTTATGATTTTTAAATATTTTAATGTGTTTGTAACTTTGTGTCCTATTGCTAGAATTTATAAAACATTCAAAATTATTTTATTAAAAGGCATGGTAGAAATAAACAAAATAAAGTGTAAAACCTCAGAGACTTTCTGCACTGAACTGTGTGGTAGGTTTTTCACATTAAAAAAAAGTTTAAAGTATACATTGTGGGGAAATGACACCCCCTCTCCTTTGCTGGTGATGTTAATAGCAACGTTGTTTAGCATGCACAGTCTAATATAGTTATTTTTCAAACATTAAGAAATATTGATAATTTCAAATGGCATACCTAATTTAACTATATCCTATCTGTTACGCAGCAAGTAATCACTAAGTTCAAAACATAGGTTTTTTTTCTGCCCTTCCAAGAAAAATTGGATGCAATTTATCATAACATTCTCCTGTTGTTGGGACTTTTTTTTCATTGGCTAGGATTGGTATCTGATGAGAAACATGGCTTTCCATGATTTGGAGGGAGCTTGATAACCACCATTTAATAATTAGTTCACCATATATAGATTCATCACCCCCAGCTATCTGCTGAGAAAGCCCTTTTCCTGTTTACAATGTGGAAAAGGCAAGGGTAGCCTTCTTGGCTATAAGATAAGTTCCCAAATCCTCATGACGGACATACAATCAACCAAGACTCAAAATTAAGTGGAAATTTCTGAGATATTCAGATCTCTTCATTAGGCAAGATGTTACAAAATCAGAAATGCAGAGGGAAAGGGAAAACCTAGATCTCTAAGAATGGCTTCATGTTTCTCTTTTGAAGTCTTTGGTGTAACTATACAACATGGCAGTGTTATGCTATGGCTCTGACCTTAGGGGTTCTGGGATTTGTAGTTTGATGGAGTATTTAGGATTTGTTGCTTGAATGCTTTAATTCACTCCCTTGAATTATAGCTCTAATTGTTCCCCAGGAGGGAATTATAAATGCCTTCCCAGACTACAAATCTTTGGATACTATAGCATGCAGCCGTGACAGATAATTGGCATCAGACTACTATAACTTTGCAGTGTATCAGGGCAGCTGTGTTGGCCATAAAGCAATAACCAACAAAATCCAAAATCTGTCATGTAGCACTACATTTATTGGGCCAGCTAAAAGGTGCAACATACCTCAAAGATTTCAAAGTTTCACTGGTTTCTTTATCAGGTGAAATCTAGATGGCAAAAAGCATACAGGGGAAAGAGTGTGACATTGTTTTAGTCATGGTGTCTATATTTTAGGTTGTGATGCTATACGAAGTATGTATGGGCATAAAGGGACCCCTCCTGCTTATGCCTATAAGTTCAGTGAGATCAAAGGCAATCAAGTTTGGCTTATTGCTTTGCCATACAGCGCACCCCCTGACTGAGCCATATTGGCATCTGTACTGGCATCTGTACAGTATGAAACCATATAAGACTCTGAAGATGGAAGATTATACCTCTGTATTTTCAGGGATGGAGAAGACCATATTTTTTCAGACACAGGTAAATGAATCCATGGATATGGGTCCCGTAGATACAGGGGTCTGTGTGTCTTCTGCACCTTTTGATTGGCCCTATGAAAGTATCACTACAGGACATATTTTGGATATTGTTTTATGCAGTATAGAAACACTCTTCCTTCCTGACATTTTCTTAACTGCTGAAAAGTCTAAGTACTTTAGCAAACTGCAGATCTCAGGAGGAAGTGTTTGGAGACTCATACATAGAGTTTATCAGGTGGTCTGATGGCATTAGGTGTCCAGCTGGAAATGCTCCCGGGTATGCTCAGAGGGGGAGAGGCAATGAAGTTATTGAATTCTCAGTTTGAAAATAGAAACTCCCCATCAAAATTCAGAGCTCTGCCCAGTTTGAAATTCATAGTTTTCTTGGTCTGTTGAGAGCAGGGAAGGGCTAGGAGGTGTTTTTTTTCCTGTTTGCTTGCTTGCTTGTTTCTCTTTATTATCAAAAGATAGCAGATGTGAAAGACACATTGTTGGCTGAGGTGGATCAGTTCTGCCAGTTTTTGAAGCATCAAGTGCAGTTCCTGCTGCCCCATCTGGATGTATTTCAAGCTGCCATCACAAAGAAGGCAGAGGAAGCTAGCAGCAGATACACCAAGGAAGTAGACCAACTCAACAGTGTGATCAGCAACATCAAGAGGGCCCAAGATCAGCCAGCAGCTGAGTTGCTGAAGGAAAGATCTCAACTTGAAGGCATAATGAGTGAAGGAAAAAAGAGGTGTGATCAGTTCATGGCGGAGGAGGATAAGGTGAGAAAATTGTAGAATCGCCCTTGTTTTTGGCTTGAGGAAGGAAAGTCCTGTAGTGAGTGTTCAGCTTTCAAAGATCACCATGCAGCTAAAAACCAAAGAAGACACTGTCGTATTCACACAATTAGCAGTTTCCCAGCAGATAAGGGGCTAAACATCCTGATTATGCTCCTCCCACTCGCTCCAGATAGGCAGGAAAAAGAAAGACCTTCCAGAGTCCCCACAGGGATGGGGCTGACCCCAGAAAGCCAGTCTTTTTCCTGCCTACCACTCTGATAAGACCTGTTCATCATTGCTCTACTTCATTGCTGCTGCAGCCACTCCCGTACTTGCCTTGGACTCTCTTTTCTTTTCTCCCTTAACCTTAAAACTTCAAGACTCCTGGTTCCCCTTCCCCATTCACTCTTTCTTTAGTTTCCTTGGGAGTGTGAAATAGGATTCATTATGGCAAGAGGAGACGTTCTCTGTCCTTGCCAATGACTCTCCCCTCCAAACACATTCCCTCACTCCCGGCAGGAGCATAGGAGATGACTTTGGAGAGCAACACAGGAGCTACAGGAACAGAAAGGTGCCCACTAAGACACAGTTTCTCCGCACCACCTGCACCCAGCCAGAAACAGGCCATGGGTCAGGGAGGCATGCCAGCTGGACAATACAACGGAGTCTTTTCCGCATCACCTCCGCCCAGCCCAAAATGGGCCAGGGGTCAAGAGAGGTATGCCAGCCGGATGACATGGAGAAGAGGTGAGTATTGCACCCCTCTCTATTTAGCTGGCAAAGAATCCCCATCAGACCTAGTGGCCTGGCTGAGGGTGGTACTTGCCCACGAAGCCACTGCCATTGCTGTTGTAGGCATTTTTGCCACCTAGCAGAAGGTCCAGGACCCCAGCAGGAGGGCAGATAGGGGGTGGGCAGGCATTCTGTTCCTGCACCCCCCAACAGGACATGGGATCCCAACAGGTAGGGGAGACCTTTCCACAGACCAGGAAACACATGGTGCCCTCCCCCCTCCGACCATGCTGCATCACTTTTTGAATTCTCGCACTGAGACCACATGGGAGGAGGCAAAGGCCTCCACTTCTGTCATGGATGACTGCCATCTTGGCCATGTGGCTGAAAAGAAAGCTAAGCAGGGCCCAGCAGAGGTGAGGTGGGGGAGGTTTTGGCCTCCATTTCTGAAGTGGCTTCCCAGCTGCTGCATGGAGTACCCCACAAGAAACACAACAGTCAGCATCATGCTTCCACCAGAGAAAGCATGGCCTCTTCTCCCCACTCCTCTGAGGAGGAGTGTGGGTATGAATCCTACACTGCCTCCTCAGAGGCAGCGGGAGGATAGCACTCATTAGAAGAGGAGAGATTTTCCTCTGCCCCCAATTCTATTAGCCTGTCTGAAACTGAAGATTTTTCCAGTCTTGAAGAAAGTGATTAGGGCGTTCGGCCTCTCCTTTCCATCAGAGCTGCCCACCTCCCAGGACCCAGACCTGCCTTAGGGTGATGGGGAGTTCTGTCCCAAGGCATCCCTCAGCTCCTTGGAAGTACACTTCCAAGCTAAATTATGCAGGTAGTAAGGGAGAAGGGGAGCAAACCAGCTTCTACTAGATTAAGCCCTAGAGTGGTCAAGAAGCTGTATAGCCTGTCTAAGAATGTAAGTTTCAAATCCCTAGTTTTGAAGTTCAGGGTCAGTTTAAAAAGTTTTATGGCCTTCCTACGAATGCCATGGCTAAACTACAGGCTGTGTGCAGCTACCTATTCATGAGTAGGAGCGGCTCCTGGGAAAGGTGATAAGGGAGGTCTCTGAGAGGGTCAGGCTAATGGGGGAAAGAGAGGGCACCGAGAGGGACTACTAGGGAGAGAGGCAGTAGGGGAAAGGAGAGGAGTCTGGAAAAGAAGGAAGATGTCTTATGAGGTGTCTTATGCCTGTAGGTATGTGGGGATCAGTAGGAGGAGGTAGAGGGCAGTGACAGTGGATTATGGGAAGAGAGATTACACTGAAAGAAATGACAGAGCAGGAGTATATGAAGAAGGAAGGGAAAGCCAGGTCCTCTACCTTTTAAAAGGCAGAGGTATGGGAGAGGCCTAAAAGGAGGAGTGGGGAAGGAACCCCAAAGTCCAGGGACAGAGGCTCTTGTCCTTTCTCTGTCAGCCTGGGGAAGTTTTCTGTTGGAAGTCTTTATTAATTGGTCATATGTTACTTAATTAAAATCTTGCTGCACAGCACCTCTGCCTCTAACATATTAATGGATACCACACCTAGGGCAGGTCTGCTCCCCACGCAAGGGAGTGGGGATGGCAGAGTGACACATTCCTAACTGGCAGAAGCTACAGTGCAAGCAGCCTTCCTGGGTTATACAAGTAGAGGAGACAAGCACACACACCCAGCAGTGGGGGCAGGGGCTCAGGGTGCTGGTTAACCACTCCATACATCTAAATAATAATTGTTGTTATTCCATGAATTGGGATCTACACTACAGTTCTTCTTCCTCATGGATGCCCTAATCTCTGCTCACCCTCCCTCCGCTGGTTCATGCCAGGGCAGAGGTGATGCTTGGAAACTAATTTAACAGAGGTAGAGGCTAGCCTTAAAAGTCACATGAAGCCTCTTCTCTCTCCATTACTACCTCCTTTATTGTCAAGAGACTCATCTTTCTTAGCTGTGCCAGTCTAAGACACAGGATGAACACATGGTTGCAAACTCCTCTCTTGTGGCTTGTGTCAGCCTTAGTACTTCTCAGTGACAGTACTAGAGCATAGGCCATAGCAACAAAGATTTCTTTTAATTCTAATGAGCGAGGAAACTTAGGCTGGATTCAGGCAAGGAGGGAAATATTCTCCTTCTTGGTCGTGACTCAGTGGATCTGCAGTGCTTCAGACATTTAGGGTCCTTTGAGAAAATCATTTCAAGCTAGGTATCAGATTTACACCAATGCATATTGGGTTAATCATACCAGCCCAGCCCATCTTCAGGAGAAGAAAGGGCAGCCAGGTTCCTGGTAGGAAACCAGGGAGCCCTAGTCCCCTAGGTCTTAGGAGATGCCTAGCCCCCCTCCTTCCTTGTCTCAGAGGAGAGCTGCCCATCTAGGGAGGGAGAGCAAAAAAATACAGTCTTTCTGCTAAGGAAGGGGTCTCCTGTAAGAATTAAAAGTGGTTATGAAATTTATAATCCGAGACAGTCTCCTTCAGCCAGGAAGACCCTTTACCACCCCCCCCCCTTTCCTTAGTTCATTAAAGTAGTAAGAATAGTTTATTTGGCTGAGGAGTTGTTCCCACCCCCACACACATCCTGAGAAGCCTTGAGGGGGTCTGCCAAAGAAGAATGAAAAAACAAAAACAGAAGTACCTGTTAACTAGTCTAAGTAGCTACATTTTAAATAAAAATTATCTCAGATGGGCTTACTGTTCTTGGTGGTTCCAGTGCTCTGGGTAAATTCAGCCGTAATCTATTGCTCAGTCATTCTGAAGGTGCTAGTACTTGCATCTTGGAGGAATAGCTTTGACGCTATTGTTACGCTATTAACCAGTGTGTGGGTGCGGGTATGTGCCTTCAAGTAATTTCTGACTAGTTTTTCTTGGCAAGATTTGTCCAGAGAGCATATTTTCCCACTGCCTTCCTCTGGGGCTGGAAGAGTGCAACTTACTGGGGCTGCAAGTGGCAAACCCTTGCTTTCTGCTAGCACACATGCTCAGCCGTAATGTACTGTACAGCTCCATTTTAGGGAGCTACCATTTAAAACTGAGGTTCATAGGTTTGTCTTTCTTTAATAGATATTTCTTGAAGGAATTCCTTCCCCTGCTATTCCTACCAAGCCCTCTATTAGTTTTCATAACTCCTTAGTCAATAGGCATTCAACATGGTGTGCCCTTAGTCTTCCAATAGGATGTTAAACTGTTGGCATGGAGTTAGAGGGTGTTTTAAATGACTGAGAAAGTGCTCCCTCAGATGTAATCAAATATAATTCTGGAAACAGGTTCTGTGTTAACACAGGGTGCATCCTTGAATTCATATGGACTCACCAGTGCCTATGCGGCTACATGTTAGCCTAATCTCCCCCTTACCTAACCATGGCGATAGTCTTATTTTATATAGGTGTACAGATGATCCAGTGAAGAACTGTTCGCCATGCTGGTTGAAATATTGTTTAGATTTTAGGCATTCATATTCCTCTTCCAAAGTGGTGAATCCACATTGCTACAAGGCAGAGCATTTGCAGTCAGTGCAACCAATTGATAAGGTGGGAGCTGACATAACTCCAGATTCTGGATCAGATTCCATTTTAGACAGGTAGAAATCCCAGGGGGTTAGCTTGAAATCTGTGTTCTCCCCATTGGGATGTATAGCCTCTAGAGTCCCTAGACTGGAAGGAAGGGGCAGAATGGGATCTAGGAGCATGAAGACAGGACACGCCTGCCTGCTATGCCTCCCAATCCCAATGATCCATAGGATCCAGCATAGTTCTCTGTTTTGTGATCTAACTCTAGCTTTCTATACCAATGCTAGTTGAAGTGCTGGCCCCTAGACCAAGGCTGCTGCTACTTGGTGAGCTCCAAGGACACAGAAAGAACAATTTCCAGTCCTCTCCCCAAGATCTAATGGCCTGGGAAGCACTATTCTATAGCAGTGCTTTGAGTGACATGTAGGACATTGGGGAACTCTCAGTTCCCTTTTTATTGGAATTTTTCCAGTAGGGCAACACGATCATAGGCAGATTCCAGCCATGACCACTCTGTTGCTACACATGCAAGGGGCCAGAATGGCATCCCATCCACATGTATGGAGACTTCTTAAGCAACTGTTGTTTCTTGTTCTGCCTACAGTATACCATTCCCCTCCTGGGAACCGCATATGGTCCTGCAATTGCTGATGATCCCAGCCTGTGAGTCCCCATGGGAGGCCTCTCTGAAACATTGGTCCTGGAGGGTGCCCCTCAGCCCGCAAGAAGCCCTATGCCATCAGACCTGGCTTGACTGGTCCCAGCCTTAACCCCTAGGGTGAGCTCTGCCTTCCTCAGAGTGCAGGAGGTGATCCTTCTATCTGTTTCCCCTTATCTGCACAAGCTATTCGAGACAATACTGTACAACACATGGGGTATGCCTGCAGAGCCACCAACATCTACTTGAAGGGGACGAGCAGCTATTGTTCTCCTGATGCTTCATTGTTTCCTTTCAACCACGTTTCATGGATAGGAAGGCATCGGTCTCCACTCTTGGTAGACAGATCAGGTTCTGCATTTCAACCTGCTATGGGCCCTTGGAAGTACCACCAGCAGAAACATAGTCTCTGCTTCACAAGGAGTGCAGCCATACCAGCAGCAATAACCACCAATACCCCCTTATCAGAGACCTGCAGGGCAGCCATGGGACAGTCACCCTTCACACTTATTCCAGCCATTACAAACTCAATAGCTTGACTCAGCTGAAGCTGCATTTAGCAGGAGGGTCTGGCAGCAAGTGGTCAAAACCTAGGTCTTTGGGATCAGGATAGCTCTGGCAAATCCCAGACTGCAAGATGTTCAGCCCCTTACCTGCTGGGAAAAGGAACGTTGGTTCTTACCTGTGATACATTCATTTCCAGCAGATAGGGGATGAACATCCTGACCAACCCTGATGGGTGCTGGTGTAAGATGGGTTAGAATGCACATAGTTCTTTCCTACAGGGAGCAAGTTAGATGTCTCACTGGTTGCCTCTGTCTCTTGCCAGTTCTGTATGGTCTGCAATGTTAATAAGTTGTTTATGTTTTTCTGGAGCATTCTTCTCTTTGGCTGTGTTAGGGACTGACCTTCTGAGGTTAGTGCCACTCATGTGGGGACATCAGAAGGTCTTTCTTTTTCCTGCCTATCTGGAGCGAGTGGGAGGAGCATAACCCAAACTACAGGATAGTCATCCCCTGTCTGCTGGAAATGAACGTATCACATGTACAAACCAATACTCCTTTTTGTTTTATTTACTTAAGACATTTGTAGACTCCTTTTAATTCCACACACCCCCTTTGACGGCTTACCATACTGCAGTATTAAAAACCTTAAATACAACATAGTCAAAACAATATAATATGTTGCAGCATGAATGAATTGCTTGCGTATTTTTAAAATGCAGACTGCAGACACAGGAGGTTCGGTGTCTGGCAGTATCTGAGATGCTGGCTGGGATAAGGGGATTTATACCTCCCACTCCCTGGAATAAACCAGATCAGAGCCATGTACCTGCTACTTGCATGAAGAAATTTCCCTTCTAAGGCAAAAGTGGTTGTGGGAGCCCTAATCTGAATCTATACTATAGAGGGCAAAGGGTTAAAGCAACTCCTCCTTTATTGGGAATCTCATGCCCACAATGAACACTTACAGGCATGTTAGGGTGCTGTAATTTCAATTGACATATGAAAAACATTTACATAATGGCTAATGGAGTAAATCATTTAATGTCTAGTTGGGCCCTCTGCATCAGTTTTGCAAAGAAATGAATGTTATGTAGTGACGTAAGAAAATTAAACACCTCTATTAGAAAATATTTCCTTGCATTTTCAACCAAAGAGATACCATGGATGAGATACCATGAATGAGAAACCATGTATGTTCAGGATGCTTTCAGAGAGATGACTCCCAGTACTACAAATCAAAAGACATGGTGCAGCTATTTTGTCTGTTCAACAGATTTTCAGTAATAAGAAATAAAGGGGGAAGAAACAGTGAGAAGACACAACAGGGTTGCAGATGAAGGACAGAGGCATGTGGAACCCCTGTAAAATTTCATGAATGAGGTGAATTTATAATGAAAGCCTCCTGTGAGAGCACCCTTGGACTTGTAAATGGCCAAGAGGGCTAAGGCATGAATGGACTGGCTGGGTGGATATCAGAATTTGTATCTGTAGCAAGCTCTCTGCTGCATGTAAAGCTAAGTCTAGCCAGCAGAGTCAATAAAACATATGTACCCTAGTGTAGTGAAGGAAAATGAGGTGGGGAGAGAGGAGTGAACCTCATATGTGGCTTGTGAGATGTATCTAACTGATACCTTCAGATTTAGAGGGGATTGACCTTCTGCATAGATCCTGTTGGGATCCATAAATACTGACTGGCAACTCTTCTTTCTTCTTCTAGGAGTATGAAAGCACCGAAAACTAGTATGTATCTCCTTATTAAGTCTTCTTCAACATCCTGCTAAAATGTTGTGGTATTTGGGACACTCTCTTTCTAGAAGCTGTAGGTTGTAAGAGCTAACTCCTGCCTCCTGTTTTTTTTTGTTTTAACTTTGGCTATTATCTTTCTACACTTATCTGTGCTACCATGAAAGCTAGAAACTTGTACATTTGGCCCTCTGCATTTGCTGGGGTTAGGGGTGCAGGACCCCTGCTGTTGCAGAAATCAGAAGTACAAGACCCACAGAGATTCGAAAAGTGAGTTTATTCCAAAGTTATGCGCGGGCTCTCAGTGGAAATGGTTTTCCAAAATTACCGAGAACCCTGAGATACATTTTCAAACTGCTTTTATAGATGACTTCTTATTTCTTAACATACAGGCAGTCAGCACTTTCCCCCTGCCCCTTGTGGTATTTGTGATATTTTTTGGACTCAGTTCTTCACTTATCTCACAATATGTTTATATAAAAGAAAGCAGTTACAAGAACATAATAACCCTCTTGGAACAGTCACTCTCTGGACTTAATGGGTTTGTTAACTTGACAAATTATTGCATTGTTGTATTGTAATTTCAACATGAATCATTAGTTTACAAAATGAATTGGAATTTGTACTCAAATGAAAGACTTATAGAGGCATAGCGAGAGGCATAGCAACGTTACTAGTCTAACCCTTTATTTAGCTACCACACCACGAAAGTGGAAAAACCACAAATATGTCTAGGCCCCCCAAACCATACTTAAAACACACAAAAAGGACAATCTATGGATTCAACCCACCGCAGATGCTTTTGCGGCAGCAGGTTCCTTCACAAGGCAAAAGGGGGTAGCTGGCGGGGCTTGCCAAAGCCTCTGCCCTACACCATTTTTATTAGGGGCCTACTAGCCTCATCACACGTTTGCAGTCACTCAGTTTTGTGAGGGTTGCAATCCCTATTTAAAAGGCATAGGGTAGCAACAGAGACAGCAGCAGATAATCCACAAATAATGAAATCCGGAAAAGTTAAACCTGCAAATGTGGAGGGCTACTAAAAGGGGGGGGGGTGCAGCCTCATCTATCAGAGTAAGCAGTTTTTACTTTTGCACTCTGCTAGCACCAGTGCAACTTTGTGGTGCTAATGGCACATGATAGCTGGTTGCAAAACAGAACAGCTTTGATATGGAGTTTCTGTCCTTTGCTGTCTATATTATGGTGATATCATCAGACCAACCAAAAGATGCAAAATATATCATGCTAGCATTCAAAGCTCATGGGCTTCTTTGTCAAGTGAAGTTGATTAAAAAGGTAAGCAACGTTACCTAGTCTAACCCTTTATTGTTGGATTTAACGTTGTCTATATTTTGCTTTGAAATGTTGTAAAGATAAACAGGAAGGAAGGATCTATATACATGAAGAAATTAGTCCCCCACCTCCTTGGCCACACTGGTGAGAAGGGCTGTAAAAAAAAAAGGAAGGCAATTATGTTTTGCTTTTCCACTTGCAGATACAAAGCCAACGCCAAGAATTCTGTTTGATATTCTATTTAAAGAACCTTTGTAGGAAGAGTGCAGTGAATCTTCTAGCAAGTACTTTGAGGTCTGGAGATACAGGCCATGTCTACACTAAGGATAAAAGGTGTACTCACCCCAGATCCAGTGTAATGTGTACACGACGCATGCAGTGAATCCACTCCTTTTAGTTGTTAATCCAGCTTAACAGAAACCGCAAGTTGCACCTGAGTTTCCAGGAAACTCCAGAGTGGCTCTGGTGTTTTGGATGTGTGGTCAGCTGGATTGGGCTGGACTTGGAGCGACCCAGCTGTCCAGAATCTACACGCCCACTGCATCAGCCCCACTGGCCTGTCCTCCTCATTGCCCCAGCTGCCTCACACTCTGGCCAAGCAGCAATCTGCAAGAGCCTGGCTATCACCATTGCTGCTGGTAAGGTCAGAATGGGGTGCTACACCATGTGATCATAGAATCATAGAGTTGGAAGAGACCATAAGCGCCATCCATTCCAACCCCTTGCCATGCAGTAATACAGGAATACCACTCTACCCCTTCCTTGTTGATTGCATAGGTGCCCCATTCAGACCTCACCAGCAGTGACAGCGATGACCAGGCTCTCGTAGAGAGCTGCTTGGCTGGCGAGCGAGGCAGCAGCAGCAGTACCAATGGGGATGGGCCAGTGGGGCCGATGTGATGTCAGCCCATTGGCCCATCAGGATCACAGCACGGCTTTGGAATGGCTCTGTGCCAGTACATGTAGCTGGCATCTTGTGGGTATGGAATAGCTCCGGAGCATAATGCTCTGGACTGGCCCCGGATTATGGTGCTAGTGTAGATGAGCCCATATTTAGGCATTTAACCAGGCAAAGCATGTCATTTGGAGCCAGACTGGATAACTTTACCTTGTGTTCAAGGGAGCAAAATCACGGAAAATCAAGCCCTAGTATACAATGCCATAAACTGTATGTACTATAATTGTACTGGGAAGCTAGATATTCGCCACAAAACTCATAATGTTTTATAAATTCACCAGATTCTGAGAAATGTAGGCCCAGAATTAACTCCCAGAATTTAGAAGGGTGAAGCATTCAGTCATCTGAAATTGTGGCTTCTGTCAGACAATATTACCTTTTAACAAAGGTAATTACTGTATTTATATTGTAAAGGATGCTGGATTCTATTATTTCATGTTTGCTTGTTTTTTTATTTAAATATGGGAAAAGGTTTTCAGGAAAAAAATTACATGCATACTAGCAGAATAAAAGCAGGAATGCAATAAATCTCAGTATTCTTCCAATGTATAAAAACAGCAAGCACAATATCCCTCAGTCATTGTTTTTAAGCCCCACTGATTTCTAAATGTAAAAGACTTGCAAAATTAGAAAGAAGAAGGTAAACTCTCCCCGCTTTGCTTCTCCTTGTCTCATAAAGCATTTCTCCCTTCTCCGCATACACTGCCAAGTATTATCTCCTTTCTGGAATGTACATTTATGTTTGCCTTTAATCTAAGTCTCTGAGCCACCAGTTAACAAAACCAGACAGCGTGGCCTTGCCACCTTCCAGATGTCTGCAGCTTTGCTAACAAAGTTTTGAAAATAAAGCAGGAGGGAGGGATGTTGGGTGAAATGAACATGTCGGTTTATCATTAAATTAGGCCAACCTCTGTTTAAATGTGATTCTTGTATTGAATGACATTAAAGGGGCTCATGAAAAATACTACATAATGTCATAC
The DNA here is from genome assembly GCA_030847615.1 of Gambelia wislizenii. NCBI lineage: Eukaryota > Metazoa > Chordata > Lepidosauria > Squamata > Crotaphytidae > Gambelia > Gambelia wislizenii. The sequence continues at coordinate 42,125,920 of JAUMIR010000002.1, forward strand.
ACTGCCAAGAGAGCTTGGTTAGGGCAGGAAAAATAAACTGTATTTGAAGCACTTTATGTACAATACTAACTCAGTCCTTCCAACAGTCCTGGAAATTAGGGTGGCATTATTATATCCACATTATTAGGGCTGGGGTGTGTGTGTCAAACAGTGGCATGTTGTATTTGACTCTGTTTCCCATGAATCTTAAAACCCTGTCTGGTGCTGAAACCATGCAAGACAAAGGAAATAGAGCCCTGTGCCTCACCCTCATCCAATTATTACACCCAGAATTGAGAGCTGAGCCAACTAATGAACTATTAACAATATCTTATCCTCATTTCTCTTTTGAGAAGTGCGGAAAACTAAAATCCATGTTGCAGTGTTTACCACGTTGTAGATGTCCCTGCTCTACTTTCCTTGGATGCCATTTGCAAATAGCAGTGAAACTCCACAGACTGATGGTGTTGCACATCCCAGTTTCCCAAACCATTGCAGGGAAGATGCAGAGCTGAAGCTTTGTGGGTGGCAGATGTATGCTCACCACCATTTATTGCCGTTCAGCCTGGAGCATGTATTCCACATGTCAGTTTTGTACCACTCTGCTTAATAAGGTGCTAGTCATTACCTATTAAACCCAGAAATGGCTTGGGAACAGGCTAGCTGAAGGTCTGTCTCTTCCCTTAGAACCTATTCACTCTTCTAAGAATCTGATGAAAGGTATGGGCTACTTCGTCACAGCAGAGTGACAGTGACAATTGTACACTGTGGCAATTGACAGTGGTCATGTACAGTAGCATCCTGTGCCACCCTATGCTCGTTTGGAGTGAAACAAAACTTTAATAACATAGTATGACAAAAGCTAACTTCATCCACAAAAGCAGTTTTCAACTCCACAAGAGGAAATCAGAAGGAAAAGAAAGTAACCTTTTTTGCCCCTGGTTCATGGATACATTGAAGTCCATCCATAGACCCATAACACTTCTCTTTTGTAGTCTTCTCTATCCTGTTTTACTGTTGCTCCCCCTTTATCTGCTTGTTTTATAACTAGAAGCATCTGCTGCCAATTCCTTCAAGGTTGTTCTCTCCCTTCTACTCCTGTTATTTCATGGCTGAGATATTGTATCCTCTAGTCTTGTTAACTCTTGCAGTATTAGTCTTTCAAATACTGTGATAGAGGAATTGGTAGGATGGGAAGGGTGTACAGTACATTCAGATGGAATTCTAAGGTTGGGCTGGTTATTAACTATTGATTGTGACCCATCTCCAAAATAATGTCTTTATTTAATATTTCTAAAGAATTGAAATAGCTCTACTCTTGTCTGTACCAGGTCATATCTGGGGGTGAGGACAAACTGTAATCCTTTATTCAGCACCTGTTTTTCAATAGTACTTAATGGCCTTTTAGGCAGATTAATTATTACCTTTTCCTCAGAGATCATCTCAGGGGAGGTACGTATTTTGCATGCTTTTCCATAATTCTCAGAAGAGACATGAGGATAAGATACTGTTAATAGTTGGTTAGCTGACTTGACTCTCAATTGTGTGTGTGTATCGATGAGGATGCTCCTGAAGGCCAGTTGGTGTTAAGGCCAAAATACATTGGGCTTTTTAAGAAATACAAGTTTTTGACGATTACATAACGCACAAAGCTCTATTTCCTTTCATTCTTTCACTGTGATTATGTGCTTTCCGTTCTTTGTTTTCTACTAAATCAAGTCCATCTAGGTAGTATGTCAGTAGCAACTGGCAGCAAGAGATCTGCAGGGGTTCAGGCATGATTCTCTTCTCACCCGGAGAAACCTGGTATTATTTGCTGATCTCTAGTCTAAATACTAATGAGGCCCAACCTTGTTTAGCTTCTAGAGATCGTGGGCTCTTTCATATTACACAAATGCAGCACTCTGATTCTACTTTAACTGACATGAATGCATCTTGTGGAATACTGGCAGTTGTTGTTTGGTGAGGCACTAGAGCGCTCTGGTTGAGAAGTCTGAGTGCCCCTTCCTATACTGCAAATCCCAGGATTCCACAGGATGGAATCATGGCAGTTAAAGTGGAAATCATAGTATTATATTTGTGCAAATCCCATTATTCCACAGGATGGAACCATGGCAGTTAAAGTGGAAATCATAGTATTATATTTGTGCAGTGTAGAAGACCCCAAGTATGTTAAGAGTGACATAGTAGTGTTTGCTGTGGGTCCAGACAGCTCTGACTCCTGTGAGCTGCTGTTCAATTTTTTTCTTCTCCCTCTCAATATGCTTCTGTCCTGTTCTTCTTCCTCCCTCCAGCAATACCTCTGCCCCTGCTTTTGAGTTCTTTGGCTTCCTTTTTAATTTCTCCTTCAGCTTATCACATTTAATGATAAATGGTGGTGATGGGAGGGAGCTAGGAGGAAAGGAAGGTTGCTGGATGAAGAAGGAGGAATGGTGCGAGAAAAGTTTAGCTATCTGAAACTTTGGTCATGTGAATCAACAGCCTTTTGAAACTGTTCCAAAGTTTATATTCCCTTTCCCTTGTAACCCCAGAAACCCCCAACGCAATATAGTCCTGTTTCCTCCTAAATACCAGGGATTAATTTTGCTTTTGTGAATTTTGGTTTATTTTCACTGTGATAGCAGCCTATTTTAGTGACTTGGTGGAACGTTGCCATGTGAGAGTGAGATGCTCCTTATTTTATCTAATGTATTTCCATTTTTGTGTGTGTGTGTGTGCGCGTGTGTGTGAATGTGTAAGAATGTAATTTTATTTAGAAAGCATTGAAAAGTTTGTTTTTGCACAAGCAACTCAGCCAAGGTTATTACAAATTAAAATAACATGCTATGCTTTTTCTCCAGCTTTGATGGCACGGTACAATTTGAAGAAAACAGCTTTGGTGATCTGGAAGAAAGACATTTCAAATTCGTTGAGCATAACAAGACTGTGAAGGAGATACTGCAGAAATTCAGAGGTATCAGGAAGTGGACTGGGGGAAGAAGCAGAAGGGTTTCACTTCCTGTGAGAGTGAGGAACAGGGCACTTGGCTTCAGTGCCAGCTACAGGCTTTGGAATGCCCTTGGGCATAGTGTCCACATGGGCCTGTCTTTTCTTCACTGTTGTCTCTGTTCATTTTCCCTCTCCCTTTGGGCCCAATCCACACAGGTTCTCAAATGGAGAAGGCATGGCTAACGGATGCTGTTTAGGGTTGCCAGGTCAGGATTATCCCTGGCCCTGAGAGTTCAGGGCAAAAAGCTGAAATCTCCTCTGCTGTCACAGAAAAGAGGCCCTGGTGATATTACAAGGGACAGTCCTGGTGATGTCATTAAGCATCAGTCACACTTGGTCAGTGTGGGCCATTCAGATTAAAAAAAACAAACACATTAAGTGTAAGTCATGAGGAAAACACAGTTGGACACCCATCTCTCTCTCTCTCTCTCTCTCTGGCTTTTCTTCGCAAACGAAGATTCAGGAAGGACTCACCCCACGCTTTCTGCAAGCGCACTGATGACTAAAAAGGCCAATCCGGGATAAACAAGTCCGGTTGCAGAAATCACAGCAGAAGGTCTCCTTGGGTGATGTTTCCGGGTTGTGATTCTTTCTGCGTTGTCATTTCTCTTCAAGACTTGTTTGGCGTGAGTTCTCAAATAAGGCTGCAGCATTGTGGATAGTGCGTCTCCATGCCTCCTGATGTGAGGCCAGGGCGGACCATTGTTGGTGATCAATTTGGCCGAGCCTGAGATGTTGTTTCAGGGCGTCCTTGTATTGCTTTTTTGGAGCGCCCCTCTTACGCTGACCCGTGGTGAGTTCACCGTAGAGTACTGTTTTTGGGAGGCGATGGTCCTCTATGGAACCAATATCCACAGTTTCAGTTATCCGTGGGACACAAAATAAGGACACATACCATAGAGTCATGCTGGAAAATGCCTAGAGAGGCATCCTCTCTAGGCATCTTCTAGGTCCTCCAAGGCAACTCTGGTATATTTTTACTGGAAGGCCTTTATTTTAATAGGGTTCATTGTTATGCATGGTAAGTCTGGGAACCAACCCCCCGCGTATATGGGGTCCAGTTGTATATCTGCACGTACTTTTCAATGGAGTGCTCTTGCCTTGAGGTTTCTTCACCTTCCTGTTGACTGGAGAAGGGGGTCCCATGAGATATGGGAACCTTAACATTATTCCTTCTTGCTCTTGTTATTCTTTTCTTGCCTAAAAGGACAAGTCAATGGGGATGGGAAAAAAGCAGGAGAAGGGGGGATTTAGACTTGGTGGTAAGCCCTTGCTTGAGGCATAGACCTCAGCAGACACCCAGTGATGCTGGCCCCGATTAGCTTTGTTATTAGTGAACAGAAGATGACAATTGCCTTTCAGAGGCATTCTAGAATGGACTCGGGAATGAAGCATAACAGGGAGACTCTCCGGTAAATGGTCACGTTTGGCTGTCTGCTCAGCCTTCAACCTCTCTTGGGTTCTGTCCTCCACCCTTTCTACTACCTCCACCCTTCCTGTTCCGATTTATTTATGAGATTTGCATGCTGCTCCATAACATAAAAGTTCTCAGTGCTGTGTGCAATAAATAAACATAATAATTTAGATTTTATACATCCCTGTTTATACAATGCACACCCATGGTGTGTCTAGGGCTGCATTTGCACTGCATAAATAATCCAGTTTGACACCACTTTAACTGCCATGGCTCAATGCTGTGGAATTCTGGTGTTTGTAGTTTTCTGAACTGTCTAGCCTCTTGTCAGAGAAATCTGGTGCCACAACAAACTGCAAATTCCAGTATTCCATAGCATTGAGCCATGGCAGTTAAAGGGGTATCAGACTGAATTATTTCTACAGTGCAGATGCAGCCTCAATCTGCCATAACCCACCACTGAGAGAGAACAACTGTTCCTATTCCCACCCAGTTTTATCATCTTGCCTTCAGGAAAGGTTAGAGTTGTGGTAACAGGGGGTCATGTCACTATTTCATCTGTTTGAAGGGCTACTCAGCAATGGTCCTTTCACACAACACAATTATAGCCCTATGATTCCACTTTAACTGCCATGACTGTGTCCTAGGGAATCCTGGAGTTTGTAATTTGGAGCGGAACTAGAGCTTTGGGCAAGTCACATTCTCTCAGCCTCAGAGGAGGGCAAAGGCAAAAGCCCTCTGAACAAATCTTGCCAAAAAACCCTGTGATAGATTTGCCTCAGAGTCACCATGTCAGAAACATTTTGAATACAACAACAACAACTAGAGCTCCCTGGTTGAGATTCTAAATACAGCTCCCTAAATTGCAAATCCCAGGATTTCATAGGATATTACCATGGCAGTTAAAGTGGAAACATAGAATTTTAAATGTTTTCCAGCAGATAAGGGAGGGACCTTTTGTAGTTTGGGTTATGCTTCTCACACTGCTCTAGATAGGCGGCAAAAAGAAAGACCTTCTGGTGTTCCCATGTGTGGGGAGCTAATCCAAGGGGGCAGTCTTATTCCTGCTTACACTCTGGATAGGATGTGTTTGTTCATCTTTTCTCCTCACTCCAAGCCACTCCAGTCCCCTTTTAATCTTGTCTTTCCCTTTAAAAAAAGAAAAGAAAAAAGAAAGCTTACTCCACAATCTCTACTTTCTTTCATTTCTAGTATCCTTGGTTCCCTTGTTCTTTCCCCCTCTTCCTTCCATCTCCCTTCTCTCCTTCGCTGGGAGCGCTGGAGGAATTACAGTTCTCCCTCCGTATCCACGGATTTGATATCCACAGATTTAAGTATTCACGACTTGAAAATATTCTTTAAAAATCATAATCCCAAAAGCAAACCTTGATTTTGCCATCTTATATTAGGGACACCATTTTGCTATGCCATTGCATATAATGGGACTTGAGTATTCACATATTTTGGTATCCACGGGGGGGCGGGGTCCTGGAACTAAACCCCAGCAAATATGAAGGGACAACTGTATTTAGAATGGTGAGGATTCCAGAGATGGAGGAGAGTTTCTCTGGCCTGTCTGGTGACTCTACCCCCTTCCTCTGATGGCGTTCCCTTCCTGTCCATGGTGGGAGTGCAGGAAATGTGTTCAGAGGATGCCAGAGCAGCCAAGGAGCCGTAGGAAGAGCTGGGAGAGGAGAAACCTTTCCATGATGCTGCCTCTCCATTGCCCAACCCAAAATGGGCCAGGGGGTGAGCCTGCCATACAATGGAGGGGAAAATGTGAGTAACTCCCCCCCCCATCATTGGGAAGGGTCCCATACCCAATTTAACAGCCTAGTTCTGGGTGATTATTGCCCAGGAGGCTGATGCCATTGTCGCCATGGGTGTGTCGCCATGGGTGTAAGGCTCCCAGAGAACCACTGGTAAGGCAGATGGTGGTTGTGAGCGTGCAGCCAATCCTTCTCCCCCCTTCGCAACCCCCGTGGTGCATGGTACTCTTATGGGGGAGGGAGATTGTTTTCCAGAGCATGCGTGCTGGTGATGCCAGGGACCAGTCATACTCCAGTTTAAGCTCTCGTGCCAAGGCCATGTGGGGACACCGCAAGGTCTCCCCCCCGCCCATCGAGAGCAATGGGAGGAGCATAACCCAAGCTATGAGCATAACCCAAGCTATTGTGGGGGCAATTAGCTAACACACGTTGGAAACTGCTTAATGCAGTGTAAATGTGTAAATCGCTATTGCTTAAAACAATTTGTAAGCCGCTCTGATAGCCTTGTGGCTAAAGAGCAGGGTATAAATAAATAAATAAATAAATAATAAAAAAAATAATCTCCTGGAAAGAGATGTATCGCAGGTAAGCTGAATCTGTTTTAAGAGTAATGTGAAGAAAGTACTCCAGATGTTCTAAACAACAGTATAGATATTAAGTGTTATTATTGCCTTTGTCTCCATCCTAACCCATCCTCTAGGTGAGATGGCAGATGCCCTAAGAAGTGCTAGAAATGATATTCTGAAGGACTATGCAAAAGGTAAGTTATTGAGGGAGAACTGAAGACCGATATAGGTTTGATCTGAGACACCCATGAATAGGATTTCCGTGGCCTCAAACTGCCAAACTAATGTTAAAAAAATATATCTAACATAGTCACTCATTGTTGTTGTGTGCCTTAATGTCATTTCTGACTTATGGCAACTCTAAGGTGAACCTATCATGGGTTTTTTTGGCAAGATTTATTCAGAAAAGGTTTGCCTTTGCCTTCCTCTGAGGCTGAGACAGTGTGACTTGCCCAAGGCCACCCAGTGGGTTTCCATTGCTGAGTGGAGATTCAAAACCTTCCAAAGTCATAGTTGCAACTCTCAAACCACTACACCATGCTAGTTCTCACTAGTCACTAATTCAAATTTGTACCACAAATTAACCCTTTCTATGTTACTAGAGAGCCATGGTGCTAACACGGATGGCAAAGCCTATCTTGTTGGTGACAGAGGCCCAACTCAAAAGACTCCTCTTTTCGGGCATGTGATCATTGAATTTCAGAATTCTGTGTGTAGTCTTATGCTTGTTTGATTCAAAACAATGTAATTTAACTCATATTTATACATTAATTGTTGGTATGTACCTTCAAGTAGACTCTGACTTATGGCAAACCTATCCTGGGGTTTTCTTTGCAAGATTCCTCAGAGATTTGCCATTTGTCTTCTTCTAAGGCTGAGAGTGTGCCTTGCCCAAGTTCAGTGGGTTTCTGTGACTGAGCAGGGATTTGAACCCTGGTCTCCTAAAGTTCTAGTCCAAAACTAAAACCACTATACCACGGTGGCTCTTTTTCTATATTAACACACATACACCCCTTCTGTAGAAGTGGAAATGTGATAGTGTATAGATTTTCTCGGTCCTGTGTGATGAACTGTAGCTGCCAAAGTGTTTTCTTCTATAAAACAGTTAATGGGGTTCTGTTCTGTTTTGCATCTGTTCCCCCCCCATCTTTATTCCCCCCCCCCAAGAAACTCAAAACACAAAAATGCTGGAGATGTGTAATCCAGTCCCCAGTTCACTTGATAAAGGGCTTGTCTACATGTGGGGCAAAAACTCCGAATGGAGTTTTGCCTGCATGCCCCCACACTCCCCGTGGAGCCCTGCATATTAGTAAACTCCACAGGGATGTGTCTCCACTGTCCCTGCAGAGTTTTGGCTGCTGCCACCACTGCCATTGCAATCAATTTTAAAGCTCTGGAGCCAGTTCCTGGCTGAAGGGAGAGGTTTTCTCCCTTCCCCTGGCTTGGTAGCACTGCCTCTGCCCATTCTTCCTGCTCTCCCGTTGCTTCCTTGAAGTGCTTCCATTGGTTTCTTCAAACACCTCTGCCTATGATAGATGAGCAGGAGCGCGGGCGGAAGCAATGCTGGTGAGCCAGATGATTGGAGAAAACCTCTCCCTTTGGCTGGGAACTGCCTCCAGAGCTTTAATATTGGATGTGGTGGTAGCAGTGGCAGGAGGGGGCAGCTGTGGTAGTGGACGAAACAGCAGAAACCTCCAAATCCCACATACTGCGATCTGGCCCATGACGTGTGATTGGATAGCCCCAGATCCAGGGGCATTTGCATGGGGATTTGTGGTATTTGATGGTGTAGACAAGCCCAAAGACTGCTTGTTCTAGACCATTTATTGTCATTACAGATCTTCACTACTTTTGAATTTTGGCGGTGCCACAAATGACACAGTCACTTTTGAGCGGAGCCATATTGTAATAACAAACTTTTTTTTCTTGCAGCAATTATGTCCTTTGATGGTGACACAGCTTGTGAGTTGCTGGTCCTTTCTGGGGATGAAAGAACTGTTTATTTCGATTTGGAACTGAAGAAGAAGAAGCCTTTTCAGGAAAAGAGATTTGATCAAGTGCCCTGCGTGCTAGGAACAGAGGCATTCACTGAAGGGAGATATTACTGGGAAATAGATGTGGAAGAGGAAAGCTTTTGGGGTGTTGGGGTTTGCAGAGAATCTGTGGAGAGAAAGGGCAAGGTAGACTGGTTAGATTTTGCCCCTGAAAATGGAATCTGGGCAATAGGCTACAATGGAAAATATAGAGCGTTCACCGGTTCTCTATATGATAATCACTTGAGCATGTCTAAACCCCTCAAGAAGATTGAAGTGTATTTAGATTATACAGCTGGTGAGGTGTCATTTGTTAATCCAGATAACAATGCCTTAATTTTTACTTTCCCTCCAGCCACATTTGGTGTAGAAACTATACATCCTTGGTTCTGGGTCTCTGGTGGACAAATGAGCCTGCCTTGGTCAGAGGACGATTACCCAGATATGGAATATTTCGTGTCCACTGGGATTATTAAACCTTGGGAAATACCTGAATACATTGGCGTACTCCCTGGTTCTTAGAATCCCTGGGAGTGTAACTGAACCTGAAAGGATAGTGCAGAAAGTCAAATTCATTCTATTACTCATTAGAGAGCTCGAAATGTTTGTCTTAGCATTAGTAAGTGTTTAAAAAAGTCAAGCTAATCTCTATGATTAATTGTCATTTTATACTTTGTTGAAATCACTATGCACAATTTCAGGGCTAGCCCAACAACACATGCTTCATCAAATGGCGTTTTCACACATCCAGTAGAATTTTGTTGTCCTTACAAAATGAACTGGGTTATGTAGCTGTGATTAGAAGACCAGAAGAGGGAGATAAATTGTTAAACATTCACAGCCCCCTGCAGTTTTCTGTATTATACCAGCTCTTGTCTCTTACCATGAGAGAGAAAAAAAAAACAAAAACAAGTACTGTACTCTACATTCAGGGTGGAAATTTAGTTTTGGGGACCAGCTCATTTTAATGTAAAAAGTGCCCAAGAGACTAAAAAGCTATGATAGACACCAGTCTTCCTTCTGCAGCATATGGAACTAAAAGAGTCTGGAGCAATAAACACCTGAGGCAAAGCACAAAAATCAGTGTGTATAGAGCCATCGTACTGTCTATCTTCCTTTATGGATCTGAAACATGGGTCACCTATCGCCACCACACGACTCCTTGAGCGCTTTCATCAGCGCTGTCTATGCACAATCCTAAATATACACTGGACTGACTATGTGACGAATGTTGCTGTCCTTGAGCAAGCAGGGATCACCAGCATTGAGGCCATGATATTGAGAACACAGCTGTGCTGGGCAGGGCACGTTTCTAGGATGGAGGACCATCGCCTCCCAAAAATAGTACTCTACGGTGAACTCTCCACGGGTCAGCGTAAGAGGGGCACTCCAAAAAAGCGATACAAAGACTCCCTGAAACAACATCTCAGGCTCGGCCAAATTGATCACCAACAGTGGTCCGCCCTGGCCTCACATCGGGAGGCATGGAGACGCACTATCCACAATGCTGCAGCCTTATTTGAGAACTCATGCCAAACAAGTCTTGAAGAGAAACGACAACGCAGAAAGAATCACAACCCAAAAACATCACTGAAGGAGACCTTCTGCTGTGCTTTTTGCAACCGGACTTGTTTATCTCGATTGGCCTTTTTAGTCATCAGCGCGCTTGCAGAAAGCGTGGGATGAGTCCTTCCTGAATCTTCGTTTGCAAAGAAAAGCCAGAGAGGAGAGAGAGAGAGAGCTATACCCACTGTAACATACACCATTCCCCCTACCCCGTGCGCTACACCCCCCACGGTACACATGCCACTCCCCCATGCTGCCCTTCTCGTGCCCCATGCTGCCCTCCCTATGCTCACGCTGCCCTCCCTGCACCCCGTGCTGCTTTCCCCACACTTGTGCCACCGTCCCCGTGCCCCGTTCTGCCCTCCCTGCACTCACTCCATCTTCCCCACCCCCTGTGCAGCCCTCCCTGCACTTGTTCCACCCTCCCTTTGCCCTGTGCCACCGTCCCTGCGCCCCTTGCCACCCTCCCTGTGCTCGCACCGCCCTCCTCACACTTGCTCCGCCCTCCCCATAGCCCGTGCTGCCTTCCCTGCACCCTGTGCCACTCTCCCCACGCTTGTGCCACCCTCCCCGCGCTTGCTCTGCCCTCCCTGCCCTCGTTCTGCCTTCCCCGTGCCCTGTGCTGCCCTCCCCGCACTCACGCTGCCCTCCCCATACCCTGTGCCACCACATGCCGCCCTCCCCGCACTCACACCACCCTCCCTGCACCCCATGCTGCCTTCCCTGCACCCTGTGCCGCCCTCCCCGCACTTGCATCACCCTCCCCGCACCCCATACACTCTGCAGACAAACACACACCGTGCCACATCTCCCCTATGCTACTCACACACCCTCTGCCTCCACCATGCTTAGGAAGGAGTGAAACTTCCACATGGTCCCACCCCCAGTGTGCCAATTGGCTGCCCAACAGAGCTTTGATTGGTTGGTCAGTTTCCTAAGCGGCCAATCAGCACACCGGAAACGGCAACATATCTGAGATACATATATATATATATATATATATATATATATATATAAAACTCCTGTAGTCTTTCTCCCTGTTTTCTTTCTGGCTATATGTTTTCCATCCTACATATTGAACTGCTTAGTCTTCTAAGCCTCCTGCTTATAGATGTGGTCTCACTTCAGTCTCTCTCTCAGTTCTTCCTCATGGTGAAATGCCCCACCTAATATAGAGAGTACAGGGCAGGAGTACAGCACAAGAGACAGCACTGGGACCATGTGGGAAAAATGAAACCACTGAACTTCTAAATCCTTCTTTACCAGTTAATGAGCAGAAATAATATGACATACCATTTTATCCAGCGGACCCAGCCAGCAATGTCAAACTGCTGTTTCTGCAGTATGTCAGCAGCTCATCTTTGTTTGGACACTGAAATAAAACATTACTCTTGTGCTTTCTATGTATTTGATACTATGGCAAATTATTTTGTAACAAAGCATGTATCTTTCTTTTTTAGCCCACAATGAGGTCTTGTTTCAAATTTTGAAAATTATGACCAAAATGCGTCAGGTTGAATAAATTAAATCCAGATTTCTTTTTTCCTTCTGTTATAATATTGACCTAACAATGTTAGTTTTTTCTGCAGCAGTTTTGCCTTCAGTATGTTTTGTACTTAGAGATCGGCATAGTTTTTTTCAGTTTATATTACTTGTTTGTAAATGTTCTAGATTCTTTTAAGAACTGTATTTCTAATAAAAGAGCAACGCTTTCACTGCATGATCTCATTTCTTTGTACTGGAATTACAGCCAAAGGTTTATGTGCTTAACCTGTTTCCCCCCCCATCTTTATCCCCACCCAAGAAACTCAAATCTATCTTCCCCCCCTCCCTGCCTGCAGCCATGTGCCTCCATATATGTGCAGCAAATATGGAGGGTTGGTTTGTTACATTGTTGTTCAAGTTGTTTTCAGCTTCTGGCAACCTTAAGGCAAAACCTATAATGGAGTTTTCTTGCCAAAATTTATTCAGAGGAGGTTTGCCATTGCCATCCTCTGAGGCTGAGAGAGGGTGACTTGCCCAAGGTCACTCAGTGGGTTTCCATGTCCAAGCAGGGATTTGAACCCTGGTCTCCAGAGTCTTTGTTCAGCACTCAGACCAGTAAATCACTCTGGCTCACCTGTTTAATTTCTAGCAGCCTATAAAACTGATAGTGCATAAGTGTCTTAAAGCAACAAGCAATGGAAGGACAACTCTGTCTCAAAAGAAATTGTTCTGTTTAAGGTAACTTAAGTAGCTTGAATGCTTTAATTGCCATGGCTGCATCCTATAGAATCCTAGGATATTTAGTTTGGTGAGGCACTAGAGCACTCTGATACAGAATACTAAACACTTCATGAAATTGCAAACCCAGGATTCCATCAGGAAAAAAACAGGCAGAAAAATTCCTAAACTTGAAGAGACTGAGGTGACAGAAGGAGACTGTAGGAAATGGTGGAAATGGAAGCCAAAGCTGTAGCAGGAAGGTTTGCCAAACTAATTCTGCAATCTGAATCAATTCTACTTAACTATTCATAAACGTAAACCACTCCTATGTAATTATAGTACCTAGCAGCAACAGAGGCAGAGTTACAAAAATGGAACACTGTTTTTTGAGTCTTAATCCCCAACTAAAGTAGATGAATAAAGTAGACCATTGTGAACTTGGTCAGTCACCACTTATGTATATTCTGTTGAATTAGTGGATCAACTCTAGTTGGGGGTTAAGAATTAGATTTAGCCCTTAATATCCTCACCCCAGTGGAACTGGTGTTAAGGTTTTAATTAAAAAATAAAATTTATGACCAGCTGAAATTGCATAGGCCAGAAAGGCCTATACAAAACAAATTTGAGCAGCCATTTCATGCAGGTGAGATGATTGTGCCAGCAAAAATGACACCCCACCTTTCCCAATTAAAAGTGTTTTGCTCAAAACAGACCAGAGAAAGGTACACCAGGGTCAATTTGACGTGAGCAAGATGTCTCGGAAGGCTTCTCCGGTCTTATCTATATGCTTTGCTTTTGCTGCCAGGTAATGCAGAAAATCAAGTTTAATTTGGCATGAGTAGAAAGTGACCAAGACTAATACAACATCGAAAGAAGCTAATAGCAATGCAAAAAGTATAAAATATGCTTGAAAGCTTAGTTCAGGGTCCCCTTTCAAAGAGGCACCACACAAGTTTTATCTTTTGAGGCTTTGGCCTCTCTGTTTTTCTGTTTGCAATAAACTACTGTATCAAGAAATGCTGGTCATCATTTGCCTTGTTGAGTCTGAGGCTGCCATCTGTGTGGACAGTACAGGTGACAAAATGTTAAAGGTGAAAAGACAATGGCCAGCCCAAACAACCACAACAGCTACTAACCTGGGAGCCCTTTGGGCCTCACGCTTAACACAGAGAAGCTGTGTAGGGAAGTCAAATGTGACTGGGAGAGGAACTGGTAAGTAGAAGCCTCGTTCAGCACATCTCCTTGGGTGGGTGGGTGGCTAGGTAGATGCCTGAATCTTAGGCAGACAGGTGCTCTCTATACACTATAAGCAGCTGAGGACAGGAGCCCAGTAGTTGAAAGCACCCCATCAAGACCCAATGTGGTAGAGTGGGCCCGCTGTATATCCGTGGGCTAACCATCTGCAGATTGGAGCATCCATGGGTTACCACACCCCATATTATGCAATGGCAGTGCATGCACATAGGTGTGTCCATTTGTAGCTGTGTGCATGCGCCACCACTGATTACTATAGGGTGTTGCGACTTGGCGTGGATACTGGGTTTTGCAGTTGGTTCACAGATGTGCCCCAGTCTCCAAGCCAGGCCTTGACATGGGTATGTGGTATGCTGGGATCTCCAGCCTGTCTTAATGCTGGACCATTTCCAACCCTCCTTAAGGAGAGGGGAGGAGGGAGATAGTGCCAGAGCAGTGGGCTGGGAATCAAGGTCAGCCTGTGAGAATATCTGTTTGGAATGTATACTCCTTAGCTGTGGTGTGTGTGTTAATGGAAACCTACTAAGGCTTTATCTATCTGCCTAGCTCACCTTTCTGTAGAACTGGCTTTTGAAATGCTACCATTACTACACCAGCTTGATCAATAAACCGATTGCTTTTGAATGGATATTGCTTCAGTGTGTGTGTTAACAAGTTCATCACAAAGGGCTTGAAGCATCCATGTTTTTCCCCACCTGCGAGAGGCCCCAGAATCAAACCCCCACAGATTAGAAGGGCCCACTGTATAGTACTGTAGTTTGAGTATTGGACCAGGACTCTGGGAAACCAGGAATTCAAATCGCTGCTCACCCATGGACGCCCATTGGATGACTTCATCCAAGTCATGTTTGCTTAGCCTTAGAGGAAAGCTATGGCAAACCTGTGATGAATCTTGCCAAGAACACCCTATAATATGTTAACCTGCCTTGACACCCCCTGCCCCTTGTTCTTAATAATTGGCAATATTTAATAATTTGACCAACAGTGGCCTTTCAAAAGTGTGGCAATTAACCAGGAACTCCCAAAAACCAGGAATCCCAAGGACTAGTGCTGAGACTAAGTCACATATGCACTAGGGAGGGGCCATTACAAATGCCAAAGAAAGGAAACCTAAAGGACAACATCTTGCCTGAACATCTGGCTAATCCAATCAAACTAAGCTGAGGTACGCAAGGTTTGTAAAGATCTGTTTCCCCTTACTTCCACAAAAACAAAGAGGGTTGCTTCCTTCATTCAATTTCAAAGTATTAACACATTAAGGGTTGTTAACATAACGGAATGTCCATTGTCTTAACTTGATAACCTCCGAGAAGCATTGTCTTTCACTTTAAATCCTATCCCCTGAAGGGAAATATAAGGTGTAAAATCCCCTGCCAAATTCCACTCAAGTGTACACAGTTCCTCTGCCTCTTGACTCCATGTCAGACTGTGCTGCCAAGGTGCACAATTCCCCTGCTACTAGACTCCACATTGGCTGTGTCACCATTCCCAGTTCTGGATCCCCCACTCTGCTGGTTTTCTCCATGAGCTCAACTCCTCTGATCAGTACAGTATCACCCCCAAACAACCCCTCACTCTGTTCCTCTATCCAAATACTTCCCACTTTTTTCATTAGCCTGGCAAGAATGAATGTGTGTGTGAATGTTGTTATCTCTTTAATAAAGATCATTTAATTCTCTCTCTCTCTGGCTTTTCTTCACAAACGAAGATTCAGGAAGGACTCATCCCGTGCTTTCTGCAAGCGCGCTGATGACTGAGAAGGCCAATCTGAGATAAACAAGTCCGGTTGCAGAATGCACAGCAGAAGGTCTCCTTGGGTGATGTTTCCAGGTTGTGATTCTTTCTGCGTTGTCGTTTCTCTTCAAGACTTGTTCGGTGTAAGTTCTCAAATAAGGCTGCAGCATTGTGGATAGTGCGTCTCCATGCCTCCCGATGTGAGGCCAGGGCGGACCATTGTTGGTGATCAATTTGGCCGAGCCTGAGATGTTGTTTCAGGGAGTCCTTGTATCATATTTTTTTTTTGAGCGCCCCTCTTACGCTGACCCGTGGTGAGTTCACCGTAGAGTACCTCCTTAGTACCAGTATACATAGGTCTCAAGGTCCTGCTCGTTACCCCCTCTCGCATTGCCAAGTCAAGAATATTAATTCCCCAAATTAAATATTGATATTTTAGAGGATCCCAACAGACCCAAGCATTTTGAGTAACAAATAGGGATGTTGGTATCTGACAGTAACAACAGTGACAAGAGTACCTCTTACTGGATGATACCAATGTATCCCAACATTGCATTGACTAATTAACATAAGCCCATACCTGAGTGCACCTTCATTGCTTATACAAAGGCCCTGTTGGACTTCATCTCCATGATGGAAAAAAAGAATGTGATCTTCTTGGTTATTTTTATACGAGGACACAGCTAGAATTAAATGAACAACGTTGGGAGGGGGAGAAAGGTATCTTCCCACCTTGGCTTGGGTACTTGGGTTGGTACAATAAATCCCTTGGGAAATAAAAAGGGCTACAAATCAATATTTGTTTTACTAAATTATACTAAATTAACTTGTATATGTTTTAAACAATTTTATTTTTTAAATTGTGATTATTTTAATTGTAAATTGTATATGTTTTTTTAACTGATGTTTTTGTGAGCCACCTTGTGTCCCACTCTGGGAGAAAGGCAGCATATAAATGAAATAGTAACTAACTAACTAAATAAATATTGCTTAATATTAAAGTTATGCTGGCCAGGCTGCCAAGTTGGGGACATGGCAGCCCAATTAACCAAAGTCGGTCTACTGTCCACTTATCAGTAATGACCAATGTTTAACCACAATTGTCAAAGTCTTCTGAAACATTCAGGTTTGATACTGAAAAGGCTACAACGCCACCTCCAATTTCTTATTTAGATGTCCCTATTAGCGGTGGCTGTTTGTGGCTTCAGTGTCAACTGGACATTGAACCTATGTTTTACTATTGACAGGGGAAATCCTAGCTGTCACTGGCTTATTGGTCTTAATATTACAATAATGAATGGATACTAATTGTAAAAATGAATTGGAGAACTTTAGAAACCCAGCGTGTGTGTGAAATTCCAGCAGATAAGTCTGGATTATGCTGATTAAGGAGCCAAACTCAATAACCGCATAGGCAAATGGGTAAAGCCTGCTAACCATCTGTCAGGCTTTAGGAGCACCTACTACTCAGAATGGAATGGGAACAAATACCTGTCAAAAGACTTAAGTCCTCATTTTAACTAGTCATCTCAGGAATCCTCATACTGATTAATATATATATTTTTAAAAGCTGTCATCTATCCCTGATTTTGTACTGTCATTGTTTTGAGAAATTCAATCTCACTCACCCAGGCACCCAGGTTTGTAATTTCAGAACTTTTGAAGTTGGCCAACCTGTCCTTTTGCGTCTGTGGGGTATGAAGTTGTTCCCTGAAAATGTTCCCTTCTTCCACATCCATGGGTCACTCGGGGTCACACTTGTGCCTGTCGCTCCAAACCACTCCTTAGCCCCCTTGGTGTTGACATCTCTCTTGTTATTTAATGTCTGCTGGCCTTGGCAAAATGGAGCAGGACCGATTTAGCCCTTTCTGTTTGACATAGACCTCCCTGCCCTGTGCTCCCTCACATGTTCAGTTTCACAGCTCCCCTTCCAGTTAGCCACAGATTTTCATGCGAAGTGTCAGGACTGACAAGATCTTATGGACTGAAGAGCTAAGATAAGGCCTGAGATCAGAAGAAAAGTATTAACCAGGAGCCTGTGTTTTCAGTAAACTCTGTTGAGAGGATCAGAGGAGACAAAGTTATACAGTGAAATTCCAGGTACGTCACTATATCTTTGTAAATCTGCATGCAAAAAGAGAGTTAAAACACACTGATTCTTGATAGCTCATGATTTATTAATTAAAATAAATAGAAGGTAGGTATATATTATTTATCGGACACTTCCATCTAGCAATGTTGCAAGAGAGAGAAAAAGATATGCTACAAAATTGTAAGTAAGTCCACCACCCACCCACCCACCCCCTTCTCCTAAGAGAGGGAGTAGCTTGCATTTCCATGCTATCTACAGTGTGGGGAGGCATCTTCTTCTGTGGCCAGCACTGAAAAGTAAAATACTAGCCCCTTAACAGAGTAATAAATACCAATTTGCTTTCTGTCAAACAAGGAGGACAGATTTTGATTCCTCCCTGGACAGCACAAAAATAAAGCAGACTGACAGGGGTGGAGTGGAGAGCTCTGATTCTCCTTTCGCAGGACTGCCTTACCTGTATTGAATTCCTGGTTGCCTATGGCTACCAAGCATGGCATTAAATACATAGGCTGCTAACTGTAGAGCTTGGAGATAATGTGTTACAAGCAAGGTAGTTACTTGTAATGAGTTACCTTTTGGGTGAGGGGAGTAATAAAGCCAGACTTAGTAATATGAAGAATGGAGTTGCTGTGTTAGTATAACATTTATTGTTTTCATTTTACTTTTACTTTAAAGGTTATTTTGAGGCCTTTGGGTTTGCATTTTGTCCAGAATTTTACACTCCATTCTTTTTGGAAGATGGTAGATAAAAATCAACTGAATAAGCCAATAGATGATATTTTTAAAATTTAATTTATATGCCGCCTTTCTCCCAGAAGGGACCCAAAGCAGCTCACAAAATATCATATAAAATACAGTTTAAAAACCATTAAAATATCACAATATAGAAAATATAAAATTACATAAATATATAAAAGTTAAATGGTTAAAAATAAACAAGATAAAAATATCAAATACAGACAATATATCAAATAGCAAATACAGACTACCTACCTACCTACCTACCTATCTATCTATCTATTGTATATGTACTAGCTGTACCCAGTGTAACATATGCCATTAGAGTAGATTTGAAAGGTACACATGGTTCAGCTACACACTATTGTTGTACATGTGGGTGGTGAGTGCCTGAGAGAGTGAGAGGAGAGAGGGGCCCTTGTGAGGCTGGGGGTGTAGATGCAGACTGAGTGGCCGGAGTGGATTGTGAGGTGGAGAGGGAATTTTCATGTAGGTGGTGATTGGCTAAGGGAGGGAGAGGAGGGAGGCCATTGGTTGGGTATGTTTCCTAAGTGGCCAGTCAGCATGCTGGGAAAGGAAACATACCCAAGCATTATGTATATAGAGATATGTATGCATTTTAAAAGGAAATGCATGCAAACTGTATTAGATTTAAAAGGAAGGGGGAAAAAACATGTTACCGTATATTCCGGCATATAAGACGACTTTTAACCTTCTCAAAATCTTTTCAAAGTAGGGGGTCGTCTTATACGCCGGAATAGGGCTCCCCACTGCGGCTTTGGAAGGACCAGTGGTGGCTGGCTGGCTGGGGGGAGGCTTGCCAGCACCTGCCCTTCCTAAAGCCACGATGGGGAGCCCTACAAGATGACACTCTGCCCAGCCAGCCACCACTCTGTACCCCCCCTAAGCCATGACTGGGACCCCAATCGTGGCTTCATGAAGGGCAGGTGGTGCTGGAAAGCCACCCCCCACCCACCCTACACGAAGCCACGATTGGGGTCCCCCCTCCAGCCTCCCCCCCCAATCGTGGCTTCATGAAGGGTGGGTGGGTGGGTGGTGGCTGGAAGGGGAGAGGGTTTCCAGCCACCACTCGCCCTTCCTGAAGCCACATTCGGGGTCCTGATTGCAGCTTCAGGAAGGGTGGCTGGGGGGTGGCTGGAGGGGGGAGTTTGGGATATACTCACCGTATAAGAGAAGGAGGGGTAGTCTTATACGGTGAGTATATCCCAAACTCTATATTTTAAATTAAAAATGGGGGGTCATCTTATACACCCAGTCATCTTATACATTGGAATATGCGGCATATTATTATGTCCATCAGACCAGGGCTGAGATCCTAGACTGGCTACTTGGTTAAGTATACTTAAGTGCACATAACTCCTCGCCCAACTTCCTCAATCGTACCTTAACAGCCACAACCTACTGCAAGCAATGGGGGTCTCTTCTCCTATTGACTGGGGCACAGTATGCTGATGTTTCCTCACCCCCCCCCAGCCAGTAATCTCCAGTGCAGCAGTCATAAGCAAGATCCCTGTTGCAATTCCTCCTAGCACTGGAGTTTGCTGGTGGAAATGGGGTGGAAATGTCAGTCTGTTGTGCCCTGATTGGCAAGAGAACAGATCTCCATTGCTTGCGGCAGCTGGTGGCTGCTGACGTTGCATTGGGAGCCTTTTGCAATCATGGCAATAGTGCCACAATTGTGAATAAGTATCAGTTATGGATGCATAACTCTAGGTTATGCATTTTACAGGCTCCCCCCCCCCACATATTCGTGGAACCAATATCCGCAGTTTCAGTTTTCTGAGGGACACAAAATAGGGGACACATACCATAGAGTTGCACTGGAAAATGCCTAGAGAGGTACCATCTCTAGGAATCACTAGATCCTTCAACACAACTCTATGGTATGTTTGTACAGGAAGTCCTTTATTTTAATAGGGTTTGCTATTATCCATGGTTTCACTTATACACGGTTTCACTTATACAAGTCCAAAAACGTATCCTCCGCAGATACAGGGGGCAACCTGTAACTGCAATAGTGAATACCAACCATTGTTCCTTTTCTCCCCACCCACCCCGCTTCCTTTAAAAAACCCAACAACAGAAACGAGTGACTAGCATAGAGTGGCTGACGATGGCTTTCATGTAAGAGGGGCAGTGCATCTGCTTAGAGTTTTAGTACAAAGGTAGCTATCCAAAGTGCTGAATTTATTTCGGTGCTGAACCCAAGCCCCAAAATTAGTTTAGCACCTTGGATAGTTACTTTAAAGTTCAGACTAAGACCAAGAGCAGTTTCATCACTCCAGGGACATTGAAGTTATCAGCTACCAGTGGTAAGATGAGTTTAATCCAAAACATCATAATACAATGTGAATGAATTGCTTTTTAAAACTATTTTTCCAGGCTCAGCCTCTCTCCAAATGTTAGCCCCTTCAGGAATGATTAGGAGGGGCCTCCATGTGCCACTTTTTCACAATCAGGGTATATGCATGCATACATACACATCCCTATCATTGCTTTTAAAATACAGGCTATACCTTTTCAGTACCAGGGTATATTTTGGATATATGATTGTTTTAGTATTAGAGTTATATATTTCTATGCTGTTTATGTTTATTGATAAAATTGCAATGGCCATTGGCTTGATGTAAATCAAATCTTATCTGATTTGATAACACACACACACACACACACACACTTTTTGATTATCAAAGATCATACTTACGAAAAGCTTTAGACATTTCTAACACACTATAAATATAATTTGAGAGGTGTAGCACTGAGACATATTCCCCTGTGTTCGCTGAGGAGCAAAATATCTTCCTGGGCCCTCTCACACTATATGATTATAGCACAATGATTCCACTTTAACTGCCATGGCAACATCCTATAGAATCCTGGTGTTTGTAGTTTGGAAAGGCATTGGAGCTCGCTGAATGAGAATTCTAAAGGCCCTTTTCTAAACTGCAAATCCCAGGACTTCATAGGAGGATGCCATGGCAGTTAAAGTAGAATTACAGTGATGTTGTTATGTAGTGTCAAAGGGGCCCTGCAAAGGATTCTATGCCTCTTAAACAAGTATGCCCAAGAAATAAGGTGGGCTACAGATGTTGTGGGACAGGAGAGGCAGTCCTGCCTCTCCCAACCATTACTCCTATATCCCCCTTGGCCAATTTCCTCTCTTGAAGGATAGAAGTGTGACTGTCATGGAGTTTGCCCTGAGCTGCCTCAACTAGCTTGCTGTCCTCAGGGGGGACTGAGGGTGCTGTCCCATTGACAAAATTAAAGATAGATTCAGCACATGTCCAGGTAGCTTTTATACATGTAAGGAGGCAGGATGCCATCTTGTGCCTCAGTTCTAGCCACAAAACATGCACGGCCAGGCCTGTGTTGAGATATCTAGGGTGAACTGGCCTTTGTCCTACTGTAACACAGCCCTCTTATGTCACAAAGTGGAATTTCCATATTCTTGTCTTACTATGTCAGAGAAAACATGCATTACACCTGAGGTTAGCCAAGTGCTATAACCAGAAGGGCTACTTGGTTTGAGGAAGGCCTTACGTTTATTTGGTGGACTACAAGAATAAGCTGGAAGCTGCCTAAAGCACTGTCATGCTTGTACCATTTTTATTTTCTTTTGCTAAAGGTGAATGGTCTTTGTTTAGTTTTAGCACAGAGAGAGAACTTGGGGTTTTTTTGCCCTGGGGAAATGATTTTTATGACACCTTACTAGCTAACCATATATGCAGGAAGCAGAACTTTTTGTGTGGACTGTGTGGAATCACTGTTTTGGATTATCACTCCCAGAATCCCTTAGCCAGCATTGGCCATGTTCTAGGAGGAACTATCCAAAATAAATAACCTGTCCAAGCTTTGGAAATCAAAGCCAGACCATACATATGGTGATGTGGGAGATCCATGATCACATCTTCCAGCTTTAAAACAAACAAACAAAAAATGTAAAACCCCTTAAGCAAAGATTCATATAGGATGTGTTCTTTGGGTGAGGAACTTTCCTAAGGAGCCCCTTGCATACCTGTATTCCTGCCCCCACAACAACATGGCCAATAATAGCTGGGGAAGTGGTATTTTGAGTAGGAAAAGGACTTAAATCCTTCCACTTTACAATTTCCCTGATTTAACACCCATCTCCCCACAACTTAACATAATACCTTTAGCCTTGGTGATGTGGGAGGGAATACAGGTAGATCTTCTGGGAGGGGTTTATTGCAACCAATGAGATCTAGATTAACATCAACCTTCCAAAGATTTTTTTTCTGTCACTGCTCCCAGATTATGGAACGCCCTGCCGGAGGAGATCCGTTGAGCAACTAGCTTGGAGAATTTCAAAAAAGCCATCAAAATGGATCTCTTCCAGCAGGCCTTCCCTGAATAGAACAGACCATTTTAATGGATGCTTCTCCCTCTTTTTATGTATTTATGTTTTTATGTTTTGATTCTATAGTTTTAAAGTTTTACGGTAGTTATTTTATGTCACTGGTGAATTTGCCAGTTATTTTAAATATATGCAGTATTATATGTAATTTTAAGGGGGGTAAATTGTTTTAAGTTATTACTATTGTTATGGATTTGTTTTTATATCCAATTGTTGTGAGCCGCTTTGATTGCCTAATAGGCAAAAGGCAGGGTACAAAAATAAAGTTGTTATTGTTGTTGTTGTTGTTGTTGTTGTTATTATTATTAGGTAAAACACATTATTTCCTTTTAGTCCACTAGAAAGTATCCAGTGCAAAAATGGGGAATCTCTGATGTTGGGCTGGATGCAGCCTGAAGCAATTTCCCTCAAGCAGGCCTTCAAAAATATGCTCTTACCTTGAATCACTGATTAGAGATATAAGCTCAGAATGAATTTAAAAACTGGAGGGATAGAGTTGGACAGGTCCCAATCCAAAGTGTGCATCCCCGCCTCCTCTTCACAGTCAGACTGCTTGAAATGCCCAAACAGTCCTGTTATGAACTTATTAAATATGTTATAAACCCTGTTTGACCTGCATGAATTTCTTTTCCTTTCTTGAGCAGCAGGCATGGAGAACGTACATTCTCCAAAGCAACCCAAGGAAGGAACTGTTTGCTTGATCTGTATGGAACCCTGCCAACACCCACCCACCCAACCTTGTGGGCACAATCTTTGTGAAGCATGTTCAAGCCAATCCTGGGAGGAAAAGTTAAAGGAGAAAATGGTCTGCGATGTTTGCAAAGATTTTTTTCTGAAAAAGAAATCTGGATCAAAAGAACCTCTTGGAAAAATGGAAGGGGCTACCAGATTGACAATGATAGACAAAACAAAGCAGGTGAATCAGAGTCTCTGTGAGATACACAAGGAAGATTTAAATCTCTTCTGTGTGGAGGATCAAGTCCCTCTTTGTTCAGTCTGCAGAAAATCCTGGGATCACATGGCACATACTGTGATTCCCAGAAACCAGGAAGCAAAGGCAGAAAACCAGGTACGTCAAAATTATCACCAAATTTGTTTCCAGAAGTCAATAGGAAGCCAGTGCAAATGCAAGAACCCTGATATAAGATCCTTCCATTTGGCCACCTCAGTCAGAGTGTAGCTGTCACCATTTGTACCAAGTGAAACTTGTGAGCAGTCTTCAAAGGCAGCTCCACATGAAACACAATGTAGTAGTCTAGCCATGAGGCTAGAAAAGCCATCAGTAATGGCTGCTATGAGGCAGTATTGTGTTGTGGTTTGAGTGTTGGATGAGGACTGCAGGAGGTCAGGGTTCAAATTGCCACTTAGACATGGAAACCCACTGGGGGCTTGTCTCATAGAATTGGTAGAGAATATGATGAAATACAGTCGTCCCTTCACATTTGCGGGGGTTCCGTTCCGCGGACCCCCGCGAATGTGAAAAATCCGCGAATAACTACACCCCTCCCCCTCCCTCCCCAGGCCTTCGCGGGGCCTTCCTAGGCCCCGCGGAGGCCTCACCGGCCGTCCCTCCCACCCTCCCCGGCCCTCCCTCCCACCCTCCCCGGGCCTTCGCGAGGCCTTCCTAGGCCCCGCGGAGGCCTCACCGGCTCTCCCTCCCACCCTCCCCGGGCCTTCGCGAGGCCTTCCTAGGCCCCGCGGAGGTCTCACCGGTCCTCCCTCCCACCCTCCCCGGGCCTTCGCGGGGCCTTCCTAGGCCCCGCGGAGGCCTCACCGGCCCTCCCTCCCACCCTCCCCGGCCCTCCCTCCCACCCTCCCCGGCCCTCCCTCCCACCCTCCCCGGGCCTTCGCGGGGCCTTCCTAGGCCCCGCGGAGGCCTCACCGGCCCTCCCTCCCACCCTCCCCGGGCCTTCGCGGGGCCTTCCTAGGCCCCGCGGAGGTCTCACCGGCCCTCCCTCCCACCCTCCCCGGGCCTTCGCGGGGCCTTCCTAGGCCCCGCGGAGGCCTCACCGGGCCTCCCTCCCACCCTCCCCGGGCCTTCGCGGGGCCTTCCTAGGCCCCGCGGAGGCCTCACCGGCCCTCCCTCCCACCCTCCCCGGGCCTTCGCGGGGCCTTCCTAGGCCCCGCGGAGGCCTCACCGGCTCTCCCTCCCACCCTCCCCGGGCCTTCGCGGGGCCTTCCTAGGCCCCGCGGAGGCCTCCCCGGCCCTCCCTCCCACCCTCCCCGGCCCTCCCTCCCACCCTCCCCGGGCCTTCGCGAGGCCTTCCTAGGCCCCGCGGAGGCCTCACCGGCTCTCCCTCCCACCCTCCCCGGGCCTTCGCGGGGCCTTCCTAGGCCCCGCGGAGGCCTCACCGGCTCTCCCTCCCAACCTCCCCGGGCCTTCGCGAGGCCTTCCTAGGCCCCGCGGAGGTCTCACCGGCCCTCCCTCCCACCCTCCCCGGGCCTTCGCGGGGCCTTCCTAGGCCCCGCGGAGGCCTCACCGGCCCTCCCTCCCACCCTCCCCGGCCTTCGCGGGGCCTTCCTAGGCCCCGCGGAGGCCTCACCGGCTCTCACTCCCACCCTCCCCGGGCCTTCGCGGGGCCTTCCTAGGCCCCGCGGAGGCCTCACCGGCCCTCCCTCCCACCCTCCCCGGCCCTCCCTCCCACCCTCCCCGGGCCTTCGCGGGGCCTTCCTAGGCCCCGCGGAGGCCTCACCGGCTCTCCCTCCCACCCTCCCCGGGCCTTCGCGGGGCCTTCCTAGGCCCCGCGGAGGTCTCACCGGCCCTCCCTCCCACCCTCCCCGGGCCTTCGCGGCGCCTTCCTAGGCCCCGCGGAGGCCTCACCGGCCCTCCCTCCCACCCTCCCCGGGCCTTCGCGGCGCCTTCCTAGGCCCCGCGGAGGCCTCACCGGCCCTCCCTCCCACCCTCCCCGGGCCTTCGCGGGCCCCGCGGAAGCCTCACCGGCCCTCCCTCCCACCCTCCCAGGGCCTCCCTCCCACCCTCCCCGGGCCTTCGCGGGGCCTTCCTAGGCCCCGCGGAGGCCTCACCGGCCCTCCCTCCCACCCTCCCCGGGCCTTCGCGAGGCCTTCCTAGGCCCCGCGGAGGCCTCACCGGCCCTCCCTCCCACCCTCCCCGGGCCTTCGCGAGGCCTTCCTAGGCCCCGCGGAGGCCTCACCGGCTCTCCCTGCCACCTTCCCCGGGCCTTCGCGGGGCCTTCCTAGGCCCCGCGGAGGCCTCACCGGCCCTCCCTCCCACCCTCCCCGGCCCTCCCTCCCACCCTCCCCGGGGCCTTCGCGAGGCCTTCCTAGGCCCCGCGGAGGCCTCACCGGCCCTCCCTCCCACCCTCCCCGGGCCTTCGCGGGGCCTTCCTAGGCCCCGCGGAGGCCTCACTGGCCCTCCCTCCCACCCTCCCTGGGCCTTCGCGGGGCCTTCCTAGGCACCGCGGAGGCTTCACCGGCCCTCCCGCCCACCCTCCCCGGGCCTTCGCGGGGCCTTCCTAGGCCCCGCGGAGGCCTCACCGGCCCTCCCTCCCACCCTCCCTGGGCCTTCGCGAGGCCTTCCTAGGCCCCGCGGAGGCCTCACCGGCTCTCCCTCCCACCCTCCCCGGGCCTTCGCGAGGCCTTCCTAGGCCCCGCGGAGGTCTCACCGGCCCTCCCTCCCACCCTCCCCGGGCCTTCGCGGCGCCTTCCTAGGCCCCGCGGAGGCCTCACCGGCCCTCCCTCCCACCCTCCCCGGGCCTTCGCGGGCCCCGCGGAAGCCTCACCGGCCCTCCCTCCCACCCTCCCAGGGCCTCCCTCCCACCCTCCCCGGGCCTTCGCGGGGCCTTCCTAGGCCCCGCGGAGGCCTCACCGGCCCTCCCTCCCACCCTCCCCGGGCCTTCGCGAGGCCTTCCTAGGCCCCGCGGAGGCCTCACCGGCTCTCCCTCCCACCCTCCCCGGGCCTTCGCGAGGCCTTCCTAGGCCCCGCGGAGGTCTCACCGGCCCTCCCTCCCACCCTCCCCGGGCCTTCGCGGGGCCTTCCTAGGCCCCGCGGAGGCCTCACCGGCCCTCCCTCCCACCCTCCCCGGGCCTTCGCGGGGCCTTCCTAGGCCCCGCGGAGGCCTCACCGGCTCTCCCTCCCACCCTCCCCGGGCCTTTGCGGGGCCTTCCTAGGCCCCACGGAGGCCTCACCGGCTCTCCCTCCCACCCTCCCCGGGCCTTCGCGGGGCCTTCCTAGGCCCCGCGGAGGCCTCACCGGCCCTCCCTCCCACCCTCCCCGGGCCTTCGCGGGGCCTTCCTAGGCCCCGCGGAGGCCTCACCGGCTCTCCCTCCCACCCTCCCCGGGCCTTCGCGGGGCCTTCCTAGGCCCCGCGGAGGCCTCACCGGCCCTCCCTCCCACCCTCCCCGGGCCTTCGCGGGGCCTTCCTAGGCCCCGCGGAGGCCTCACCGGCCCTCCCTCCCACCCTCCCCGGGCCTTCGCGGGGCCTTCCTAGGCCCCGCGGAGGCCTCACCGGCCCTCCCTCCCACCCTCCCCGGGCCTTCGCGGGGCCTTCCTAGGCCCCGCGGAGGTCTCACCGGCCCTCCCTCCCACCCTCCCCGGGCCTTCGCGGGGCCTTCCTAGGCCCCGCGGAGGCCTCACCGGCCCTCCCTCCCACCCTCCCCGGGCCTTCGCGGGGCCTTCTTAGGCCCCGCGGAGGCCTCACCGGCTCTCCCTCCCACCCTCCCCGGGCCTTCGCGAGGCCTTCATAGGCCTCGCGGAGGCCTCACCGGCTCTCCCTCCCACCCTCCCCGGGCCTTCGCGAGGCCTTCCTAGGCCCCGCGGAGGTCTCACCGGCCCTCCCTCCCACCCTCCCCGGGCCTTCGCGGGGCCTTCCTAGGCCCCGCGGAGGCCTCCCCGGCTCTCCCTCCCACCCTCCCCGGGCCTTCGCGGGGCCGTCCTAGGCCCCGCGGAGGCCTCCCCGGCCCTCCCTCCCACCCTCCCCGGCCCTCCCTCCCACCCTCCCCGGGCCTTCGCGGGGCCTTCCTAGGCCCCGCGGAGGCCTGACCGGCCCTCCCTCCCACCCTCTCCGGGCCTTCGCGGGGCCTTCCTAGGCCCCGCGGAGGCCTCACCGGCCCTCCCTCCCACCCTCCCCGGGCCTTCGCGAGGCCTTCCTAGGCCCCGCGGAGGTCTCACCGGCCCTCCCTCCCACCCTCCCCGGGCCTTCGCGAGGCCTTCCTAGGCCCCGCGGAGGCCTCACCGGCCCTCCCTCCCACCCTCCCCGGGCCTTCGCGGGGCCTTCCTAGGCCCCGCGGAGGCCTCACTGGCCCTCCCTCCCACCCTCCCTGGGCCTTCGCGGGGCCTTCCTAGGCACCGCGGAGGCTTCACCGGCCCTCCCGCCCACCCTCCCCGGGCCTTCGCGGGGCCTTCCTAGGCCCCGCGGAGGCCTCACCGGCCCTCCCTCCCACCCTCCCTGGGCCTTCGCGAGGCCTTCCTAGGCCCCGCGGAGGCCTCACCGGCTCTCCCTCCCACCCTCCCCGGGCCTTCGCGAGGCCTTCCTAGGCCCCGCGGAGGTCTCACCGGCCCTCCCTCCCACCCTCCCCGGGCCTTCGCGGCGCCTTCCTAGGCCCCGCGGAGGCCTCACCGGCCCTCCCTCCCACCCTCCCCGGGCCTTCGCGGGCCCCGCGGAGGCCTCACCGGCCCTCTCTCCCACCCTCCCAGGGCCTCCCTCCCACCCTCCCCGGGCCTTCGCGGGGCCTTCCTAGGCCCCGCGGAGGCCTCACCGGCCCTCCCTCCCACCCTCCCCGGGCCTTCGCGAGGCCTTCCTAGGCCCCGCGGAGGCCTCACCGGCTCTCCCTCCCACCCTCCCCGGGCCTTCGCGAGGCCTTCCTAGGCCCCGCGGAGGTCTCACCGGCCCTCCCTCCCACCCTCCCCGGGCCTTCGCGGGGCCTTCCTAGGCCCCGCGGAGGCCTCACCGGCCTTCCCTCCCACCCTCCCCGGGCCTCCGCGGGGCCTTCCTAGGCCCCGCGGAGGCCTCACCGGGCCTCCCTCCCACCCTCCCCGGGCCTTCGCGGGGCCTTCCTAGGCCCCGCGGAGGCCTCACCGGCTCTCCCTCCCACCCTCCCCGGGCCTTCGCGGGGCCTTCCTAGGCCCCGCGGAGGCCTCACCGGCTCTCCCTCCCACCCTCCCCGGGCCTTCGCGGGGCCTTCCTAGGCCCCGCGGAGGCCTCAACGGCCCTCCCTCCCACCCTCCCCGGCCCTCCCTCCCACCCTCCCCGGGCCTTCGCGGGGCCTTCCTAGGCCCCGCGGAGGCCTCACCGGCTCTCCCTCCCACCCTCCCCGGGCCTTCGCGGGGCCTTCCTAGGCCCCGCGGAGGCCTCACCGGCCCTCCCTCCCACCCTCCCCGGGCCTTCGCGGGGCCTTCCTAGGCCCCGCGGAGGCCTCTCCGGCCCTCCCTCCCACCCTCCCCGGGCCTTCGCGGGGCCTTCCTAGGCCCCGCGGAGGCCTCACCCGGCCCTCCCTCCCACCCTCCCCGGGCCTTCGCGGGGCCTTCCTAGGCCCCGCGGAGGTCTCACCGGCCCTCCCTCCCACCCTCCCCGGGCCTTCGCGGGGCCTTCCTAGGCCCCGCGGAGGCCTCACCGGCTCTCCCTCCCACCCTCCCCGGGCCTTCGCGAGGCCTTCCTAGGCCCCGCGGAGGTCTCACCGGCCCTCCCTCCCACCCTCCCCGGGCCTTCGCGGGGCCTTCCTAGGCCCCGCGGAGGCCTCCCCGGCTCTCCCTCCCACCCTCCCCGGGCCTTCGCGGGGCCTTCCTAGGCCCCGCGGAGGCCTCCCCGGCCCTCCCTCCCACCCTCCCCGGCCCTCCCTCCCACCCTCCCCGGGCCTTCGCGGGGCCTTCCTAGGCCCCGCGGAGGCCTCACCGGCTCTCCCTCCCACCCTCCCCGGGCCTTCGCCGGGCCTTCCTAGGCCCCGCGGAGGCCTCACCGGCCCTCCCTCCCACCC